>JAOUQZ010000008.1:20610643-20628091 GCA_028564935.1 Neosilurus hyrtlii | reverse complement strand
TTACATGCCTCTCACCATAGACAGTGAGAGACATGGCCGGCATTTGATAACCCAGTTAGCTGCACTGGGGGACAGCAATGAGAATCCGTCGATAGTGGGGCTTGAACCCCCGACCTTGGGATCAGTAATCCAGCACCCTACCACCAGGTCACCACTGCCCAATATTCTGATGTACTTTATTCAATTACTACATTGGGAACTGATAGAATCAGATTGGTCTTTCACACATCAACGGACTCGAGGAAAGAAGATGGTTCCTTACAGTCCTTTCCTACATTTTTATTTAATATGAATCTATGCAAAGCCAAAATTCATAAACATGTTATCCAAACTGTATAGCTTGTTTTCAAACTATCATTTGTCATGGCCTATGATGTCACAGGGGCTGTTTCACAATCAGGGTGTACTTTTTGGGTTCACAGAGGCTCAAAAATAAAACTCCTAGTTTCTGTGGCTTCTTGTTACCAGTCAGAGCTACAGGTCTAATGGTGTCTAAATTACACTGGGTGAAAGTATAACATGTACAGGGTCTCTAGAATAAGTACATCTGTTTGTAGTGTATCAGAATTGTAAAGAATTCACAGCATTAAGAATAAAAGCTCACTAAACACATTTTCTGGGCAGGTTTCATGGGACATTAGCTGTATATATTATTAACTGCAGTAACAACAGCATCAGTAACAATCATTCTTTTTTTCCGGAGAAGACACATTTTGAGGGACATGCTTATCAAGCTGATGTGGAGCTCTGTTTCACATCCAGTATTTCACATCCAATTCAATTTATATTTTTCAGCAAGCTATACAGCACCATGCTGCTTTAGAAAAAGCATTTAATGTCTGAAAAAAAGCACTTTTGTCCTCCACATGTAATGTCTACTTTCCGGAGAAGACATTTTTGACAGACAAATGATCCCGACAAAGCCACATAGATTAAAAATAGAGCTTACAAACAGCAGAACATCTTTCTAGATTGTATGAAAATACCCCTCCAAAAGTAAGAGTTAATTAGTAATTAGGAGGCAATTCAGAATTTTATCAGGTAAAAGCTACAATTTTTATTACAGTGGAGAGAATTGAATTCTGTACTTGGTCAAAATATGAGCAATATTTTCCTCTGATAACACTATTTATTGGAATTGAGAAGAGATTTTTTCTAGTGAAGCTGTAACTCTTCCTCTATACAACAATAAACACAAGACAGTCATAAAATATTCTTAAAGAAAGCCTTCTTAAAGGAGTCCCTTGTATAATTTTAAAAAGACAACCCTGACCATGAAGCGTTATGAGGAGAAATTGATAGCAAGTGGATTGACTGAGTGCCCGTGCTGGAAAATGGGTGAATGACCCTACCAGGTGTGCAGTGGCCTTTCACCAATTTCATTCACCCATTTTACAGCTGGTAGCTTGTATGGGCACTCAGTCAGTCCACTTGCTATAATATTCTCATAACGCTGCCTAGGTAACTCGTCAAGCTTGTCAGTGTCATCACAGCCCATGACAAATGATCTAGACACTTTGCAGGAAGTGCTTCTGGAAACGACGCGATACTGATGGGTCATTTGTTTTCACCGATTAAATATGATGGCGGGCCGTTGCAATGCGGACGTGACATGGACCTGACTGCACCCATAGGAGAGCTCTGCTATATCCCAAGAAACAATAATAAAATATAATTTAGAACACAGTATGGTGGTGTAGCGGTTAGCACATCTGCCTCACAGCAAGAAGGTCCTGGGTTCGAGTCCCAGGCTCAGCGAGGGCATTGCTGTGTTGAGGTTCCATGTTCTCCCTGTGCTTGCATGGGTTTTCTTTGGGTACCACAGTTTCCTCCCACAGACCAAAGACATGCACATTAGAGCTGTGCATGTGAATGGTTGAGTATATATGCCCTGCAGTGGCGATGGAATGTAGACAGTAACCGGAGCGGAGAACCCTGAAATTGTGAGGGGACAACACAGTAAGTAGCACTGTGCTACCTAAAATTCATATTTACTGGTGATATTTTAGGTTCATCCCGGTGTCCCCTTGGTATTAACCCAATACTACGTACCAGACTGGTACCATCTCCACTGAGAATTTTATTAGTTCATTAGCACTAAACCACCAGGTAGTGGCAAAAGATAAGACAAATTGTTACCTCACTGTCCTGTCTAAGTTTTTTCTCACAGTAATTCTTTAGAAAAACTTTATAGATAATGTTTTTTTCTGGAGTACCTGAACAGACGTCTACTAAATTCCAGAAAATGTTATTTTGCAGTATATTTAACCAGGTATGACAACGTGCAGTGGCTGAGAGTGAAGGGAAGGTGAACCAAAGAGCCATTTTAAGACCTCTACATGACTGGGGACTGTAGCCGAATAAAAAGAAACCTGAAACCCCTAAAGTAAATTCTCTCTGAAAGAAAGGGGCAAAAATTTCTCAAACACAGAATAGCCTTAAGCTTCCTTCCAAGTGTGCTCAGATGCCATGATGTTGCATAAGCAGTAACCTGAAAAGATACCACAGCAGAGCTACTCATGTCTTGCAGGAAGCATGTAACCCTCACCTTGCTCACTTGGTAGCTGTCATGTGATAAAGGAAAAATGGAGGAAATGGAAAAAAAGGATAAAAACTATGGGCAGAACAAAATTCTAATGTTGTGAATGTGCAATGGGTAGATTGATCTCGATGTGTTGAGTGTTTTAATTCTAATCAGTGCCATACAAATAGTTAGCACCGCCATCAGGAAGTGGTTTGGGGTTCAAAATATGAAAAAAGAAAAAATTAAGAAAAACAACCATTGTGTGACAGAGAACATTTAGTTCCCCAAAGTAAAATATACAACTCTGAATTTGAGACAAATATACGACTCTGGATTTGAAGATTTTGTCCCTCTCTACCCAGTAACTAATTTATTATTGTGCGACTCTGGATTTGAGACTGTTCCTCTCTACCCAGTCACTGATTTATTATTACTCACTCTGGATTTCAGACTGTTCCTCTCTACCCAGTCACTGATTTATTACTGTATAACTCTGGATTTGAGACTGTTCCTCTCTACCCAGTCACTGATTTATTACTGTATAACTCTGGATTTCAGACTGTTCCTCTCTACCCAGTAACTAATTTATTATTGTGCGACTCTGGATTTGAGACTGTTCCTCTCTACCCAGTCACTGATTTATTATTACTCACTCTGGATTTCAGACTGTTCCTCTCTACCCAGTCACTGATTTATTACTGTATAACTCTGGATTTCAGACTGTTCCTCTCTACCCACTCACTGATTTATTATTGTATAACTCGGGATTTGAGACTGTTCCTCTCTACCCAGTCACTGATTTATTATTGTATAACTCTGGATTTGAGACTGTTCCTCTCTACCCACTCACTGATTTATTATTGTGCGACTCTGGATTTGAGACTGTTCCTCTCTACCCACTCACTGATTTATTATTGTATAACTCGGGATTTGAGACTGTTCCTCTCTACCCAGTCACTGATTTATTATTATGTTGGTAAGACGATGAATCAAATGTTGCACAACATTAGAAGTACCTACATGTTTTGCTTAGCTGTGTGATGTTTCACATTTTGGGCATCTTTAAGTCTATCAGAAAGTTTTTGTTACCACCACTGTGAAATGCAAGGATTATTCAGTGCAGGGTTTGCATTAAAGTTGTAAATGTTACGAATGCCACAACGCCTTTTGTTTTGACACCTGAGAAAGGCAGTGAGAGATTAAGAGAGCGAAAGAGATAACACAGGAAATACTGTGGAGGCGAGTTGGTGAATTTTTGTAGAGTTCTTATTCACTGCAGGATCAGAAACAAACATCCAGCTCAGAGTCTGTGCTTTCGAGCCGAGGTTCTTTATATCCACATTTATTACATGTCCATGGTTCTTTATGGTCACCTTCTTGAAACCAATCTGAAATATGACTTGCTCCTAGGGTGTGCTTTAATTCTACATGTATTTATTTTGTATGATGTTTTTATTCCTGCTTTTATACCAAGCAGGACACAAAGTATTCTGTTTTTTTAAATTCACATTTGGCTAAAGCAGAAGGCAGGGTACGCCACCATGCAGCCCATGTTTGTATAATTCCAATCAAAATGGCTGTTGAAGTATCATTGGTGGATTTTGGTACTTCTTTTGTCTAGACCTGTTTCCATAATGTCAGTGAAAGCACCTTGTTCTTACTGAACAGTTGCACAACATTGCTACATATGGTATAAGCACACAGGTCACTGACCACCATGTCCATGTCCATGACAGTATTCACATTCACAAACAATGGCATTTGTTCCTTGGTTTTGTTGTCTGTCACCAGTCAGAGGTTATTAATATTAATATTAAGACCTGTCTGTCTGGCCAGAATATGCATGAAATATTTAAAGAACCATGCTCAGTATATAGATCATATCCTTCTTGTATCAATTCTAAGAGGTGTCACTTTTCACAGGAAAATGATTCTCTGCGTTCTCTGTAAACCACACTCTCACTGGAGCGCCATGCCGAAGCCATGTCGAACATTAATGAACTCTGTACTAATTCAACTATTTTCAGAAGTAAAGCAAAGGATGCCAAATACATTAACCCCATAGATATGTTGATTGGTAGCAGTGCTTTTAGACGAGAAGGAGGAAACTGTGGCACATGTTCGACAAGCAGACTGAATTCAGAGAAAAACCAAATCAGCCCGCGTGATCATCGCTGACTTCCTCTGTGCAGTCTTTAGCAGAACACGCTGTTCTCAATGAGGCTTTGTCCCCATTATACAATTCACTTATAGAAGTGCTACAGCACACATATGAGCTTCACAGCTTCAAGCTTCTGATTAAAAGTTTCATCTGTACATATTAAAAGAGTCAAATAATGCCAAAGAATGTGATTCTCTGAAAATCTAATTTATACAACACAAAGTTTATTGTAGTGAAGGAAAAATCGGATATTAACATACAAAATATATACATACACAAACAAATATATACATACACAAACATACACATACATCTAATGTACAAGTGTCATCATGAAAGTGCCAGAAGATGCTGCAGAAAACTAAGAATAAACTCTTTATTCAGATAGTGAAGAATAATATGGGTAAAACAAACTCTATACAAATTTGTGCAAATATAGTCAATCAGCCAAGATTGGTGTTGGCGTTTGCTTATTTTTTCTAAAAATAATTGGATAATTTTTAAATAAAAGTTTTTCTAAAACAGCACTAATAATCTGTGCCTATCTGCAAAAATTCCAATTTTTTTTTTCAGTAAATGATGATTTGCATTTCGAGATATGTGTCCCGTAATGTTACAGTGCTTACCTTACACATTGAAGTTTTGTTCATGTTTGTAGATTATAGATTGTCCTGAACTACCTTGGCATATCTGCATGACATTACTGAAGACATTAATGTGATCCAAGGCAACAATTTTGTTTTTTGGTGAGCTCCAGTCCAAAAGCATATAACTGATTTTACTAAACTGTTCCTTTAGTAAGTTGTTCTATTTATACATATTGTTATATTTACATAACCATAGCTTCACACTGGTGATATATTTTATACATTCGAACATTAAATACCTTATAGAAAGAGAAAAAAAAGACACTGTCTAACAGAGAATGTCTCAGCCTGACAAGTGCATTGTGAAAATAACATTGAGCAAAGTACTAATTTACACATATGACTCCTTTGCATGTGAGATCTCCTCAAAGACAGGCTGACTGCACCGACGATGGAGTTTTTCAATCCTGGTGCAGTTTACTGATTCAGACATGGCTCTCTGCCGAAATGAACTCTGCTGAGGCGCAACTATGTTATCAGTTGCAAAGTTTAAATCCTCCAAAATTTGGCTAATAGGACAAGAGTTCAGGATGTAATCGTTCATAGAGATGGGTCGAGATCTTTGACCCAGCTCTCTTGCATCATGGACAGTCATGGAATGGTATTTCGGTGGTGCTTGCAAGACTCCAGAGATTACAGCATGTTGGTAGGATGGCGGACTTCCAGGGTCACGTCTGTCCACATGCTCAAAGACCTCTATGGCAGAGAGTGGCCTTTGGCGCCTCACTGGCTCATCCGAAACCTCTGCCTCATTCTGAGCGTCCTCCTGCAATGTTCCACATGGAAAAGTGCCCTCTTTTTGTGCCTCTGTTTTCTTGCTGTTTACCCTGCCAATGGAGAAACTTCCCAGGCTTTTTGCTCTTTTAAATTGAAATGGGCGCCTTGAACTTGTGTCTATTTTGGATTTTACATTAAGAGACATGTGTCTCTCAGGTTGGGTTTTCCGAGGGCTGGATGGAGAAGGCAAAGGTGAGCTGGCAAACACTGAATTCTCGGAGATGTTGGAGTTAGTGCTTTCCAGAGAACAAGTTGAAGAGCAGGAACAGGTTTTGGTGATGACTGGTACTTCAAGGTTGAGACTGCCAGTTGTTTTTCTCAATAAAGGTTGTGACTGTCTCCTCTGGGCTTGTAGGAATGAGTCATCTGAATTTTGCTTCTTCAGCGGCTGATCATCATACTCTTTAGCAGAAGAACAGTCATCGTGACTCCGTGCCAGAAATCGGAGGTCCTTCACGCCAGCTGAGGAAAAAATAGCTGGTTCAGAGCTGCGCCGGTCAAAGGGCTTGGTGAAAGTCTCAAAAATGTCTTCTGATGAATGGGAATGATTGACTGGACACTGGATAAGGATGTGAGGACATGTTTGCTGTGTGTGTCCAGTTGCTTCTCCACTCTCTCCATCAATGCTGTCATATGCTGAATCGCGCTGGTGTGAAGACACGGCATCTGTACAAAATCAGAGTGGTGTTATGACTTGTAATCTTGTATGTATGACTTGTGTTATGACTTGTATTCATAATCATAATAATAAGTCTCAAATTGAATCATAGTAAGTTATTTAACAAATGGTAGTGTTTCATAGTTTCCAAATGTTCAAACGTTCTTTAAATACAAAAAGAATAAAAGGTTGAAAGTAAAAGAGCTGTAAACTCTGAGAATCTTTCCCTACTTATACATGGATATGGTTTTATATTAAGTTGGCTAGTCAATTAATAGCACAAGTTTTTTTAAGCTTGGATTTATGTACCTGAGTTTTGTTCCAGCTCCTTTTCTGGGTCTCCAAGCAGAGTCAGGATCTTTTCTCCAAAGATTTTACAACAGTTTTCAATCAGGTACTGGGTTAAGTTTTTCACCTAAAATGCAAAATGACATTTCTGATGTTACAGATAGAAATACATGTACAGCATTGCCTATCAGTGTGACCTAGTTGTATATGTTTAATGATGGTGAAGCAATGTTTGGGGGAGTTTCCCAGCAGGTCTGTAGTAAATAACATACAGACATGAAGAAGTTAAATGCAGTTTTTAGATATTTACTGCGAATAAAGAAAACTGTGATTGACTAAAGTGTGAATGATTAAATTGTGATTGCACTGCTATTAAAAGGCCCTAAGCTCAGGTTACCATAACTTGCTAGTAGTATGGGTATTTTATTGGTGGTTTTCATGATATAGATCAAATATATCTGTTTTGTGCATCCATGTTTTTTTTTTGTTTGTTTGCTTGTTTTTAATAATCTTCGCACTTTTTTCTCTTTGTTTGTTTTTAAATTGTTTTTTGCTCGAGCAACTCACATGCATACTTGTGCAAACAAAAATATTTGGCTAGTAAAAGCTAGAATGCTGTGGTTTGTCATGCATCAACACTCCACACTTTGATCTTTTTCGAGGCTTTATGAGTAAGACTGAGAAGACAGGTGTCTAACCTTTTCGACTGTGCTCACATCCAGCGGCTGACTGCCGTGCTGTAGCAGAGTGGGCGCAATGCAGATAGCCAAGTTATTCGGATCCATTTTGTTTTTCTCTGATCGCTGGATAATGTGGCACAGCAAACAGAGCAGGTACTGCAGCAGGACGTTGTTGGCTTTGGGAAGTTTGGAAACAATCCTAAAGACAGACGGAAGGGCACCACGTTAAAAAAAGAACAGCATATCAGTTTTTTGCTTTTTTTTTTTTTTTTTTTTTTTAACTAGACTGTCTCATTGTACTCCAAAAGCAGAAGTGGTGTCCCGCCATTTTAAAAAGTTGGCATTTGGACATTCAGTTGTTCCCTATTTGAAGGAGACAGGTCCACTGAAAGGTCTGTTTTCTATTCCTCTTTTTGTTTTGAGTCAGTGAAATTAGGGGCTTTCTTAAAATAAAATAAAAAAATCACCTAAATTCACCCCCTCTTTACTTTCGCTTTCGTTCTACTCTCTGCGTACCTTCTCAATTCAACATGTCTCTCCTCTTCCTCATTCTTTCCCAGTGCTTCGATCCACTCAGAATAGCACTCAGCCACCAACAGACTTCCTGGAAGCTCCCTCAGGAAAGTCTGCCAATAAAGTGACATCAGTATCATTCATTTAGTGACTTATATCTTCATTAATCTTTACTACTTTTGTTAATGTGTTGGTCTGTCATGCCATACTAGCAAATATCAAGCTTCCAGGATCATGATACGACACACTTACTCATTACACACAACTACAGTATTGAAAGATCCTGGAGATTTGATACCTTGTCTTTTTGGGATGATCATAGCAATGCATATAGTTGCATAAATAACTGTATGAATAAATGTGTTCTGTAATAGGTAGAGCATGTTCACCTTTAACAATCCAACCAGTAGTGTCACAGGCAGAGCTTCCAAGTCCACTGCAACCCCAGAGTTGAGCTGATCACGGACTGCACTCAGGTTCTTGCTGTTACATGCTGTCCGGAAAACTCCCTCTGTATCCGGACCTTTCCTCCATAACAACTCAAGAAGCTCCTGAATAGTCACAAATGAAGATAACTTAACACCAGGGGAACTCACATGGATCTTTAATTCTGCATTCTTTATATATGTTCTTGTTTTTCCGTCAAAAAGTCATACCATGAAAAACAAGTCCTTGTGAAATAATAATAATAATAATTATAATAATAATAATAATAATAATAAACTCTTTATCATGTCAGATGGACTTGGCAGCTTTTCATTTCAGATCTTTTTGATGAGTTTGAATTGAGGGCAGATGCTAACATGAGATTAACTACAAATGAAAACACCACTGTAAGTCTATCTGATTGAACGTTTCCTATTGATTAGAACTTAGTTGAAGCTTGTGCACACGTGTGTGAAGAGCAACTCGGTAATATCACTGTGAAGCTTTCTGCCGCTGTTTATAATGCCATTTCTGAGTCACGAAGAGATTTGTTTAATAGTCGTGAGAATAAAAATAAATAAATAATGATAATAATAACAACAACAACAACAACAACAACAATAATAATAATAATAATAATAATCCTGCATTGCCTGTCTCTTGTTTAAAGATATGAATTTTCTCTTAATTATAGAATCATACAGGTAGAAATTATATAAGGCTACATGTAGCAAATATCTCTAAATGGAAGTGTTTTATTGCCATGGCAAAATGAGGCAAAACATCTATGCATGCATTAATGAAATGAGAGGAACTATAAAAGAGAGAAGAAACTAGTTCTTCATTGCCTGTGTGATGAATAATAATTTGAAAAAAGAAGATAAATAATTAAGTATACCAGTAATGTACTTTTATATACAGCACACTTAATGCAAAGAAGAATAAGGAGGAGGAGGAGAAGTGAGACGTACAGCAATGGGTTTGGGGATTTTAGCATCTTCAGGAAGAGGCTGACCAAACAGCAGGCTTGTCTTTTGTCCTGACCTTGAGGGGATGCCTGTGTGAGTGTCTCTTCTCTTTAGCTTGGAGAACAGGCTTCTCTTACCACCATCATGTTCTGCAAAGTTAAAAAATAAATAACCACAAGACTGTGAGGCAGAGTTAAAAAGGAGGGAGTGTGTACTTCCGGTTACATGGCAAAGGGCAGACATGAGTTAGAGCTTTGGGTAAAAAGTCATGCACTTTTAGCTCCTCTTCCCCCCCCTTTCTCTCTCTATCTTGCTTAAATTCTTCTTCTCCCACCTTCTTTAATTCTCCCACACAGTTGCACTGGCACACTCTGGACAGCCCCTAACCACACTTGCGGTCACAAACCGCCTATTTGATTCAAGTTTGAACTCACCAATCGCATGATCCGTCTTGCAATACAGGGAGGAGACATTTCCGTTGCCATGGAGAGCCTGGGAAACAGCGAGAAGTGAGTGTGTGTCAACATAGAGTACACAGTGTAACTTCATACACACCCTCAAAACCACACCGATGTTGTGCTACATGCCCACCACACCCAACAGTGTTTTTCTACTGTTTGTGTAATTATTTAAAATATGTTGGAAAAACTTAATACTCACTTTAACTTGCAGGCCATTGACACTGTCCTCCATTGCGGCTCCACTCAGAGCTTTATTCTGCAACACACCATACAAGGACAGGGCACACAAAATTATAATTACACCCAACAACTTATAGGAAACATAATACCCAACAATTTAAAATTTGAAAACTTTGAATGAAAATTCAAACACATTTCAATGGAACTTGGATCAAAGTCTCACTTCAGGATAAGCATTTCGACACTTAATATGGAAATTACATCAAATCCATCAAATATAATTCAGTAGACACTTCAGTCTTGTAGACTGTACTTACTGTTGTGGTGCTGGTCAAGACCTTCATGAGGACACTTTGAGGTGGTGAAATTGTAGCCGTCCTCTTCCTTGCCTCTGTAATTTTTCTGTTACCATATAAAGTGTGATTAGGGTTTTTTAAATCAAGAATCCCTTTCAACTTTCTACCAAGTAATACATCAACTTTTTATGATGTTCCTGCTACCAAAAACAAAATATTTTTGTTGTTAAAAAGTGGGGGGGGATTCAATATCATAACCGATCACTGATGGTGACGAAGAGAAAATGATGAGTGACTATTTAAATATTTACTTTGTAATAAGAGTGATACATCCAGTACGAGGTTAGGAACACAGTGGTAAAATAGGGTTAAAAGTAAGGACCTGATGACATTTTGTAAATGCTGTGAACTTTCTCATCAGTAGCTTTGGTGTACAACTTTGGCACAATAAGACTTTCTGTACATTGTAAATCAGACTGTATATTACTAGTTCATCAGTGATCTCAAACAAAGACATCTAAAACAATAAAAAGTGAAGAGTCAAGATGAACTATGCACCAGTAAACTAGCTTGTATAGGGAAAACATTACAAAGTTATACTTCATGCTATAAAATATCATGACAACAATATTAAATAAACATACAAAAATATTTATATGAATTAATCAGAAAACAACGAATCATGGTGAAAATGAATTCAGTCAGAAATCAGATGCATTTGTATTAAAAACATAAACAAAAGATCTTATTAAGAGAATAAATGGAATAAATTCTAATGTTATGAATTCCAAATGTAATTGATAAATTTAAAATGACCTTGACTTCTTGCAAATCTGTATTATTACCAGACTTACACTGTATCACATTACATCAATATTGATTTGGTATTAGCAGCTTTATCTAACATTTGCTAATGAATATAATACTAATCAACAGAATAATAATATTGAGTCAGAGAAATGCACATACCTGTGAACCGTATCTAACCAGCGTTCTTTAACTTCACGCAAACTGCAGGTAAAATAACAGCATGGTTTGAGTTACTGATCCACAGAACTCATGCACACCACACTCAAGCACAAACTGCACCCACTGATGGACCGGCTGCACACATGTGGCTTCTTTTTAAGAAGCGGAAACTGCACCAAGTCATGGGGACAGGAAGCAACGTCATGGTTACACTGCTACTTCCTCTTCTCACCCTGTCACTGTGTCGACGAGTGGAAATTCTCCCTGTGAGGTGACAGGGGCACCTGGCTAGGTGTTATAGATTAGCAGGAAGTGTACAGATCAAATAGAGATGGTGACACAGGTGTACACTGTGAACTGTGGTTGTTTGGAAGTTGAAATGAAGGGTCATGTGAGATTACATGTGGTTTCAATTAGTACAAACACTGTAAGATTTCATATCAGTTTATCAACACTCCTACTCATCATACTAGTTGTGCCTTCCATCTGTCTATGTATTTATCTATGTATCTCTCTATCTATCTCTCTATC
This sequence comes from Neosilurus hyrtlii, assembly GCA_028564935.1. NCBI lineage: Eukaryota > Metazoa > Chordata > Actinopteri > Siluriformes > Plotosidae > Neosilurus > Neosilurus hyrtlii. The sequence goes on along the minus strand of JAOUQZ010000008.1, from coordinate 20,616,012 downwards.
TATCTATCTGTGTATATATTTATTTATTTATTTATTCATTGGTAGAAATATTCGTTTGGCATCTGTGTGTCTTGTCATGAAATACTAATGCAGATTAAATGTAGAATGTCAATGTCTGTGCTCTAAATCCTGGCTCTGACTTTCACATCAGTCACGAGGTGGATTTCAGGAGGCGTGTGTACAAACAGAACGTGAGTGATGAGTGTAAAGTGTGTCTGTGTTGTTTTGAAAGTTGCAATAGTGGATCGTGTGTGTGTATATCATGTGCTAGATGTGTACTGTGTTGTAAGTCATAAATGAAAGTAAATTCCTTGATGTAGATATTTAAAAAATATTTTTAAATATCCATTCTTTCTTAGTGTAGAAACAACTTATAAAAATAAGTACTTTTTATGATGTGTTACGATTTGACGCTAATTGTGATAGGATGTGGAAATAGAGCACATTAGAGCTTAACAGAACTTAACGGACCTTAACAGAGTGAAACAGACCTTGATGCACCATTTTAGGGAATTGATGAACTTGGAAACACAATTTCTTGAAGTTTCATCTCTTGGACACCCCCTACCTTCTTTTTATTCCCCAATTGTGCTCCAAATGTGCTCATAAATCATGGAGCTCCACACTTTTTTGAATCAGAGATCGTGGACATTGGGTGTAAACTCATAACTATGATAAATAATAAATATAACTGGTTGTGATTTCCACCACTGTAATAAAATCCGACTTCATGAAGCATAACTGAGGGGGGCATAAGTCACAACCCACTTTGTGAAATCAGTCATTATTTATTAAAACATATTTACTTTCCGGTTTGTATAGTACTCAGATTATTTGACAGCTCATTTTAACCGTAGGGCTTTAATCCCAACCTGAGTAACAATGTTAATTTAGATATCATTTATTGTGTCCCTGTGAAATTTTAATAATCGAAAGCGCAGGGACATTAATAAATTACAGTAGCTATTGGACATAGGGTAAACACTCAGGGTTATTAAAGGCCAGTTATAATAACACAACAATTAACTGGTGTAACCAGTCTGCTATTAGGTTCATAAAAGCAAACACAAATAAATTACAGAACAAAAACATTACTGGGAAAATGTTGAAACTATGTACATTTGCAGTAGTATTTTATTGGTATCTGCCAAAAGTCCCTCTTTTCAGTTCTAATAGATGGTCGATTTCTCTCTATGAGTTTCTCAGTGACATGGAATCCCCCGTCAGTTAGCATGTGAGCAGTCCGCAATTTAGTGTTATTTAAAAAAAACACAGCTTTGTGGGGCTGGAGGAAGTTTAACTTCCTCTGAATTTACTTCCCGTTTTATTGGCCACAGATGTCACTTAATGCTGTTATATGTTGTGGAGGAGAAAAAAGGCACTACGATCACCAATACAAATGATAAACACTATGAACATATAGGGCGGCATGAGGCATAGTGGTTAGCACGTCTGCCTTACAGCAAGAAGGTCCTGGGTTCGATTCCCAGCTCGGCATTTCTGTGTGGAGTTTACATGTTCTCCCTCTGCTTGCGTGGGTTTTCTCTGGGTACTCCGGTTTCCTCCCACAGTCCAAAAACATGCATAGTAGGCTAATTGGCTGTTCCAAATCACCCCTAGGTGTGAGTGTGAGTGCGAATGGTTGTGTGACTGTTGGCCCTGCAATGGCCTGGCGAGCTGTCCAGGATGTACTCTGCCCTCGCCCAGAGTCGACTGAGATGGGCACCAGCCTCCCTGTGACCCTAATTAAGATTAAGCGGTTCAGAGGATGATAAAGAGCACATATACATGCTCATGAACACTTTATACACATAATGCCTTGAAGTCATGACTTTGAGAGTGGCAATGCCAAACAACATGAAGAAATATGTAGAGACATTTAAAAATAAACATTTTGTATGAATTTGTTTGTTGTTCATGAAAAGTAACAAATTGTGCTGCTCAGCTTTAAAAATTTCACTCGTCAGTTTTCCCCAACCAAGCTTTCCCTTCTCCCAACTTTAGTTCCCATTCAGGCCCTCACTCACTCACTCATTTGTCAGACTGCTTAATCCTATAAGGGTCGCAGGGAGGCTGGTGCCTATCTCAGCCGACACTGGGCAAAGGCGGGGTACATTCTGAACAGCTTGCCAGACCATCTTGGACCAACACAAACAACCATTCACACTCACAAACACACCTAGGGGCAATTTGGAACACTTGGTTAGCCTAATGTGCATGTCTTTGGACTGTGGAAGAAAACTGGATAACCCAGAGGAAACCCACACAAGCACAGAGAGAACTCCACAAAGAAACGGCTGAGCCCGTGATTCAAACCCAGGACCATCTTGCTGTGAGTCAGCAACCACTACGCCACCAAGCAGCTCAGTTCCCATTCAGTTTTTTTTTCTAAACTTCCCCTTCAGATTTTATTCTCTATTCAACAACACACACATAGTTAGTGGGCTGTAATTCATGTGCCATGGCCTTACAAACCTTTATTCTAGAACTAACAAGTCTACAATTGTACTGGAATATATTGAGATGTGTTGGTGTGTTTGCAATTGGTTACCAAGAAAGCTAATTTTTATAGTGTTTTGCATACACTTGTGAAAAAATGGAAATTTGGTTCTGTTTTTCTGAAATAAGTAAAAGTAATAAAAAAGTAATTAAAAGTAATCAAAAATTAATTAAAATAATATAAAGTAATAAAAAATAATTTAAAAGTAATTAAAAGTTTGAGATTTTTTCATGAGGAAAAAAATATGCTGTTAGTTTAATGGCTCGTCTCAACATCTGGAAAAGCTCCCCACTTGGAGTCAGTTAAGGTACCATATGGTAATTGTTCTATATTGCAAGGATGGAAATCTAAGCTTTCTTTATTTTGATGTATCTCATTAATTTAGAAAAACAGAGCCAACATTTTTTTTTGTTAATTTAAAAAATTTAAAACAAAGGCAATTTTTCTTGAAAACTTTCATTATTTCAGAGAACCTGAGACACTTTCTTTTAAAAGTCTACTTTCTTTTTATCTTTCTACATGTCCTTATATCTCTACAGAAACCCTGAGTGCTTGGTAAGAAAATCTATGACCATGGTATTATATCATAATGCTAAAAAACTGATTTTGAGGTATATTTTGGAACAAAATATAGTATTGATACAGTATCTTTTACTTAAAAATATTTTTAAAAAAAACATTAAATGGTTTCATACCGAAATCATTCAGAACTGAAAACCAAAACTGTACATTCTGCTGGTTTGGTTCCACATTAAGTGAATAAATATCTGACTATAATGTCAGTTACAATGTTTTCTCTTCCTATGCATGGGGGTAGGGGGGGGGGGGTGTTCATTTCACTGATTTTGGTTTGTAATAGTACTTGCCTGAAAGGAGTGTAGAGACTAGGAGAAGGAGGAGGAGTAAAAGTTGTGGTAGTAGACATAGTATTAGGAGTGGGAATGGAAGTGGCAGAAGATGTATTAGTTGTAGGAGTGGGAGAAGTAGAAGAAATAGTACTAGGAGTAGAAATAGGAGGAGTAGAAGGAGGAGGGGAAGGAGAAGAAGGAGTATTACTGGCAACTAAAAAAACTAATCAAAATTCTTGAAAATGAATCATCATAAAAATATTTCGCAAAACATTTAGGATCACATTAATAACACTGTTTATGAACTCTTTCTGTTATTACTAATTTTCCTTTTGTAGAACTAAATATAAAGTGTGTGTGTGTGTGTGTGTGTGTGTGTGTGTGTGTGTGTGTGTGTATTTTTGTCTCTGCGGCAACCTGATTCGGTGCACGCCGCCTAACTTCAATTAAAACCTGAGTCAGTTATGAAGTGCGTAGGTGGAAGTGGATTTCTGTGAATTTGTCCCTAAAATGATGCCCTTCATTAAAAACAATAACACTGAATTTCATAGAAATGGAAACTGATTTTATTAAAACGGCATAAAATATTCCCATTTAAAAAATTCTATAAATATTTAAAGATTTAAACATGTGTGAAGATTACTGAATACAACCACGATCTTAATGATACTGAAAATGCTGTTTAGTCTCTCTGTGAAAGTACGTACCATTAATCTGTCTCTTATAAAGACCAGAAATGAACTGAAAATGAGCATCCTCCAACCAACAGACTTAAATTCTGGTTTTAAAATCCATATTTTTTACTCACCTGAATGTCACCAGACAGAGAGAGACAGACCATGCCAGAACGATTGTGTTCCTCAAGTAGACATGTCCTTGTTCATCCTCACAGCCGTTATCATCCTCACTTCTAAAGTCACAGACCCAAAGCTCCTCCAGGTTAACTCTGTGTTTTAGTCTGTAGCTGCCTCTGGGGCTGAGGAGGAAGCAATGAAGATAGGTAACATTAGTAAAAAAAAATTCAATAATAATAATAAATATTATTTGGATAAGAAATTTAAAATTAGTTGTATTAGTGAAGAATTTTCTTTATTAATAATCTGTAAAGAGGAAAACACATTTGAAAGTACTGCTATAGGAAAACAGCCCACGTTGTGTTGTTAGCTGCTCTAATGTAGCAACCATGAAGTTGATTCTTTTCCGGTAACGGCGTTGCAAGGTGATTCCTCTTTTTAAAAAAATTATCACTTTTTCCTAATATAAGTGGAAATGATGATTTGTATTTTATACATTTATAATTTTATTTGATGTTGTGGAATGTCTGTGAAACAACTTAGTTCCTATAAACAGTCACTCCTTCGCCAACTTCCCTAATCATACCCCCCCTTCCCCCCAAAAAAAATTTATACAGAGAAAACAGGGAAACAGAAAAATACAGGGAAATAGGAACTCACACAATCCTTTCTCATGAAGACTAGATTACTATAAGCTCTGATACACTTTTTGACTCCTTCCATAAACTGATGATAAATAAACATTCCTTCACACAGAAGAAGGCACCAAAGTATTTCTACATTACATTTACATTTACAGCATTTAGCAGACATTCTTATCCAGAGAGACTTACAAAAGTTCTTTAAAGTCACTATCAGTGAATATATTCTTATACTGGTTTGTCAGGACACAGGCTAAGTATACCATATAATGGATGGATCCATTTTACCCTTGACCCTTGGTAGAAGGAGGGACCAGTCTAGAAGTGCTAGAGGATCTGAGAAAACGCGGTGCTGTGCAGGGTGTGATAAGTGCTTTAAAGTAGGAGGGTACAGGTCCGTTTTTGGCTTTGTAGGCAAGCATTGGTGTTTTAAATTTAATGCGAGCAGCTACAGGAAGCTAATGGAGAGATTGTAGAATGGTGGGGGAAAACTTTGGAAGGTTGAAAATAAGCTGTGCAGCTGCATTCTGGATCAGTTGCAGAGGTCGAATTGCGCTCAAAGGTAGACCTGCCAGGAGTGAGTTGC
>JAOUQZ010000008.1:20587036-20603368 GCA_028564935.1 Neosilurus hyrtlii | reverse complement strand
ACGCCCGAGCTGGGAATCGAACCCAGGACCTTCTTGCTGTGAGGTGGACGTGCTAACCACTACGCCACCGTGCCGCCTGCTCTGAACTGTACTTTTTAAATTTAAAAGTAAGAAAGAAAAAAAAAAGGTATTTACTGATCTCGGAAAATATTTTCATGTGTAACAACAGTCCCAACCATCGAGAGAAAAGTATAAAAATCAAAGAAAAAAAATTAGCAAGAAGCGACCTAATAAGAAGGCTGTAGCATTACTAAAATAACCACTCTTAGTAATTGTGCTGAGCAGAAAAGCATCTCAAAACATAAGACTTTATGCCACAACACGTTGATAACTAGACCAGACGAATCTCCAGTACAGACCAGCTGAAGACCAGACGATCTCCAGTACAGTTTGTTGGTACAAATGTCAACATTAAACGTATATTAAACATAGCTGCAGCAGTCAGAAACACAGTCATAGGTGATCTGTAGGATGTTGGGTCGTACCGGCTCACTGAGCGTGGCATCCTTCTCCAGGAACTGAACCACACAATACGCCAACTGGAACAGAAAAACACCATATCACAAAATGATTTTTTAATTTTTGACAATGTAAGTCACTCACCAGCTAGTGAATATATAACAGTCACAGAGGAGGGAGGCCAGCACATGATTTTCTCAAACTGCTGGTCATGTATCACAAGGCATACATGGGCTCACTGACAGCTACGTTTGGCTAGTGTGACTCTGACAGGAGAGAGTAACGCTTCAGGTGGCTGTAGCATTGCCACTAATTAATCTCATAATGGTAGAATAAACACTTTTCTGTTCCATAACTCAGAAACCCAACTTAAGAACATTTAAATTAATAGCAGCGTACCCAAGTGGAGCACCACAGCTATTGAACATGAGGCAGATTTGTAGGTAAATAAATGTACATCAAGCAAATGCCAAAATCAGAAGCTTGACAGAACATCAACTGGTTAAACAGATAATTAAATTAACAAGACAGTTGATTAAAAAAAAAATAATATCAGGCAGTGAAAAGGAAACCCAAGCCTGGACACCTACCAAGAGACATCGATAAGGAGCTTCGCTTTTAGTCAGGGCCTAAATCTATATTATCCTGATTATGAATCTGTTGAATCTTTATAGCACCACTGGGTGATGCTGTTGTATAATTCACCTCCATTTCAAAAGCAGAAAAAAACACGGCTAAAGATAGAACAATTCAAATCACTGCTCTGTATTTATAATTCAGAACAGCATGTATCAGGAAAGAAAATATCCAGTGATGATGATTCAGTGGATCCAGGAGTCTGCTGATGCTTTTCTTAAAATGCAGTCTGACCAAAACCTACATACAAGGTCACTAAGTCCAACTTGATTAATTGAAATGATGTGATTGGACAGCATTTACTTTAATAACAGTTACAAGGAGAGTGTGTGATTATCTTGTATAATGCCTGTGGATATAATCTTCTGTTCTGCACATACATCAGTAATAAATATGTGGACTGTACCTGTGCATGGAAGAGCGCTAAGGTTTTGGCAGTGTGCATTGGCATGAGAACCTTCGTCAGGAACTGCTTGTGTTCGGCCTTCAGCGGAATTGCAAACCCATTGATGATGCTGCGAGTAGAAACAATGATAACACACACGCACAAACACACATACACACACACACACACACAGTCAAAGAAATGAGTCACTTTTCACCAGGGCTTTGAAGCTTGTTGATAAAGAGAAGCTGGTGCAGTTTTTTGTCGAGATGTAGGTTTCTCTTAAAGCTGTCATATGAATGCCTTTAAAAGGCCTGTTTAGTATAAAAACACATGCGAAAAACCTTCTATGAAGCTGTTATACTACATAAAAATTGTTGATGTGCCATGTGACTGGAATATGGAATATGGCTAGTGGACTTATTTTTATTTTAGATGTATGGTCCTGACTAAAGATTGAGAGCACCATTTGGATAAATGAGGAAAACACACACACACACACACACACACACACACACACACACACACACACACAAACAAACACTCAACTAGGATTAATCTGCCAAAAACAGTCTGCGATCTTAGATCAATAAGCACCACTGACAGTGAACACTGTAGTACTCCATCAGGACTGCCATTTCATATTAACATATTAATTATTCAATAAAAAGCCTAATTAATAATTAATTAAAGCTGCAATCATTAATGATTAATCGGTGAAATCCACTGACGCATCCATCACTGTTAATGCGCCTTAAAATGGTGACAGGGATTCCACAAAAAACAATAATGATAATAACTGAGAAGCCAGCTGTGAAGATGTGAGGTACTTGGTCTGAAATGTCTCTTATCCAGAAGTGGAGAAGTTTAAAGACGTGTGTGGGTTTAATCAGAGTATTGTTAGGATCCTCAGCCAAAAATAACGCAAAGCTCTCCTGGCAGCATACTGAAAAGTGGAACAGGTCAAAGGTCAGAACTCTGTGGTGGTGCCAATTCATGTGTGAATCACTCTTTTGCAGTTTGATCCTGATCACTCCTCACAGTTTTGTCCTGGATTATGTTCGTTCAATCAGGGAAGACAAAACCTTTTTAAGTCAATTCCAGTAGTTCCTTAGCAGTTTCATTTTCCTCTGATATTTCTGCCCAATTTAATCATAGCCAATTTCCACCCATCAAGTATTTCGTTCCTAGCACACAACTGACACCAACAGAGAGGAACAAGCACAAGAATGTGCCTCTTCGTGTCACGTGATGCTGTCACCTGTGTCTTTATGAACTGCTGTGCATGCATATTCAGTGGCAACATAACCCTCAGAAAGAAATCGCTATCCGCCCCCTTGTACACACCAGCTCACAGACGACCATGATTTAAGTGACATTAAAGGTGAGTGTAAGCTATCTCTCCCTCCAGTAAGAGTTGGACCAATCAGCTCCCATAGACTCTTGGCTGCGGATGGCTGCATGCATCCACCTGGAGAAGAGCTTGCGATTTTCAAGATGTCAGATGCACACCTTATTTTTTTTTTTGCCTGATGCAGACCTTGGTTTTACAAGGGTGTTTTTGTGTGGAGTATGCATGTTCACCCTATGTTCGTGTTGGTTTCCTCCAGGTACTCCGGTTTCCTCCCACAGTCCAAAGACATGCACAATAGACTAAATGGCTGTTGCAGTTGCCTCTTGGTGTGAGTGCAAATGGTTGTGCGTGTTGCCCTGCAATGGTCTGGTGAGCTGTTCTGGGTGTTTTCCGCTTTCGCCCAGAGTTGGCTGAGATAGTCTCAAGCCTCCCCGTGACCCTAATAGGATTAAGCCTCGGCAAAATGAACGGGTACTGAGGTATATCCTAATAACATATCAACAACAGCGTGCATAAAATATTCTATCAGGAACTGACCTGCCGAGGATCTCCAGAAGTTCAGCTATTCCATTGAAATGTTCAGTCTCATAGATGAACCTGAGCAGAGAAGAAACTCAGTACTGATGCATATCACAGTTTCTACATTCTCTCATACCCTGCAGACTGTTCCTCTGCACTAGCATTTATTCCAGCAGCTGTGTTGCTTAATCAGCTGGGATTGCTGTAATCTATGTCACCATTAAAAATAACATACTTGGCCTGCTTTAACTAAATATGTTTACTGTTATACACAGTGGAAAATCTCATATCAGTCACTTCTTACACTATGTGTACACAGGCTGTTACATGTAGAGACTGAAGCATTAGGAGTTATGGCAGGTTAAAAAGCGGCTGATTCAATGAGGGAGCATTCTACATGCACCGTGAAGGTACAGGAGCATCAGCATAGTGAAAACCCTAAATAAATAAACAGGGCTTTGTCATTCACGTGATCTATTTTGGTCTGAGGAGTGAATGAGTGTATCTTACTATGCCAATTTAAAACACAGGAGTGCCAACACACACTTCTATTTTAAACAATGAAGCAGATGGTCAGGGTCAGCACATCCAATAGCACACACAGAATAGGATACTCTACACATATCATACACAGATAGAGCGACAGGAAAAAGAACAAAAACAGTCACCTGACCCCTGTGCCTGTCCGTCCTAATGAAGGGGCCATAGCCTCTGTAAGTTTCAATAACAGAGATATGACCTTTGTGTTTGTCAGTGCTAATGAAGGAGGCGTGGCCTCTGTAACTGTCAGTCATAATAAGGGAGGTGTAGCCTCTGTGCCAGTCAGTTCTAATAAAGGAGGCATGACCGTTACTCGTACCAATCCCAATTAAGGTGTGGCCTCTGTGCCTGGCAATCCTAATACAGGAGGCTGTCCTTTATTCATACCAATCCCAATTGAGGAGGTGTGGCTTATGTGCTCTTCAATCCTAATAAACGAGGCGTGTACTTTATTCATACCAATCCCAATTCAGGAGGTGTGGCCTATGTACCTGGCAATCCTAATTAAGGAGACGTGACCTAATTGACTCAATCCTAATGAAAGAGTGGCATCTGTGAAGGTAAGTCGTAATAAAGGAGGCGTGGCCTCTGCCTGTCAGGCCTACATAGCCACTGTGCCTTAATTAAGGGCGGCATGGCCTAAGAGGTTCTATAAAATAAAACACCATATAAACAGATTCTAACAGAACCACACTGGGTTTTAAGTAGAAAAGAAACCCACATTTACTGAAGCTGCATTAACAACAAGTACAGTGTCTGTTTCTCAATCAGTATTTGTCACTAATGGAGTTGCAAGTATTTTTCCAGTGTGTAGCATTACCGTAAGAAAATGTTGTTGATTTGTTTGCGGATGAAGGCACGCAGGCCCAAGAATTTTCCATAGACACGATGCAGGATCGTTTTCAGGAAATCTCGCTCCCGGGGGTCTTCAGTGTCAAACAGCTCCAACAGCTGAGGCAGAGTAAGGGGTAAAGGGGAGGGGACATGTTAAAAAAGTAAGAAAGGTACGAGAGAGCAACAAAAGGAGAAAGTGAGACATTAAAAGAGGCAAAAGGAGTAAATTAGAAAAGAGTTTGAGTCATAAACACGCAGAGAGAAAGAGATACGAAGACAGTCAAACTGCCCAAGAAAGATGATGTAAGCATGAGAGGTATTTTAAGGGGATAAAGTCATACTACAGACAAATACTAAAATATAATGTGAAAGTAAACTGAGTACAATGTCACCATGTAATGATCCACGACAAAGTGAACACATATGACTTTAGAAAGCGGCAGTGGATCTATTGATCTAATGGATCCAATATTGAATCACTCCTGTACTCCTGAATACACAGTCTGCTCATGTAAAGCCAACTATGTATTGCGTACTGTATTAAAAGTATACGATCCCAAAAATGATACCGTGAAACTATTTTTAAAAATATATTACTATCACACCAAACGAGTGTTTCATATTACACAACCAGCAAACTTCAAATTAATCAAAAATGCATGTGTGGGAGGGATGAGTGTCATCCGTGTTCACATAATCCTCTCACGTTACATAGAAATGAGTTCAGTTTTAATGACGTACGTAACGCAGAACGTACGCAAGTTCTCATGAATTGTGTAGGTTACCAGGTCATGGGTTGTGCTCACAAGACCAGCATTACTCTCATTAGCAAACAATCACAGATTCTCGGGACTGTAAGTCCCCTGGGGCTTTTAACCACAAATGAAACTCCAAGATAATGATCAAAAATCCTGTAAAATCATATGAGCCCAAAGTCACAGCATGCACTAAAAGTCTGAGGCAGTTGCATGGAACACCAGGCTTTAAAGATTTTCCCCTTCACTCTTGTCATTCTCTCGCTCTTGGTTAATCTTCCTAATCCAGTCTTTCTCTTCCTCTATATCTGACCGTCCCATTCTCTCTGCTCTTCCTGCAGAGTAAACATTAGTGTGCTATTTAAGGCTCTAGCGGGAAGCTCTGACATCATGGAAACTTGCTCGTCACCTTCAGCCATAGGGCCCTGTCCGATCCAGGCCTACATTCTCCAACAAGAGCCAGACAGTTGTGAGACGAGCAGAGGGAATCCCTCAGGAGAGCAGCAATACTCCAGCTAGACACTCTGGTCTTCTCCACATGTTTTAAACTGGGTATTAGCAGTTTCATCACAGCACTTCTACAGTCAATTTCAGGTATATATTAGGGATATGCATCTCCATCACTGGGGTCGATGTGATACAAACTGCAATGCAAAAAAAAAGCCAACGATCCGATATATCAATGATACACATGGCACAACTTCTGATGCTACAGATAGGATGTAGTATAATTTGACCTAACACAGCAAAAGAATATGTTCTGTTATCGTGCTACGTGATTCAATATGGTAGATCGTCCTCTTACATAATATTCGTCCCATGGGACTTGAGTAGGGTCTGGCACAAGAAGGGACTTTTATTTTGAAATGCTGTTGGTACTAGTGACAAAGCCATAGGGACTTCTGTTTTGAAATCCTGTTTCCAAGTTCTTTTGTGATTTGTCCAAGAAACTTGAGTACTGGGCACAGACAGTCACATTTCTAATCTATAAGGACATGGAACCTCTACTGTCACTGTCCAGCAACAAACCAGTCACATGGATTCATTGACCACCTAAATAACAACTATCGTTTGGTACTTTTATTTCTGCGAGTGATACATTGCATTATTTCTTGTATAAAACGCCTCAAGAGGTAGTAACAGAATGGCGCTAATGAAGTAACAGCTGGTTGGAGTTGATTAGTATAACAAATCAAAACACTGTGACACTGGCAATATTATAAGAGGAATAAAAGCTCTCTGGGATGTGCATTGAATATAACATTGGAAAGTTAAGAGAACTCGTGTAAGACACACACCTGCAGCACAAATTTCTGGTCGATGTACCGTTTGGCTGTGCTTGCCTGAAAATCCTGGCTTTCTAAGAAACGCAGGAAAAACTCGTACACCAGCTGTGGGGGAAAAAAAACAGTGAGTGCAGCACATCAAGTGTAAACATAACGTCAGATATATGGTCAGGAAGTGACATCATCAATCTCCATTCTGAATTTATAAAGCTTTTATTCCTAACGTGACCCTAATTCTCACATGCTAGAGCATAACCTGACAATTAATCAGAAGAAAGGCTTAGATCTCATACACACGTAAAAACACCACATCATCCCAAACTACAGGGTAGCAAGGAAGAGAAAGGGGATCCTGGAAAAACAGTGCCCTGTCATGTATAAACATAGACTGCAAGAAATTATTTCATACACTTCATTTTACTATGCTCGTGATAGAAATAATAGTCATTTATGCAAACAAAATTGTAGGAATGAGTCCCTCCTTTTGTACTCTGCAGCAATCTGACAGGCCGTCATTAGAAAAGTGGAAATGGTGGAACATGGACATTTGTCTACTGTGCTTGTACCTGCATGTGTGGCCACGAGGCCTCCAGTGTGGGCTCGTCTTCTTCAGGGTCGTAATTAGGGTTTTCTCTCGGAGGCAGCGTTCGGAATAAGTTGATGCTGATCTAGGAAGGGGTGCAATAAGTTGTCAGTGATGGCGATAATGTATTCTACAGTGGTACATTCGTACAGTCTATTATAAATTATATGATTATTCATTTATTAGCTGAATTGCTTAATCCTACTAGGGTCGGGGAGAGGCTGGAGCATATCTCAGCAACACACAGGACCAACACACACACACCTATTCATACTCACATTCACACCTAGGAACAACTTGGAACAGCCAATTAGTTTAATGCGCATGTTTTTGGACTGTGGAAGGAAACCGAAGCACCTGGAGAAAACCCACACAAGTATGGGGAGATGTGTACAGTCCACACAGAAACGCCCTTGCTGAGCCCAGGAGTTGAACCCTAAATCAGCTCGTCTGATCATATAACCAGACACAAATTAGCAAAGTGCAATTATTGAGTCACTAGTTTATCTATGTGTTATAGGTGTTTTAGGAACAGATGAACTCTTAGTTTTTAGAACTGTTGGTGCACCCCAATTTTTTCTGTGTTTGCATTGCAGGAACTGTGGAAGATTTTAGTTCTTACGCATTATACCATTTTCAAAGACATTTTGTAGCTCCTTTTTCAATGTAGGCTCTTGCCACAATAAACACAATAAAAGCTGTGAGTGACATAAGTGTACAGTGATCGGTCCAATGCAACACCGGCAGACACCATGTTTAAAATTCCAAAAGCTGTGTTAAACAAAAGCTTTTATGTTAGCGTTTAGTGCTGAACATTAACAAAAAAGAAGAAAAACAAACAAATGGACAGATAGACAGTTATGACCATGTTTTACTGAATTAAGAAATTAAAAGAAATTAAACAAATCAACCTGTCGTTATCCGTCACTTCCGTGTTCCTACAGGGGGTGTGAATGCAAACAGAAAAGAACGTTTTGGCTCTTGGGGGGGCTCCCCTTGGGTTCCTAGAACTGCTCAGTAGTTTAGAAACTCCTACAGTTGCCCCTTGGGTACTCCAGTTTCCTTCCACCTCCAGAAAACATGCCAGTCAGTATAATGATTAGCCTTACAACAGAGTGGTATCCTCTTTAGGGTGTATTTGCACCCCCCACCCCATGTTCCTGGGATAATCTCTGGATCAATCAAAAACCCTAACCAGGATAGAGTGTTTACTGAACGGAACTGCATGACAGAGTAACCTCTGCTGCATCGGATCATTTCAACATTGACTTCAGAGGAAAAGTTAGAAATTTTAGTTTTCTACAAAACGGTATCCATAAACATTCATCATCTCTCACCGTGACGTGAACATGCATGTCTGAGGGAACACTGCGGTGAACATGCCCAAACACTAACATAAAACAGTAATGAAAGAATGCGAGTGTTTGTTGTAATGCTTGAGTACAAGTTTAGACGCATCTTTTTTTAATTATATAAAGCCATAATTCCTCTTCCAGTGAAATTACTATTACATGACTACGGAATGCTATGATATAAAAACAAACATGTCTGTTACTCATTCAGTTTCTCATGGTAAAGGAAGAAGGTTATCACCATGACAACCATGGCATATTTTTAGAACCCAGAAATTATGGGGTGGGGGTGGGTATATACACCTGAGAGAGCCATACACACAACCTGGACACCAAAAACTGACACAAGTATTCAAACACACTGCTCTCTCTCGCTCTCTCTTCCTGAGTGTGTGTGTAGAGAGAGAGAAAGAGAGAGAGAGAGAGAGAGAGAGAGAGAGAGAGAGTGAGTGTGTGAGAGAGTCAGACAGTGATAGATTGATAGATAGACAGACAGACTGATACAATGACAGACACACAAAAGGACAAACAGAGAAACGCATGAGTTAAAAAGTGAGTGTGTTTCAACTCACTTCTCTTTAATGCTCATCCCCTTTCTTACAAAAAAAGACCACTTTGGTGGTGTAATTGGACTTCACACTATATAAATATCATATTTTAACAACTTTATCTTTATACATTTTCATTATTATTTTTTTAAATCTTGAAATTTACTAAACTACATTTCCAAGAAAAAGCTTTTTTTTTGTTTTTTTTTCTATTTTCACCCATGTGCACAAAGCTCCACCCTAAAACTTATAGTGGTTCAACTAGAATTACCATTGGGTATAAAAATAAAATTCTTATGAAGTGAAAACAAAAGGAATTAAAGCGTTGTCCAGTTGTGATTCCATGCCTGCATATAATTAGCAGTTATGATGCTGGCTGTATTTAGGAACGGATTATTATGATGGTGAACAGTCAGAAGTTATACCACTAGTTGTGATGCACAGCATATTAATGAGTGAATTAATAGTTTGTAGTATTACAGTATAGGATAGTATAGTTTGTAAATACAGTATAGGAAGTTGATTGATGATTCATCAATAGTGTAACAGATGTTAATATGTCATGACTTATGGAAAAGGGGTGGGATTAAAAGTTTGCACTTCTTCCTGCTCCTTTTTGGATATGTAAGTGTTAAATAATATTATATTGTTAGATGACTTCATTTGTTTTGATGGAGAAGCATGTGTAATTTATTTATTTTACAGTTTACATATTCAAAATAAACCTAAAGTGAACTGAACTGAACCATTAGCAAGGACTGGCATGACGATACTTTTAAGCCCTTTACAAGTGCTTTAATCCAAAGGTTCGTCGATTGGTGTCTGAGCTTCACTAGCCAGGCTGAACGCCTTTACCTATTGGGAACTGACCTTCTGATATGCTGAGCTGTAATTATTCCAAGGACTTAACGACAATACCCATGAGTCATCACTCATCTCCCTGATGGAGGCTGATGGAGAGGTTTAACCTCATGTAGAGCTCCCTTACTGCGTTCATCCAGGCATTCTCTTTAATCACAAATACTACTGCAGCAGTGGGTGACGTAAGTCAGTGAAGAGCAGTGGGTGACGTAAATCAGTGAAGAGATTGCAAACTGAGTACATCAGCCTTATGGCTAAGATATTCAAACAGAAGGTACTTCTACAAACTAGTTAATTAACCATCCACATATCTAGGGGCGCAGGAACTGAAAACTGGGAATGTGGCCTTATAATAGAAAGACCAATGTAGGTATAGATACATTTTAAAGCCTATTTACATCTCTTTATTTTATACATACTATATAATTCCTGCAAATATTAATCTGAATTTACCCCATTCAAATTGAGCGCACACACACAATCTTTCTCTCTTGCTCTCTCTCTCTCTCTCTCTCTTTCTCTCAGCAGTGGCCAGCCACAAGGCAGTTTTATCATTACAGCTCTACAGTGGTGATAAATTTATATCCAACTTTTGGTTATGACTAGATTGAGTGAAATAACCAGTATGCAACGTCACTACTTCCTGTGGATTCATGTCTCACGAACACCACCGATTTGTCCAACTCATATTGGTTAGTGCCATAGTTAGATTGCGCTCATGGACAGTCCTTCAATTAAGGAATGAGACATTCAATCATTCGTTGATGTAAATAATGTAAGTGCTGTATTGCAGTGTCACTCATACCTTTAAGAAAATGATCCAAATAGTCTTAAACGCTAAATCAGCATGCCTGCACCTGTCATTAATACCTATCATTAGATAAAAGCAGTGCTACTAGTGTGTGGAGGAAGTGTACTTGGTGCCAGGTTTATGAAATTGCAAATATAAAACATATAAATAGTGCATAATAAAATTACAGTTCAATAATGCACACTCTCTCTCATTCAAAGGTGCATTCGTGTGGAAAGAAAAGTTTGCTTAGTGTGTTAACTACATTACATTTCTGAGACACTTCCAGAAGTTTGCCGCGGACCATCATGCGATATTGGCTTTTGGATTTGTTGACTAATGTAAGGCTAACATGGTTAGGCTAACATTATGCTAATGTTAACTCATGTAAACAGTTCTATCTGTGTGTCCTGCTCTAGATCTGCACTGTATACATCTGCTTTATAAGCCAGTGTTGATCACTAAAACTAAAATCAAATTAATCCTAAACCTAAAGTGACAGACACTAAAACAAAGCCTAAGCACTGCAATGCTAATATAAACTCTTTTGCTACAATAATTCAGGACTTACAGTTGTGGTATAACCAACCGGACTGCATGTTGGACTGTAATGCAGTTTTCTTATACGGTTTGTATTTTTATGGTTTCATCCAAATGAGGGTGGGTTTCCCTTTTGAGCCTGGTTCCTCTCAAGGTTTCTTCCTCGTGTCAACTGAGGGAGTTTTTCCTTGCCAGTGTTGCCGCGGGCTTGTTCATTAGGGATGTGTAGGGGGTTGTAGAAAAATGTTTAAATACCACCTTAAATTACTTTTACTATGTAAAGCTGCTTTGCGACAATGTCAGCTGTAAAAAGCGCTATACAAATAAAACTGGAGTGAATAGAATTAATGCTCCAGACTACCAAGTATGAACTTGCCAAACTTGGTATTGAGAAATATCCAGTCTTAGATAAGATGTAGGAACAAACAGGGGTGACTAATTAACTGCTATGGCAACTGGTGAAAAAAATAGAGCAGAAATGTTTTAATAAGGAAAGAATACAGTGCACAGGCTATGAAGCTTTAATGAGGACAACACTGGAGTACACGTGACAGTCTCCATGTCAAGAAACACCTTTAATATACCTGATCATTCTGAACAGTCAAGCATAGTTAATGAAGACTTGTGGAGCTGTGAGATCATGTGTGAACACAAGTCTAAAGACAAACAGCAGCCAGGTGACCGTTTTTTTCCTTATCTGCTTAGAATTTCCTGTTTTATAGCATGACAACTCTGTGTATTAAGTGCCATATTACAATTCCGTGGTTTAAAAAGTAAACTATCAGTTATTCAGTTGAGAAACTGCTAGAATACTGCTGGTATATAAGTGATGTATTACAGTTAGCCTTGAATAGTTTATAACAAAAATGTGAAAAGACCCGTCTAAACACTTTTTGTTGGAAACCGTACTGCTATCATATTATCAGTAGAAATGGCTGACGACCATATCACGGTATTCTGTCACACTAATATCTCGTCCAACCCGTACTGTAAGGTCCATGTCTGTTGTAAGGTTTTGGGAGAAACTCTGACAATGTTGCAGTGTAGGCGTTAAAATACATACTTTGGAAAAGTGCCAAGTGAAGAGAATTTGTATAATTTGCCCAGAGTTCATGAGCAGAAAGCCGAATGGAGTGTAAGCTTTAAAGTGCTTTTCAAAAACGTGAGCAGCATTCCCATTTTCAAATCTGTAATCATTTCCCAGCAACCTGTCCACAAAATTACAAATCAAGCACAAGTGAACCATTTCACACCCTTAAGTTTGGCTGCATGCTGTGCGATGGCTGATTCTGATACTGACAGTAATCACAGAGAATTTTTAGGCACTGCATACAAGAGTTTTATGAGATACAGGACGTCTGTGTATATAAAGGGGAAGTTATGTACAAAGGTTAACAGACAACATACTTGTATAGAGACTCAGTATGAAAAAAACAAGAACAGCTTGTTTTAGTAGGTGTACGGCCGAAACTCCAGGAAAACATCTGAATACCTGCTGATCTATTGTCTAGATTAACTTAACTCAAATTTTTAAATGTGAGGCGTGTTTCTTATCTTGAGGAAAAACCTGAATTTGCAGTTACGAGGATGTGTTTCCTTATCTCTCCCTCTCCTCAAACCTACAAACAAACTAACAAGTGAGTAAAAGCTAACAAGCATTTAAAAGCGAAGAAGTGAAACTAAAGAATGAATGAAAGTGAAGTGAAAGATAACAAATGAATGAAACTTAAAAATAGACCACAGAGATCTATTGCTCCTGCCAAAAGGACCACTTCATTACATGGCAACATAAAAATTCTCAAAGTTGACTGCCATGACCTTGAAAGAATGTCAAGGTGACCCACATACTGTACAATCCCAACCAAGACCTTCCTGAGGAGATCCCATTCACCAAATCTGGTGATCCTGTGTCATCTTATTTCCAACGTTATCACACTAAAAAGCCTTGACAAGCCGAAAATTAAAAAGTATCCTTGTGATCTTGAAACAAGGCCAAGGTGACCCATATATAATCCCACCCTATCTGAGGGGGACTAAATTTAGTGATCCTTAGATTTAGTGATAGTGTGTCCTTTTCTTCAAAAGTTATTACAGTAAAAGTTGAACAGATGGACAAACGGACCTATTTCCATCGCTCCAACTCTGCTCACTTTCAGCCATGGTGGGAGCTAATAAGTGAAAGCTAAAAAATAAGCAAAAGCTAGCAAGGGAAAGGTAACAAGTGAACGAAGGCAAACAATGAGCAATATTAAGACCGAGCATTTAGTATGGTTATAGATCTGCTCGGTACACATATACGAAATACAGCTTGCGCGATGTAGTGTAAAACTATTTGAGCTAGCTGCATGAATTTTTCACGAGTTGTTCTTATGTACAGAATGTCTTTACCTGCTGCAAATGAAGTTCTAAAACTGCATATTTACCATTTTATAGCTTGTTGAAATCTGCCAAAAATTTTCTTTGAAAATTTCAGTGCATTTTTGGCCCTCTGTGTTTCTACATTTAAACATGTGAAACCTTTCAAATTCTGGTATTTATTTCTTATATTGTAGTATTCTTTTGATAACTTAGTGTTCATCTTAATGAAATCAAATTTTCTGAGATCTGATGCATTGAATATCAAAAAATAAATTTTGCGCCTATATTTCAAATGCATGTTCCTCAAGTATGCCAAGCTGTGCCATAAAAAGAAGTATACCACTAGAAATAACACACCTCATTTGCAAATGTACAAAATATGAAGTTGGTATCTTGAAACAAACAATATTTAATAGGGTGTCACAAATGCCATCTTTTACTATAGGCATAAATCCTGTTTTAAATTACATATTTAAATATAAATGCTCCCTGGGAAGAGTTTTCCTATGATAAGAATGGGTTTTCCTTTTGATTCTGGTTCCCCTTAAGGTGTCTCACTTATGTTGCCTGAGAGAGTTTTTCCTTGCTATAGGGTTTATATAGAAATGTTTCGATTCTTTAGTTTTAATTCTTTACTGTTGCTTTGTAACAATGTGAATTGGAAAAAAATGCCCTACACGAATAAAACCAAATTGAAATGAACTGAACTGCATTCAGGACTTGGGTTCTGTATTTATGGAATACCAGGCATTATGAATACCGGATACTGTGTGTACATTACATAACGCATTCCGCAAACCATGCATATGATTTCTAAAGAACCAGTGTAGTATCTGGAGCCGATTTTATGTTGAGGAAAATCCATATTCATGCAGGAGATTTTTCATATATTTCATTTTATCTTAACTCTCTGATCTGATTACTATACTGATGGCATTGCCTGGACAAAAAAAAGTTTCTGGAATTTTATTTTTTGAGTATCAAGGAAGTCATTTGCATATTAAGCCAATTATCAAACAAATATACTCTGGTACAGAATCATACAAACATTTAACTGATATTGGTCAATACATCTGTTTTAAGCTGTGAAATGTAAAAAGGAGAGAAAATCAATCTAAAGTTTAAATAGTTTGCATCGCACAGGCAATAGTGTAAAACCTGTTGTACTGAATTTCACCAGTCACTCAACAGCTAAATCCAGTCACTATCCTATACCACCAGGCTGCTCAACAAAGACACAGAAAGTTTCCCAGAATTCAAATAATTTGTGACTAACACATTCCAAGAGAAATATTTGCATAATAGGTGTGTTCAAGAAATCTGAACTCATCCTAATTATGGAGCTTATCATTATCCAAACAGACCTCATACTATATTAATAAACAAGTGTGTTGCAATACACACGGTTTTCCTGGATTTTAAACAC
The DNA here is from genome assembly GCA_028564935.1 of Neosilurus hyrtlii. Classification (NCBI taxonomy): domain Eukaryota; kingdom Metazoa; phylum Chordata; class Actinopteri; order Siluriformes; family Plotosidae; genus Neosilurus; species Neosilurus hyrtlii. Next base: position 20,588,142 of record JAOUQZ010000008.1, on the reverse strand, counting down.
CATATCATAGTGCCATAGATGAAAATAAAAGTCGCTGATGCTACAGTCTGTACATGCCTATAAGCACTTCGCTCTAATCTTACAGTGTTAAGTACGACTCTGCATACAAAAAACACTACAGCAATTTCCATGAGTATATGGTCCTCATCTGTTTTCTCTACCTCTTTTGTAATATGCATTTTTTTTTTTATTTTGTCTTTTATAATGTACTTATATAAGATAATGGCAACTATCTTTTAAATGATATTCTCCAGCCCTAAAAAGCAATTCTACATGCAAAAGGTTATATGGTGAAGAACAAAAGAAAAAACCCTACACTTAAGATAAGGAGAATGAGACACCACAATCTTAGGCTCCATAACACTCCTTTATTAGACACTTAAAATGCAAACATTTTAATATTTTATAATTCATTACTGGTGACATGGGGTATTGTAGTGGTAAAAGTGCTGGGATCATGATCGGGAGATCGTGGGTTTGAATGATGGTTAGATCCCCACCATGATAAGAGCCCTGGGCAGGGTCATAACCACAAGTTTGCCTCTGTCCACCCAGTGGTATAAATGGGTAGCACTAAAAATACTGGCAAGGTAACTTACGATGTCCAAGTTGAACTCCTAATCACTTTACGATACGAAAACCAGGTTGAGCGCCGGCTCTGATGAGCCACTAGGCTCGGGTGTAAAAGGCCCAACAGTCTTTCCCTAACCAGTGACACAATGTTGATGAATATGTAGGGCAAGTTGAAGAAATGTGCTTTCTGTCTAATTTTAATATTTGCAACCCTGGGGAGTTCACAAATATATAATTTCTGTTAACCATTATGAGAACTCTAGGCTAAAAGCTAGTTCTGGAGCCGCCACTCAGTGGAACAATTCACGATGGAGGCCGTGTCTGGACACGAGTAAGGTTGGAAATGTTTGAAAAAACGTGTTCTTAAAAATTGATTCTTAAAATTTTGGATCAATTCAGAATGCTAATAAATAAGAATTGCGATTCAGACTTGAATCAATTTTTTTCCGGCACCGCTAATATACACACACACACACACACACACACACACACACACACACACACACACACACACACACACACACACACACACA
>JAOUQZ010000008.1:20564580-20581546 GCA_028564935.1 Neosilurus hyrtlii | reverse complement strand
ACACACACATACATACACATACATACACACACACACACACACACACTTTATATATATATATATATATATATATATATATATGGTCAGTGGCAGTGGGTCAGTGGTTAAGGCTCTGGCTTACTGATCCCAAGGTTGGGGGCTCAAGCCCCAGTACCACTCTTGGGCCCTTGAGAATGACCCTTAACCGTCATTTGCTCAGTTGTATAAAAACTATAAATGTAAATCGCTCTGGATAAGGGCAACTGCCAAATTCTGTAAATGTACATAAGAAACTGTGTGTGTATATGCAGAGAACTCATACTGTTCCTCCAACCCCCTGCACACACGCACTCACTGTCCAAACCACTTAATCCAACTAAGGTCACAGTGAGGCTAGCGCCTATCTCAGTCAACAATAGGCGAAAGCAGGACAAACCCTGAACAGCTCGCCAGACCAGTTGGAGGGAACCGAAGTACCAGGACAAAAACCCATGCAAGCACGGGAAGAACATCCACACAAAAGCGCCCAAGGCCGGGACTCCAATCCTGGACCTTCTTGCTGTGAGGCGGACATGCGAACCACTACGACACTGTGCCAACCACTGTTTCTTCGAATCGCTCTGATATTCACTGTTCGAAATGGAAAATGCATTCCATTTACCTCATTGGGCTGAGAATGATGTCACACCCGAGTTGACCAATTTCTAAGAAAATCAAGAAGGACATCCCCAGAAAAAACACTGTTATATCATTGAAGACAATGCCAGTTAACAGATGATTTAGCATTTTGTGCATGCCAGCACTGTATGTTGTACAGTACTGTGTGTATTACTGATTTACTGAGACACAAATAAGACAAAACTGGCAATTAACATTATACTAATACAGTCTCACTTACTATTGGTGCAAGGAGCGGCCATCTTGGATTTTAAGATAAGGGTTGATGAGGTCCCTCCAACTTTCCAAGCCAGAAATCCAACCTCAGAGGACATTCCAGTTGAAATTGATGACTGGGAACTTTTCCCAGATCAAATTCAACATATTAGCTTTGTATCAAATTTCAACAAAATAAAAACAACTTGTCTTAATACCAAATATAATTTATAATTAAATTTGACTTCTAATAACTGCACTGTTCAAAAGATGCCATAAATGGAGTTCATCTGTACAACGTGGGCTGCAAGTGAACACTTGTCTGAAATAAGGGCTCGTTGACTTGAAAGACAACTCAGCGTCTTTGATCATATCAAATGTATTCAATGATTCTCTCTCTCTCTCAAACACACACACACACCGTGTCGGTCGACGGGGGATCGCCACTAGCACTTCCAATTTGTGGTTGCCATGGTAACAGAGTGACTGTTGTTCATGGTGACTCATGAAGTCGGTATCTGTGTCACGTCTGTGGAAGTAAACACACACCTTTCTACTACGAGTGGAAACTTACTTCCGTATCACGACTTGGGTTAAGAACCACAATGTCACTTTTGTGTGTATGTTTTCTGAAGCAGTGTTTACTGGATTTAAGCATTAAGTTCACTATCACGTGCAGTATAATAAATACTCTCTTTTATAGGCTGAAAGGCACCCTCTGGCTGAAGTCTAGCTCCAGTAAAACCCCAGTCTACATACAGACTCTCCAATTGCTTTAACACTGCATTTGGATTATAATTAATGAGAAGGGCTGGTATACATGATATTTGTTGGATAATGTTAGCATCGAGATCTCATGCTCTGTCACGGTCAGTGATCTAAATTCCAAGAAACAAAATGAATATATATATATATGAATATATATATATTATATATATACACACACACACACACACACATACACACCCACAAATAGATACACTTTTTTCGACTTTGAGTGAATGAGTTTTAAAAGACTGTGTAATAGAGAATGCAAGGCCACAATCACATTTTAATAAACCAAAAAATAAACCACAAAAATCACATTTTACTTTGCTTTTATGTTCCCGTGTAGCATATGCTAAAAATTTTAATGACATTCAGAAGATGCCATAATGGAGTATTTTGATAGAGTGTGCATGGTCACTGTCTTTTTTTCTCAGAAATGCTGACCACATGCGTGTGCGGATTTTCATCAGTCTCGGTGGGGACACTACCCTACCTGAGTCCCAGAGATGGTTTGCTTTTGGAATGCCAAGGTCAAAAGTGAAGGTTATAGCAAGGTCACTAAGTTTTGAAAACTGGGTGCTTATAACTCTAAAACAAGTGCCAATAGACATGTTACTATGGAGAACACTAACAGGAAACCATTTATGGACTTTTAAGTGAGATGATTAAGTCTGACCTTGAGTGACCTTGAACCCCAGCAATATTGTAAAACCTTTAGACAAGAGAGTTTCTTTCACTCAATTGGCCACAGCCATGTACTAAACACATCATAGGACAATCAGACGGAGAGTAATTAAATCCAGTACTCATAAGGACCTGTTTGCTACATCAATGCTGCCTGGTGGAGGTACCTTGCCCTGTATGAGCGTCCCTTTAGATTTGTTTGGTTTTAATAACTTTGAGAGAGGGGATTTTCCCTGGGGTATAAAACACTCCAGGATGTGCTGTTCTTGGAAAATGATCCATGTTGAGTTGGTAATGGCCACATCACAATCACTAGTCCTGGATTATTTTTCCTATTACAGCACGACTGCGTTGAGTTTTAATATCAGTTGAGTTTTGAGTTTTAATATCAGCACAGCTATTTTTAGCTCTGAGTGAGATGGAGACAGATAGTAGAGACATCTTATTTAATGATTGACTCAAAGGTTGCAGACCCAACCAAAGTCCGTCATGGTTCCGTGTTTTTGTAATACCACACTAAGTCATCCTGTTTTTTTAGCTGTAGATTCAGAACAGGATGAGAAGCAGGACATTATTAAAAAGGGAACTTACAACCTCATGCAGTATGATGAGGACAACTGGGAGCATGTTTTAGACACGTTATTTACCCATGACTTTATTTATTATATATAGCCGAGCAGCAAGACGCAAACCTCTTCTTCAACCAGCAGATATTCATTCTGAAATTTTGGGTGTCTATAATGTCTGTTCTCTGTACACACACACACACACACACACACACACACACAATGACCAACTAAAACCTCCTACATTTCAAAGGTATATAAAATAAATAGCTAAAATATACTCAAACTATTATTTGCACACATGAAACTTTAATCAATAACCCTTTTATTCATCATGTTTTAAAGATACGATCCTCCAAATGATGGCTGTCATTGTCTACGCACACTTAAGGGCAATTTTTGAAGACTCCTATGACTCGACGGGTCACGTCGGGTGGAACAGCAGCTATCTCTCCTGCTGAATAGCAACCTTAAGGCCTTCAAAAGTTTGGGGTTGATTAGAATCCACTAATGATTAAAGCTAACTCTCACAAAAGGTAAAAATCAAGGGGTGAGGACAGGGGAACAGCAACATTTCCCTCAGTTCTTCCAAAGATCTTCGAGCTGTGTGTCACGTAGCTCCATCTTACTGAATCCACACATCGAGTTCTTTAATCTCAGGGTGTTTAAGTTGGGGTACCAACAGACCGTAGCGCCGCTTCTCCTGGCTCACCAAGTTTCAAATATGTAAATAATGATGAATAATAACTGTATGGAATGCCGTTTCATGTGTAAATTATAATTTGATTAACTTACCTTTGAAATGTGGGAGGTTTATTTTGGGTCACCCTGTATATATTAAATTCCTATACTAACTTTATGAACAATTTACTGATTGTTGGATATAACTATACCCCTGGGATTTTTCATTAAATGGTACAAAGACAGTATTTTTTTGTCAAAATGACTGGACCCAAAATTCAGACTTGAAGGTTGCCTTCAGTGAACAAGATACAGTGTCTGAATAAAATAAATGAATAAAAAGGTTAATGATAATCTGTCATAAAAAGATATTAAAGAGTTTCATTTGATGATGTCGTGCAACGGTGCAAATGAGATCCTCTCACATTCGCTGAGGAGTTACAGCACAGGGTCCAAGGCTTGTCAGTCAAACACCATGCTCTTATCATGTGTGTATTAAAAGATACAAGACTCTGTTTTCAACATTAAGTCTACCGTGTGAGATTAGGCAAGCAAAGATGTTTTAGCATTCCAAAACTGACTGCATGTTGCTGGGTGGTGACGATTTTCTGAGTGGACACTGATTCTTCTCCTAGCAAGACAGGGACAGGGTCTCTCGTTCAAACGACCATGCTCGATTCCAGAAATTCCTGATTATCATAGACGTCATTTACTGGCTGATTCATTGATCAACAGAAAAACTCTGGTGTCCTTGAGCTAGGGTAAGCAACTGTTTTCTATACATCATGTTCTGATGTCTGTTGACCAGTGGATGTCCATCGAAATACATTTTGATAGTCACAAATATCTACACATTCCCATCCAAACATATTCTTAAACTCTCTATAGATTTCTGAAGCATCCCCCTTACAGAAACTGGAAATGCTTGTGTTTGTTTCTAAAAATTCCTCTTCGGAAAAAGTAAGTGTCACAACAAGAATGCCAGCTGATCATACACGGTCCAGGAAGCCAGTCATACACACTCCCTAAGGCACTGGCTATTCTAAGAATATGCTATTTATATTTTTATTGTTTCCTCACAGCTTGCTTATGTTGATTCAAAATCTGCATGAAAACAGGTGGATGGAAACAACACCTCCTTTTCGACAGGCGCACACACAATCTGTGCTGAATTTATGACTAACTGCTTTACTACTGCATAGTTAATGACTAATAACAGTAGAACAGGCCTGGAGGAGGCAGCTGTGATCACATCCCTCTCTCACTTTCTCTCTGACTTCACGCGGAATGAGAATCAGGAAAACCTAGCAGCCTTGACAACGATGATGATGATGATGATGATGATAAGGGAGGTTTGTCAGGTTCTCCCTTTTGTTTTGCTTTTATCCAGTAAGATCACTCAGTAATTTTTAAAACAACCAGCCCTGAAGCATTTGGTAATTCAATTCTGTGCAAAGCCAACACACTCTCTTTCTTGTCACATTCAAGCAACGCTAGCCAGTCATGGGAAATTCAGCACAACTAGCTCAATCTGTGTGCTCATGCATATGAAGGAGAAGATAGTGCTATCCTCTGAGAATGTTACGCCATCGTTGTGTCAGCTGGCATTATGTAAGGGAGAAAATCAATGGGGAAATCCAAATATTAAAACTAAGAGATTAGCATATTTCAGGGTGACACAGTGGCATACTGGTTAGCACATCTGCCTCACAGAAAGAAGTTTCTGGGCTCGGCAAGAATGTTTCTGTATAGAGTTTAGGCTAATTGGCTATTACAAACTGCCCCAGGTGTAAATGTGAGTGTAAATGGTTGTGTGTGTGTGTTGGCCCTGTGTTGGTCTGGCAAGTTGTTCAGGGTGTACCTCGCCTTCTTCCCAGTGTCGGCCCCTCGACCCTAGTAGGTTTAAGCAGATCGACAGATGACTGAGTGAGTGAGAGACTTGTTTATCTCGCACAGATTGAAAGAAAGAAAATGCGAGATGTTGTGTCTTCAGGCACTTTTCCAGTTTGGGCAGGTCTTTCCAGAACGGCAGTATCGAGCTATAGCTTCCAACCATAATACGCCGTTTGTCTTCTTCCTGCCAGAAGCTCATACTGAATCTCAGCTGAGGCATGTCCAGTGTTACTATCAGCAAGTACCAACAACATGTACTCAGGACTCAAACTTAAACAAACTGTATCTGAAAGAAAAAAAATACACATTAATGATCAGAACGATCATGTGATCTCTGACGGCAGTGCTGCAGACAACCACCATCTTCCCATCGCAATTCGACAGAAATAATAAAGTGTGTGTGGCAGTGATAAATGGTAAGACTAGGGTTAGCACTACTGAGGATCGAGGGTGCCTAAATCCCATGCAAATCACTGCCCCCGATCGATGTCCCTACTGACAGGTAAGATCCTGGGTTTGTTTTTTAGCAATTTCACTAGCTGATTTCTGCTTTTATTTGTATCACCTTTTATCTATTTACACTTTAATTTGTCATGTTGGTTTAATTATCCATCTAACGAGTTCATGTTCCGTAAAGCTTTAGATTTTGGTGTTTGTTCCACAAACATTTATTCACCTGCTGTGAATACCCAAGTTAGACTGTGTGTTTTGTATTCTGTGCAGGTCTGAGTGATGTTGTATGAACCTTTATTTTTTGGGTTTTAGTTTCATTATTAATAATATTCTTTTTACTGCTGCCCGTTGTCATGCAAGTCAGTGATAACAGCCAATCGGCAGCAACGTGGGCATGCATGGACACCACACGGACATAGGACATCCTTCCAAGCCATATTCCATGACTCTGCTGCACAGCTCGGGAACTCCGCAAAAATCCACTTTCTTTTCAAGGGCACAACACGCATGTACGATGTTAGATTCATATTCTAATTATTTTCCCCACTGTAATGACAGTCTGTGCTATTATCACACAGTGTGGGATGAAGATTAAAGGGTTATCTCTAGGTGTTTTGTCTTTCTTGATCCATGTGATAAACTCTAAACTCAGTCTCACTATGAACGATGACTTAACAACAGCTCTTGTGAGGTAGAAATCTTGTGCACACCAAAAAAAAGCTTTTTCTTTTAGCACCGAAGGGCATTTTGGTTCTCACATGAAATTAAACACTACAGGGGTGGACAATGAACACATGTATTAGCTAGCACACTAAGAAAACACTGTCAGGTGACCTTTGATTTGAGAAAGGTGCTATATAATAAGACATATTTTTATCATCAGTCCATCATCATCGTGTTCTTCCATCAGCCAGTCACGACAGTTGAGAGAAGGTGAAGTAAGCACTATTGAGGCATGCTGTACCACTGCATAGTACAGTGGCCGCCTAACCTGTTCCTGGAGATCAACCTTCATGCCAACTCTAATCATGTCCACCTGACCATTCAATCATTGACTTAATAAGTTCTTGACCAACTAAAAGAGGTGTTTAAGATTTTGGTTGGGGATAAAACTTGTAGGGCGGCACGATGGTGTACTGGTTAACACCTTCGCCTCTTAGCAAGAAGGTCTTGGGTCTGAGTTCTGGGCTCGGTGCTTCTGTGTGGAGTTTGCATGTTCTCCCCATGCTTGCGTGGGTTACCTCTGGGTACTCCGGTTTCTCCCAGTCAAAAGACATGCACATGAGGCTAATTGGCTGCAAGTTGCCCTTAGGTGTAAGTGTGAATGGTTGGGTGTTTTTGTGTGACGGTCTGGCGAGCTGTTCAGGGTAACCCCGCCTTCGTCCAGTGTCGGCTCAGATAGGCATAGCCTCCCTGCAATCCTAATAGTATGCTTCAATGTTTCGGCCAATGACAGAAGGAATAAATGTATAGGGAGTTAGATCTCTAGGAATGCCACATTATATTAAGCATGCAGACAAAATCAAAAGTTATTAGGAAGTAGAATTTGCCAAAACACAAACAGCTTGAAATCCATTTGTGATTTGCTTATGCATGCAGTAGTGAGTGATAATGGAACAGATGACTATTTGTGAACTGTTGAAATTCTGCTGATGGCAACAGGCGACACATCAAACAGCTACATTTTTAGCTTTCTGCAAAATACTCATCATGTGCTAATGTAACAAACCCAGACAAAGGACTTCTAATACTTTTTCCTTTATCTTTCTGCTCTTTATCTTATTTTATTAATATTATACTTGAAATACATTCTTTTCTCCTGATGTTTTATCTTTACTTCTGTTACATATTTAGAGAGAACTGTAGAGAATGTATAGACTTCATACATATTTGTTCCAGTGGAATTCTCTGACTTAGCCGTGCCTACTCACTGACCCATGGCATTTCAATGAATTCACACAGAAATATATAATAATCTAAATAATGTAGCAGCTACCAATTCTTTTTTTCTGAACCACACAAGGCCAGATGGTATGAATCACGTAAGAACCCCAGTAACAGTTGTGATGCTAACAAACCATTGCATTCTGAAATTACGTAAGATGAATGAAGTTCTCTTGTTATATGTTGTAAGATAGGTGCAAATGATTTTAAAAAATGTATTGCCAAATGCATAGCTTTGGGGACCATACTTCAATCCTGAGCTCTTACTTTCTGTGTGGATGGTCAAATGCTCTGCCCAGATTTGTGTGAAGAAACCACTGGGGTTTTTTCCCCCCACCGATTACTCCTAGCTGTGAATAATGTGTGTACTGAGTCCTGTAACAGCTCGCCAGACCATCAGAGGGCTTACACACACACACACACACAACCATTCACACTCACACCTAGGGGTCCAATTAGCCTGATATCCAATTAGCCTGACGTGCATGTCTTTGAATTGTTGAAGGAAACCGAAACCCACACAAAAACATGAGGACCATGCAAACTCCACAGAGAAATGCCCTTACCAAGTTTGTAGCTCGAACCCAGGATGTTCCTGCTGTGAAAACATGCAAACCACTACACCACAGTGCCGTTTTTCTATTTCCACCAACATCGTTGACATATTTTATTAAGATATTTGTAAACAAACACATCATTTATAACACAGTATATTCTTAAATGTCTGAATACCCGTCCATGTCCAATGCATGTCCACGCTCATGTTCCCATCTCAGGGCAAATTTAGATGCCAGCTGCCCAAATGTCTATGGACTGTTGGAGAAAACTAGGATACCCAGAGGAAACCCATGCAAGCGGAAAGAGAAGACAGAGAAAGACAAGTCCTCACGGGAAAGCCCTTGGCTGGAATTTAAACCCCCGAAACGTGAGCCTTCTCACTATAGGTGACAGCGCAAACCACTAAGACTCCATGGCTTCCACAAATTATTTATTCATTTTTCAAAGAAATTAATATAATCTAAATTTGATCATCTAAAATACACATTCTGACGTTTATACATTGCCATAGAAACTAGCTGCAGAATGACATGAACTGAAGTTAAAGCAGTACACAGTTAAAAGTTGGTGCCCTTGCTATGATTGGCTCAATCCCACCATGTGAGCTGAAGCTGCGCGTTGATTGGTTGATTTGACGACCAATCAACAGCCGAGTTTTGCTATAAGGCGTTATTTGTGTAATTGTGTAACTGCAGGCCTCCAGGTTGTTGAGATATTTTTAAAAAAATTAAGTATTAGGTGGTCGAATTGTCAATTTGATGGTGTATATCAGAAGTTAGGTTTGATCTTGAAGAAAACAAATACTGCAGGATAATTATAAGACCTGTGTGATTAGAGAGAGAGAGAGAGAGAGAGAGAGAGAGAGAGAGAGAGAGAGAGAGGGAGAGAGAGACGTGGAGTAGAAATGAAGGCGGATGTCTTCCCAAGTACTCAGCATTAACACCCAGCCCCTGATGATCCTCTTACCGTGAGCGTTGCCTCTGAGCTGCGGCAGGGCTGCCAGCTCCCCCGAGGAGCTGTGACTCCGAAAGCGGGAAGAGCTGGGCGATTTCCGCTGCTTCTGCGCCTTCTTCACTGATCTCCGAGTGAAGCCGTCCACTTTCTCGGTGGCGGACACCGCCGACATGCTGCTTCTCCCAGGTCACTGGAGCTAACGATGATAGCAAACCTCAAATATAACGTAACCTACCAAGCACGCAGTTTATCCCGACACCGTTGACATGGGAACGAGACTTCACCGTCTCTCAACTGTCGTGAAAAGTTTCCGCACGAGCTACAGCTACACCACTCAAGTAATCCACAGGTTTCCAACCCGCTTACTGACCCATGAACAAGTAAAAGTCGCTTATTTGGAGTGTCGCCGTATAAAACCAGCCCGTTTTCTTCGTCCCTCGATGAATCATAATCCCCAAACATCAATTTAAGACATTTTTAAACACACTTAATGTGAATGCTGCAGATTATCTCAAAACCTAAACACTCGACAACATGAAATTCTCGTCAGAATGTGATAAAGAACACTCTCGATTCTTTCCTGTCGCATATCAGAGCGATGCAGTAGAAATTAGCCGATAAATGACCTTTAATATGAACGTACAGGACGAAAACTGTACATTGTAACTGACAGCCATACTCATTTAGCCTGCTGCTCGAGTACTACAAGGCTAGCAGCTGATGGACAGTGCGTTTATCCAATGAACTACGAGGATCGGCATTTCATCGACCAATCAGAGTCTTACTTGGTCTTGCTCTACGAGTGAGCAGCTGTTTCTCAAAAAGGTTGACGTTGAATAGAGTGAGACGTAAAACCTGTTGGTTTATATTGGAATGAAGGGCACTATTGAAGTGAGTAAGCAAAGATTTGGAAAACAACCACAGCCGTATTTCTGTTAAATGGCGTCGTTATCAGACTGCCAGTTCCAACTGTCATAGGCTATTATTATTATTATAATAATAATTATTATTATTATTATTATTATTGTTGTTGTTGTTGTTACTATTATTATTGTTGTTGTTACTATTATTATTATTGTTTTTATTATTATTGATATTATTATTGTTGTTGTTGTTACTATTATTATTATTTTATGTTTTGTTTATTACTTTATTTAGAGTTTAAATATATGTGCTGTGCTCTGGGAATCAGTAAATTAAAAAGTATAATCAGGTTATTAAATGTTCCATAAATCAAATTTCACTAATTTGTGCACCAATATGTACACTCTACCGGAACCTACATGATTAAGTTTTACCTCTAAAACAAAGCAGCACTGCAATATACTGCCTTTTTGTACTGAAAACATGTTGTTTTGCTTCATACCTTTGCTGGGTGACCTGCATTTCCCCCCTCATAAATCACTAACAGCAGTCAGGACTGGCATAACTTGTCTTTCCTCTCTGAAAACACACTGAACACAGAACTATATTACACACTGCATTGTATAATATAATCAAAAGCTATAAATACAGTAATGAACATGTTGCATAAGCTAAACGTGATCCATAAACAGTGTTTTGTCCTCAGGAGGTTGTGTCCTTACACTGTTTGAATGTATGAATATAGATTTGTTTGCACTAGTTTAACTATATTATGCACTCAAGCAATTATCTGTAGAAAATTATCAATGCACCATAAAAGAGTTAAAGTAAAATATAAGTGTAACTTACATTAACCATACATTATATTATTATTTTATATTATTGTAATCTATCCATCCATCTATTTGACAAACCACTTAATCCTGTTAGGGTCATGAAGAGGCTGGAGCCTATCTCAGCCTACACTGGGCGAAGGTGGGGTAGACCCTGAACAGCTCTCCAGATCATCACAGCACTTACACCTAGGGGCAATCTGGAACAGCCAATTAACCTAATGTGCACTTCTTTGGTCTGTGGTAGGAAACCGAAGTATTCAGAGGAGACTCAGGGAGTATGCATATTCCATACAGAAACACCCTTGCCAAGCCTGTGACTTAAACGCAGGACCTTCATGCTGTGAGGCAGATATGCCAACCACAATGCTGCCCTGATTGTAACTCATTCATCTAAATTTGTCATCATATGCGTGTGTAGTGCAGACTTATCACCATGTAATTTATTTGGAACATTAAGGTGGGCATGTGTGGTATTAAAACTGAAGCCCCATCAGGGGAATAGAAGACTTGCACTGTGTGTAGTTTAGGTTTCAAGGTCAACAGGTGCCAAAGAGCCAATGAGAAAATGTCTGTCGCCCCCTGGTGGTGCAAACTCAAAGTAGCTCTCAGCCTTAAATAAGAAATCGTTTACTTTAACTATAAATACAAACTGGTCATTGTCATTTGGTAAAACATTACTTCTAGCTATGGACCTCCAATTGGCCAGGTCCCTTAAAACACCATCCAGTCCAGACTGCCAAGAAATAGCAAACTTTTCTGACCACACCAACACTAAAATGAGGTATAGCATTTCTGGTCGCAGTCTCTGACCTTATCTTCTTGCCCGGCCATGTGGGTTTTCTCCAGATACATGCTGTTAGGGGGACTCGAAGTTACCAACCAAAAAGTTCCTGGTGATTCTCAATTCAGTGACACCACTCACTCATTTGTTCAACTGCTTAATCTAATAGGGTCAGAAGGGAGGCTGGTGCCTATCTCAGCCCACACTGGGTGAAGGCAGACTCACCAGACCATCACAGGACAATATACACTGACACCTTGGGTCAATTTGGAACAGTGAATTAGCCTAATGTGCATATCTTTGGACTGTGGGAGGAAACCGGAGGCTCATGCAAACATGGGGAGAACGTGCAAACTCCACACAGAGAAGCTTGAGCCCAGGAATTGAACCCAGAACCTTGTTACTGTGAGGTGGACTTGCTTACCACTACGCTACCATGCTGCGGGTGACACCAGCAAATCATAAACATGCCGGCAAAGTATTTTTTTTTGTTTTTTTTTTTTAAACACATTGATGCATTTTAAGAATGTTTCCTTTTGATATATTACACAATTATTGTCAGACCAGAATCTCAACTTGACCAACCAGAGTGCTTGCATTTAATCACCAGTTCAGTAAACACAGAATTCAACAGTTCAAAGAAAGGGAACAAAACACCCATATAATACAAAATGCATGTGCTATGAACATAAGTGACGACACACATCTTACACATATGCATTCCATATTTGTGTGAACACTCATCAATGTTAGGATTTCTATACATTTAAATACACAATATAAAATATAATTCTCAAATATAATGTCCATTTGCATAAAAAACCTTTCCTCTAAAAAGTGTCTTATTAAAGACAGCGATGGAGGGTAAAAGTCACACAGTGTAACACTGTGTGGGATATTTCTAAAAAATAAAAATTAGTGTATGTTTTTTCTTCCATGAATTCTGGAAGCAGAACAATCCAGGCCTTGGTCAGATTTTCCCAAGAGGGCGAAGGTGCCCAAGGATCAGTCCTGGGTGGTTTTCTGAAAATAAGCAGAAATCTTCTTTGTAGAAACTGGAGAGGAATTTCTTTTTGTCTGCGGGGACGAGGACTTCTTCACAGACTGGGGCGAGCTGAGGGTCTAGACAGGAGAAAGAAAAACAACACGAGCTCAGAAATCTGACCACATGACAGAGTTTAGAGATGTTGGATTGGGAATGTTGCTGTTTGGATGGCATGAAGTCGACAGATGCACAGGTAAGACTTTAAAAACAAACAAGCCTTTCTAATAGAGTGCTTTTTTTTAACCAGGAAGAAAAAAAAACATGAGCTGCATATTAATTTGTGTATGTCTGTTAGTACATACCCCCCCATGCCCTTTATACCGCGCCTCGTGCTGCATAAGCAGCAGCTCAAAAAGATACGTTTGTCTGGAATCAATGACTCAAAGGAAGCATGTGATCCTTTGTCTTCCCAGTTTGTAGTGGTCATGTTATGGTGAGAGCTGTCTGGTGGGTGCGAAGTGACCATGACTACATTAAAGAGAAATATACCATACACACACACACACACACAAGTATTGGCAGCATAGAGTCCTGACCTTAACCCTATTTAAGGTTTTCGGGATGTGCTGGAGAAGACTTTATGGAGTGGTTCAGTTTTTTCCTCATCAATTCAAGATGTCGGTGAGAAATGAACCCAACACTGGATGGAAGTAAATGTTATGTTGTTAAGGTTTGCTGAAACAAAGGCATGAAGATTACGTGCTGAGATCAAGGCTAAATGCTCTCCAAGAAAAGATTAGTGTGTGCGAATGCTGCAACACTGTAATATACAGCATTTAAGATCACTGTTGTTGAGAGAGTGAAGCTGATATCGTCTATCATTCATTTTCTGAACCAGTTAATCCTAATTAGTGTCGTGGGGAGATTGGTGCCCATCTCACCCAACTCTAGGTGAGGGCAGAGTGCACCCTGGACAGCATGCCAGGCCATCGCAGGGCAGAAACACGCTGACGGCTATGCAGCCTACTGTTTACGAAAGTCACTGATAACGTTGAATACTTATTATACAGTTTTTAATTATTTACTGTGACTTACAGAGAGGGACTGTGTCCTCGAGTCTGCTTTCTTCACTGCATTTGGGCTTTTAGATAACGCAGCGCCGCTGTGAGACTGTTTCAGTTTACGGCTCATAGCAGAGAGCCAGTCAGCTTTCAGAGGTGAACTGTTCTCCTTATCAGCCTGCGAAGACAAGCTGATCCTCACTTCCTTTGAGTCTGTTCTTTCCTCTGCTGATGGGTAGAAAGCGCTTGCAGACTCTCGGCTCCTCTTACAGTCTGGATACAGTTCAGACACACCATCGCCCTCATCTGTGCCGGAGGTCACCTCACTCGTGTCCAGGCGCCGTTTGGCACGCCTCTCAGAGACTAGCGTGTTCATGACGGGCACGGAGAGAGGAGATTTGGTCTGGGATGGGCAGTGTGTATCAGCTGGAGAGGAGGTGGCCGATGAAGGAGGGAAGTCAGCAACATTGGGGGCACATGAGCCAGGCAGAGGGGACAACAGAGTGTCATCACTGCCTGACCTGCTGCCCCGAATGGGGGTTACAGCCTGAGGGAAGGAGCCTGACAGAGACAACAGGAGAACCATTAATAAGAGAATCAATTTTTGTCTTTGGTCAAAGAACAGACTATATACTTAAAAAAAAAAATAAATAAACACTTCTGTATTGTCTGAAATGAAAATAAATGAAATGTAAGTTATTATTATGCCTATAATTATTATTACCAGATGACCGGGATGGTGTCTGGACAGTACGGCGTGCCCAGCCTACAAGATTTAAATCTCCTGCTGAGGATTCTCCATTTACGCTGCGGCTGAGCCTCCAGATCCGCACAGTGTTATCATCAGAGCAGGTCGCGATCTGCATACAAATCAAAACACCAAAAACATTGTTTACAAGAGCTCCTGAACATCATCAGGATGGATAAATAACACACACGCACACACACACTTCAGGCAGAAGAAAAGATTGCTTTCTTTGTAGTCTAGGAAATACAGTATATGTTACCTATGAGACCACAGGTGTCAAACCCAAAGCCCACGTGCTAAATCTGGCCCACCAACTCATTTTATGTGGCCCACGAGAGCTTTCAAAGAATATGATTATCATACATTCTCTGCATCGCCCGTTACCATGAAACGTGATTCATCATCCTTCCACTAGGTGGCAGCAACCTATTTCAAATAAACAGCGAGTCATTCATGACTCAAGAAAGAAAAAAATAGGAAAAAAAATCCCTTCTACTTAATTTAAATGTGTACATCGGTCCCACATGATCAGAATGTGGCCAACTCACATGATTTTTGGTGTGACAAGAAATCATTCATTGAGAAAATCCCATCAGTTGGCAACATTCTGATCATGTGGGCCCAATGTACACATTTAACGTAAGTAATTATTTTTATCAGTGTGGGATAAAAGTGATCCTAGCAAACTGCTGACCTTTGTGAAATCAGAATGGCTCCAGGTGACTGATGTCACTTCCTGGCTGTGACCCTGAAGCATCACAGGAGCCTGCACTGGGTCAGAGATCTAAAGAGAGAAGATTCGGTCCATTTAATATACCATTAAGAGAGGCGTACCAATTATACATGAAAGAAAACTAGGGAAAAAAATCCCATATAGAAAGCTCAAGCCCCTGACCTTCCAGATATAAGCATGACCGTCACTCGACCCACTGGCCAGGAACTGATCGTCTGGACTTACACTGGACTTCACGTAGAAAGAGGAGTTACGGTGGCCACTGAACACAGCCACTGGAAGTTCGGACAGAAGACGGAATATGATCAGGGTACACTTTCAAACATTTCAGAACATAATGCTGATAAATTTGATCCTTCTTTTTATAATTAAGAATTTAAACAATATAGCTAATGTACTTAGCTACTTAGAAATGTCCAGTTTATAAATTTGCATATTATGGCATTTGGAAGATGCCATTATCCAGAGCGACTTACATTTATGTCATTCATACAACTGAGCAATTGTGGGTGAAGGACCTTGCTCAAGGACTCAACAGTGGCTCCGTGGTGGTACTGGGACAGGGCATGAACTGCCGACCTTCTGATCAGTAGCCACCGAGTGTTTATCCTTATACCATGTTATTAAATCCTTTCATCTAATTGGTCAGAATGATTTATGATTCATTTTATACAGTAAGGATCTGAGAGTAGCCCTCCACCAGGGTTTATATTAATGTACTCATTACTATGCTTATCACTTCCATAGTAAATGATGCACCAAGCAACTTGTACAGCAGACCCTCCAGATAGCCAGACGTTTAAATGCCATGTAATTTATTTTTGGGATTTTCAGAAGGAGACTACAGGGTTAGTGCTTCATAACAATCAGTCAGTAAATCCTGGGTAAAGCTTTAACAGCCTGTATCATCTTCTGGACTTATTATTTAACGGTAACATGATAAGCTCTGTCTTTTCTTCTATTATCATTAGGAGAGAGAAAAAGGAAGTCAGACTGTGGAGGGAACAGCTGCTTATATCTGTTAAAATATGAGCAATTTAAGGATCTAACTTATGTAAAGTAAGGTACATGAGGCAGGCAGTAATACCGCACAAACAAACAAAAAAAACCCTTATTTTACAATGTTAAAGAATCCTTAAAAAATTCCTTGCTACAGAATTTTATCTGGATCATCTCCAAACTCTAATACAGTGTTACTTGGGCCATACTCCACCCCTCCAAAAAAATCCATTCATAAATTTTGGCATTAAAAAGTAGCTACCAAACAACCCAGGTATCAACAACAAGTTTCCTGTAACAGCCACTTCACAAGGTTTTCTCCTTTACATATCAGACCATGATGGCGGTTAAAACGGTGAAGTGATATGTGGCACCTCTTACCTGGTGTAGTTTTCAATCCAGTGACATCAAACATGTAAACGTTGTCATCTGTGCAGTTGCAGAACAGTCTGGCGTTTGTCGAGTCTAACGTGAGGCCTGAATAACCTGAAAGCGATTAAGCAGCCAATGAGAATCAGTCATAATAGACTACAGGTGTGTGTGTGTGTGTGTGTGTGTGTGTGTGTGTGTGTGTGTGTGTGTGTGTGTGTGAGAGAGAGAGAGAGA
>JAOUQZ010000008.1:20530592-20561343 GCA_028564935.1 Neosilurus hyrtlii | reverse complement strand
TATATATATATATATACATATATATATATATATATATATATATATATATATATATATATATACATACATACATATACATACATATACACACACAAGGCTAATGTAATATAATACTTATAGGAGCAGAGAGCTGCAACTATACACTTTTCATTTGCCAAGCCGCTTAATCCTACCAGGGTCCCGGGGAGGCTCGAGCCTCTCAGCCAACGCTAGACAAGGGCAGGGTACACCCTGAACAGACAACCATTCACACTCACATCTAGGGGCAATTAGCCTAATGTGCATGTCTTTGGACTGTTAGAGGAAATCAGAACACCCAGAGGAAACCGACACAAGCACTGGGAGAACATGCAAACTCCTCACAGAAACTCCACAGCCTGGGACTTAAACCCAGGACCTTCTTGCAGTGAGGTGAACATGCTTACCACTACGCCACAGTGCCGCCCAAGCTGCAACTAAAACTACTTACAAATTTAATGCTTTCATCGTCACGCCACATCACCCCACCTTTAATATAATAGGCCGCAGCCTACGTTTAGTTCTGCAGTGTTTGAGTGAGCCAGCAAATGTTTATGTACCTAGTCTGCGGGTAGAGGATCCTGGGTACTGATAGTTCTGGAGCGCCGTAGGGTTCTGCTGATAAGCTGTGTAACTCTTTCTTAAATCCCACATCTTAATCATCCTGTCAAGAGATCATGTGTGTACTGATTATTAGTCTTATTAAAGGATTCAGTGTCTTGGACCAAAGAAACTCTGTTTCATAGCATACCCGTCAACGGCTCCCGACGAGATGAGAGTGTTCTCGTCACGGAAAAGAACAGCCGTCACACCTCTCTGTGAATCCTGGACAGCAAGAAAGCGAAAGGAATATTATATAACCATAATATATTACTGTTGTATAAAAAAAAAAAACTGGTTTGGTATATTGATTACTTGGGGCATACTTCATCTGAAGGATATTCACCTCTAGAACAAATTCAGGGGAGAAGCTGGGAAAAATCAGTACCATTATATTTCCCTGCACCCCTTAAGCTAATATCTTACCTCTACCAGTAGTACATGCATGAAGTATTAAGCATTTGTAAACTGGCCCCTCTGTATCTACTAATTACATGTTTAGTCCGTAGTACTAGGGTTGCGGGGGGGCTAAAGCCTATCTCTGCCAATACTTGGCAAAGAAGGGGTACACCCTGAATAGCTCGCCTGATCACAGGGCAACACACACACACACACTCAACCAGTCACACTTCCATCCACATTTAGGAGCAATTTGAAATAGCCAATTAGCCTAATGTGCATGTCTTTGGAATGTGGGAGGAAACTGGAGTACCTGGAGGAAACCCATGCAAACACAGGGAGAACATGCAAACTCCACACAGAAATGCCTGAGCCCAGGACCGGATCCCAGGACCTTCTTGCTGTGAGGCAGACATGCTAACCTGTACACCACCATTTATACTGATTAGAAACATGGAATTCGGTTCTGTTGGTCCATTTAAATTAAAAATAAAATACTACCAAGTACCCATTCGGTACACATAGGCTTATTTACAAAGCTGAAAGTTCTCCACCACAGCATTTTCAAAATGTTACAACACTCTAATAAATGTGTAATAAACTCCCCCTTAATAAAGCGTCACCGTTGTTTCTTCCTGAGATCGAATCGATCAGAGTCACATGACTCAATAGTGAAGTAATGTCTGCCATGGTGTGTGTCATGATAACCCTGATAAAATGGGTAACAACAAGTTTAATTTTCATCAAATGGGGAATAGTCGTTGCCACCCCCTTCGACAATGTACAGCACTAGAAGCCCAACTCACCACAGAAGGAGCCATTCCTCTGGACGTCACTCGTTTTTTCTTTGTTTGCGGCGTGTTCCTCTCCATCTTCATATGAGCTCCACTTATCTGTTTCACCTGCCTGTAGAAGCCGTCTACAGAGAAAAGAACGGGGATCGTTCAGGTTCAACACAGAGACCAAAAGAAATAGAAACACAGACAGATATCAGACAGAGAGACACACAGACTTCCAGGGACAGAAAATTAGAGATACAGACAGACACTAATGGAATCAAACTGATCTTGACAGACACCAGACAAAAACAGGCACTGACAGACAAACAGGCAGCACCAGAGCAACATACACCACTACCAGACAGATAAACATCACCAGACAGACAGACAGGGCCAGACAAAGACACCCAGACAGCACTAGATAGACAGACACAGACTGATAGACAGTCGAATACGGACAGAGACATTCAGGCTAGTAAAAGGATTATATTCCGAATAAACAGCCTGCATTTGACTTTCCGATCCTTACCTTTCTTACTACACCTTATATCCCACAGCATGATGTTCCCGTCCCTTCCTCCAGTGCAGAAAACAGCTGAAAGAACAAATGTGATTTTAACATAAAACACTCCCCTAAACAATAAAAATTTCCAGATAGAGAAAAAAAAAAACAAGATAAACTCTAATCGATGGCTCGGCTTGATTAATTAACACTACAAGACAAGCATTATTAACCTCACCTTTCTCTTGTTTAGGAAATGCCACACTTTTCAGGCTGCACTGATGCCCTTTAAAGCTTCCCAGCAGCTCCCCGGAGATCACATCCCACAGCCGGGCCGTCTGATCCCCTGACGCCGACACCTGCACACCAAAACATCGTTTATTCTGAATACAAGTCATTTTTACGATACCGGAAAGATCAAAGTGAGCTGTTGAAGAACTCACTAGGCTGTTTGCTCCTGGGACCCAGGCGATATCAAACACGGCGTTATCGTGCGCCAGCCACTCTGCGGATGACAAACAGCATGGCTTAGACCTTAGGGCCATCTCCCTGAACGGCAACACCATTCCTATTTATGTCCACACACCATTTCCTCCTCTTTAATGCTGCATTTTAATTATCGAGAAACTAGAACGTCAGAACTTCAACATTTTCAGTTGATGTGGCCTGGAATTCAAATAGGAATTCCAAGTTGAACATTTTCTTGTTTTTGCCCCCTAATCCCAACGTCCACATTTTAGTGAACCGCAGCATTACACACCACCAGAACCTTAATTAACTCAAAAGTGTGAAAGGATGGATTAGCACTTTCGGTATCCTTACCTATATAAATATATATAAAATAAAACCTACTCACTACTTAGCATGTGTCCTAGTCAACCAGTATCAGAATGGATCTGATATTGACTCCAGAGCACTTCTGTAAGTTACTCTGGATAAAAATGCTGGAAATGTAAATGCACCATATAAAATATTTACCACTTGGAGACTTGAGAGATTCTTTTTCCTGTTCTAAATATTATTTCTTTATCAGTGTCAAACTGATACTGCTTACTATATAATGCATCACAAGATTTCAGGGTCGTCAACAAATAATTGTCTTTAAATAACCCTGACCTTGCCCCTTTAACATACACACGTTCTCACCTTTCAGTACAGTGCTACGTCTCTCAGTATTATAAAGGCTCACAGTCCCTTCTTCATTTGCCACAGCCAGCACACTGCCCTGCCCGGGAACTAGATAACAGAGACAGTCAGAGACACAGTCAGAGACACAGTCAGAGACACAGTCAGAGACACAGTCAGAGACACAGTCAGAGACACAGTCAGAGACACAGAGACAGTTTAGACTGTTACAATGTTTAGGATATTTCCTTGCACAAATGTGAAAAAGGGAGCGGTAAAGGGATGAGTTATATCTATAGATACTGTATTGTGTTTTGTATTGGAGTACGGCTGCATTCACATAGGAAGCAACGAGCGACAAGCGAATCGCTTTGTCGCTGAAGTACATGTGAAATCAGCTCGCGAGGGAAGCAAAAAAAGTTTAATAAAAAAAGTTTCACCACTGAAGTGCCATCAAGGTTGTCGAGGTAACTCCCTCGCATTTCCCCCCACTTTAAAATCTTTTCATTTTACAGTACATCCATCAGAGCTTTCACTGTCATTATATTATTTTAGTAAGCACAATATTATTTTAGCTCATATCATAATATATTTAGTGTATTATTACCATGCTGCAAGTATAGAATAGAGACCCTTGTGCACCTTGAACCAAAAAGGCTTAAACATAATATATAAATATTCAGATGAAAAGACGACCGTTTCAGAAACATGGCCCCAAACGTGACGTTCACGGTTGTTATCCTTTTAATATTTCTGTGTGCAGCCATGTTGATGTGGGCGGATCAATTAAACCCGTGCTCATCGTTTCCCTGTGGAAAAAGGTTTTGGGAAACTCAGTGCTTGGCGGCATCTCTCAGTCAACAGTATTTTTAAGCTTTTATTGGTCATCACTTGCTTCATGTTGCATGAAAGTTCAGCCCACTTTGCGTCGCCTCTTGTCACTCATTTCAGCTCAAGAGATCAAACGTTTTAGCAGTAAGTCATTCCAAATACATATTTGTTACCTTTTCCTGTAAAACCCAACTCAAACTGTAAAAACGTCTAACGAAAAAAAAAGTAAATTTTTTTATATACACATAGGTATTTGGATTATCTCTGATATTTTCCTATGTTTACTTGACATTTCAGCATTCAAAATGTTCATGCATTTGACTGTTAGAGCTTCACCTGTGGAGAACGTGCATCCAAATGGAGGAACGGAGACACCAGAGTCTCCATATGATATATGTTCATCATAACGAGCGCACTGGAAACACTCCAGCAGAGATGACAACGGGTAATCTCTATGCTTATCTATAACAGAAGGAAGACAAGGAGTTATTCAATGTAGATACACTGAGCCATTAGGTAGGGTACATCCTGGTCAGGGCACTCAGTTACTGCAAGGCAAACGCCGAGACAGAGAACAATTCACTTCCACAGGTGATTTCAAGTAGCCAGATGGTCTAATGTGCATATTTTTGGCCTGTGGGAGGAAACCAGTGCAAGCACTAAAACACGTCACTAATTGTGCAGTTTTGAAAAAAAAAAAAAAGGGGGGGGGGGGGGGGGTGGGGGGTTTATGCTGCTCAGGTGCTGCCTTAAACATACACACAATTTCATGTCAAACTTTACTGATCCAGTAATAACAAGTGCACTCACCGAGCACAAAGCTCCACCAAGAGCTTCCCTCACAATGTTAAAAAATTCTTTTGTAGGTCCAGAATTTGATCTAGTCTCCAAAATCTAATGGAGTCTTGTTTGTTCAAAGGCCCAGGATCACAATGCCGGCTCAACACAGGTCTTTCACAATGAAAAGTCCCTGATGGGTTTCGAACCCAGAACCTGCCAGTTGTAAGGCCAAAGTAATAACCACTGTGAGCCCATCATGCATTTAAGGCCTGACATTTTTACACCCCATCCTTTAGGTTAAGACATGATCTCACGCTCTCTCTCAACTCACAACACCAAATCTTTTAAAATGACCCAAGTCACATTATTTTATGTAACTTATTATAATCAACTCTAGTAATAAATACAAATATAGATGGCTATACATTTTAAAATGTAGATCACATTAAGCTATGATAGCAAAAATACAGACTGATTGATAAAGATTTAACTAAATCACCAGTAAAAACAAAACAATGAATCAAAATCCAAGCAATGCAGATTTGCATTATGTTTAAATACTATTTTAATAATCACGTGTTAATTTTTTTTGGATTAATATCTCAGTTACTGTTGGCGGTTTTCTAACAGACAAAATGTCACCCAACCGAAATTAGGATCCCTACTCATGGTGCAATCCTCCATTACTTCCTGCCCTAGATAGTGCGCTAATACAGCACCATGAGGGTCATTTGGGATTCATCAGCTTCGTGCGGAAAAACACTTCTGCTATTAAAAACAGTAAATCTGCTCACCGTTATTTCTTCTTTTACTCACTCCTCGATCGACGACAAAACGAAACAGCATCCTGAATACCTAAACTCTTTATTTAAAAAATAAAACAGGTTCCTAAAGCCTTACAAGTCTGAACTAACCAAGAAAAAGAGCCACCTAAACTGGAGTTCCCGCGAATCTGATCACCCAAAGAGCTGAGACAAAAATCCCGCGAATATTACGCAACGTGTCCTGATTGGTTAAAACTTATTTTACATCACATCCTCTAAAATGGCGGCCAGTGAAACAGTGGGGGTTTATACAAGAATTATTTGTTATCCCACCCACATTGCGACAATTCCTATATCCACCTCTACGATTCGCTCACACTGTTCTGCTTTCTGCGTTATGATTTGCTTGAAGCCCGCGCTTTTGGGCAGTCCGCCAATCACAGCCCTGCTTACGTGGATGCCCTGTTATTTCGGAATACCGGTGTGAATAAAACACCGAGCTGTATTTGTGAAACTAGCTTAAATTTGAAATGTAAAATTTAAAATGAATTAAGAGTCATTTTTAATCAAGTAGAAACAATCCGTTCCCGTGAGGAAGATGTCTCTTTCCACTGCGCGCTCGTTCTTATCTGAGGCCGGTTATGGGGAACAGGAGTTAGATGCTAATTCGGCTCTCATGGAGCTGGACAAAGGTTTGCTAATTCAATGCTAATGTAGTCAGACAAAGCTTAGCTAGCACACTTATAACTGCATAACTACTGATATCTAAACTTTTAATACATGTATTCCATATAAAGAGCTAACATCCTCAAACAAACATTTCCTGAATGCTAACTTTTTTTGTTAACTAGGTGTTAAGTGTGTACACCTTAAATAGGACAGTGTAATAATAGTAATAATAATAATTATTATTATTGTTGTTATTATTATTGATGTGGAGCTTGTTACCTGTTGCAGTAATTGTGTTCATATTACAGCAGTTAACATCATAACCATTCAGTTAGCTGTCACATTATTACCCTGTAATAGTAGCTAAGGTTTGTGAAAACATGCTTTGGCACCACAAGAATTAAGAACTAAGAAATATTGTGTCCTGTACCGAGTTATCGCTACATCATTTCACCAGTGTTGCCAACTCTTTTTCAGGGGAAAGTGTATAACGCAAGCTCAAAACTCGCCAGGTGACGGTATGGGCTAGTATGCACATTTGTTGGACTTAAATAAGTCATTTGCATATCAATATCTGTTGTATAAAGAAGGAAGAGTCACCGAAGACCCTTAAATCATGTAAATCCCCATCACATTCAAACAGCTGGGTGGATGCTTTAAGAATTAGTACAACAGAGTACGAAAGCAGTTAAAACCATGGGATGGTCTACGCAGAGGATGTGGTCGATCTTTGGACATGTTAAAGAAAAAAGAAGTGCAGATGTGCTCATGTCAGGACGCAGTAAGAACCTGAAACCCCGTCACACTTATTCAGAATCAGCAGGACTCCAGCCGGAATGAAGAATTTTCAAAATATGTGGCCACGTTCAGGAGGGAATTTCAAATTGATCTAAATTCTTACAGCTTTGTAAGAATGGCGTTGGAGTACTTGCGCTTCAAATGATTCTTGCACATTCCGGGTGTGTTAGCTTTCAGATGCAGCTCGAATGTAGTTTGAACACAGTAGGAATATTGAGAATGCTGTAGAAATGCAGTCAGAATAGTTAGAATGCACTTCGAATGCCGTACGAGTGTGGTTCGATTGTTGGTTGAATACCAGCTGAAGTCTGCTCAGAGAATGCCTCGAATGCTGTACGAATTTACCTCGAATGCAGTTAGAACGCTCCCGGAATGGCTGCCAATTATGGTTCGAACATTCAGGAGTTCAAACAGAA
This sequence comes from Neosilurus hyrtlii, assembly GCA_028564935.1. Classification (NCBI taxonomy): domain Eukaryota; kingdom Metazoa; phylum Chordata; class Actinopteri; order Siluriformes; family Plotosidae; genus Neosilurus; species Neosilurus hyrtlii. Next base: position 20,553,662 of record JAOUQZ010000008.1, on the reverse strand, counting down.
TGCAAACGAATGTCCAGAGTGTATCAAGAATGCCGCCGGAATAGTTCCTGTTAGGGTATAAAATGCTGCCGAATCTATCATTTTCATCAGTCTCAGCCCAACCACCATAGGGAAGGGACACCCTGGACCATGTTGCTTTGCTACAGATTGCTGTCCTCCAGCAATACCGGCTTGAAAGAGATGTGGAGGAGGCCAGGAAAAGAAACAGGAGGAGAAGACCCAGAAGATATCAGACGTTAGGACTCATTCACGGGCCAATTGGGACGTTCAGACCGCATTCGAGCCACAATCTTAAGATTCCGACGGCATTTGAAGTGCATTCACTGAATCCTTTTATGGAAATAGATTTCGGTAGAAATCGAGATGGATTCGAGTTGCATTCCGGCATTCCATTTGAAGTGACTCGCCATTTTGGTTCTCCCTCAAATGCGATCAGAATATTTCTAATTCTGTTGGAATGCTGTAAGAATATTTAGAATGCAGTAATAGTGCAGTTAGATTACACTTCGAATGCCATTCGATATATCTCCACTTGGAATGCACGTCGAAAGTTTTGAGCATGTGCAAAATATTTGGACTGGACACAAGAAAGGGCCTGAATATTTGGAATGCACTCAAAATTTTTAGAATGCACTTTGGATATCCAGGAATATACAAAGAATTTTCATTCCGATGGCATTCCAGCTCATTCTGCCTCTAGTGTGACTAGGGTATAATAAGGATGTAGTAATCACGACACTGACATTGCAGTGCCATGACTAAAAGCTTGAAGCTCTCCTTGGCATAGATTTGTTGAACACAACAGTGGACACAAGAAATCTTGCAGAATGAATGAAAAAGCGCAGCGAACTGGACGGCTGCAGTGAATATGATGAAGTTATGATCTGATTAGCTGTGGTAAGAATGCATTGGTGCACGTGATCACATGGTAAGAAATCAATGAGAACATGTTTGACGCAGCCATGGACATAGTAAGGATATAGTATTAACTTGAAAACTGCACCATTTTTTCCATGTCCCAGCAAAGTTTCAGTACGCAGTATGGTCTTCGTCTGAGTGTGGTGCTTTCATACCTGCTTTCACACATGAGGTGCTGTGGAAATGTGACACCATGCAGATATAACGTGACATTTGTTTTATATATATATATATATTGTATGTGGGGAAAGATAATAGTACTACAATTTCATCCTGACACACGCACATATATATATATGTGTGTGTGTGTGTGTGTGTGTGTGTGTGTGTGTGTGTGTGTGTGTGTGTGTATGAATTATGCCATTTTCCGTCCAGTAAAATGTGAGAAGAGCCAGTAGATGTATGAATCTGGAACAGTTTGTGAAGGTGTTTTATTTCTGGAAAGTGAAATCACTTACTTCAGCGTTACAAAATGGAATTATTTTCCTGTGCTGGACATGATACTGTGAGAAATTCTGACCCATAAGCACATGTGTGTGCGTGTTATGAATCAGTGTGTCATTCTTAATTAAGAACGAGCATGTTCACACTGCATGCAATAATATAAGAAATGTGGTTCCAGCTATAGTGCACAGCCCTTGGTAATAGATCAGCGATTCTGTTAATGCATACACTTTTGCTTTTCTGTTTCCAACTCAAGGCTTAAGATCCTGTAAACTGGGAGAGCAGTGTGAAGCTGTGGTCCTCTTTCCCAAGCTTTTTCAGAAATATCCCTTCCCCATTCTCATCAACTCTGCCTTCTTGAAACTGGCTGACATTTTCAGACTTGGGTACGTGTTCATCAGGACATGATGCGACAGTTTACAGATGGATGTGTGCACTTGTTTCTTGTAAATGTAGAATGATTTGTCTAGTTAGCTGTTAAATTCACTGTAACGTTATCACCCTCCACTGCACTAAACACATCCCTGAACAATGATCAAATCTAATAATGTCACTAAGTTGTAAAGAAAATCCAGATCGCTGGTTATTCAAAATTTATTTGGCTGAAAATGTGATGTATGGTCAGATTTGCATTTGAAATCTTGAAGAGAAACTTGCTTAATGTAAAACTTTCCACAGGAACAACTTCCTTCGGCTGTGTGTGCTGAAAGTGACCCAGCAGAGCGAGAAGCACCTGGAGAAGATCCTGAACGTGGATGAGTTTGTTAAACGAGTCTTTTCTGTCATCCACAGTAATGATCCTGTAGCCAGAGCCATCACACTCAGGTACTCACTGCCATCAGGTTGTGCTCGACATGTACATGAATGATATGGATTGTTCAGCTGCATAAAAAATGTTGCTCTTGCTGTAGACAAATAATGTGTGTGTTAGAATTCAACTACAATCTTGGTGTTCTTTTGCATGATAATATTTTTACCTAGAAGGGCACATGGAGAGCTTGGAGCTTTGAGGATCATATTCAAATCTTCGATGCTATGAAGATCTGCAACAACAAACATTGTATATGTTTGGATATAATAATATATTAATTAGTAATATTATTACTTCAACCAGGAGGTTATGTTTTCACTTGTATTTGTTTGATAGTTAGTTTCCTGTTTGTTTGTGTAAAACATAAATAGTTAATTTAATTTAGAAATTTTATTAAACATAAACATTTATTTATTTATATGTTTGTTTGTTTATTTATTTATTTATTTTGGAGTAAGGTGTGGTACAAGAGTCAAGCCAATAACTTTTGGAGGCGATCGTCCATGTGATCATGTTGGAAAAAAATTCCTTAATAACGAAACTCCTATATATAGGGTAAAATGTTTACAAGGTGCTCACTAGGGGGTGACATTTCATTATAATTATGCCAAGTTATAACGATCCATTTATGTATGGCGGAGGTACCTTGCGCTGCATGGATTCCTCTCTAACATATAAATTTCAGAAAACGCAGGTCTTGGCAACATGTCATTGTAAGAATCATGTTTAAGTTCAACGTCCTTTAATTCAAGCAGGTAATTAATTGTTTTACACTTTTTTGCCCTTTTCTCCAAACTAAAGGAAGCCGTTTGCAGTAGACAACGTTTTGCCACTCAGTACAACTTTATTTTTGGGAAAGAATCATCAGTGCACACACTCTACTGAGATTTGGCTATTCTGATGTATGGCATTGTTGAGCACAGACAAAAAGGCTGAATTTTGTGACTGATTATTAACAAAAAGTGAAATTAATTTAGTATATCTGCTCCCTGACTCAGATTTGCTCTTCGGTGTAATGAGTTCTTCCCTAGTCCGTATTGCACCTTTCCTCTAAGTTTCATGGAAATCATGTGCAATCGTGCTTATAGTCAGATAAACAGTGCACTGAAAGTGTTACTTTTTTTTTGTGCAGAGGTGATAAAGTTTCTGATGCGGCTAATCGTAAGATGGCTGGAAACCAGGCTGTATTTAATGAAAATGTTTATATATATATATATATATCACACAGAATGCTGGGCAGCTTGGCGTCTATTATCCCCGAAAGGAAAAATGCCCATCACAGCATTCGCCAGAGCCTGGACTCACACGACAACGTGGAAGTGGAGGCTGCCATCTTTGCTGCAGCCAGTTTCTCGTCCCATTCAAAGTAAGAGCTGTAACAAACACATGCAAAAAAGAAAAAATATTTTCTACATGTGCCATTTTCAAGTATATTATTCAGTTTTAAATCTTTATCAATTGCTGCAATTATTACTGGAAACGTGACGCCAAGGAGCAGTAATGTGATGATCAGTTAGTGTGGTGTTAGTATGTGCAGCGGTTTTGAATCATCGTTTTTGTTTTTCAGAGACTTTGCAGCAGGGATTTGCAACAAGATCAGCGAGATGATTCAAGGTAAAGTGGTTGACTCTGTGTTTACGAGTGCTTTGACCACGTTCGTAGAGAAGCACTAGCGTGTGTGTTAAAGATCACACCTCTGTATGTGTGTGTGTGAGTCTCTGTGTGGTGTTTGTGCAGTATTAAATTAACCACTACACTATTTAGTGACACATATATTTGAAAGTTATCCCAAAACCCCAGTGTCTGATAGTATGAATGCTAATATGAGCTCTTCTATCTGTGTGTTTGTGTGTATTTTGTTCAGGTTTAGCGACTCCTGTGGAACTGAAACTGAAACTGATCCCCATGCTCCAGCACATGCACCACGATGCAGCTTTGGCTTCCCGGAGCAGGGAGCTGCTGCAGGAACTCCTCTCCTCATACCCATCTACACCCATGGTGATCGTTACACTGCACACCTTCACGCAGCTTTCCCTCTCGGCTCTCATCCACATCCCCAAACAGGTGTGTTTTAAACATCCTGTCTGACTGCACTGCACACTTAGACAACCATACAAAATATGAGATGCAGTTTTAGAAGCAATACAGACATGGTGGGGGGAAAAGCCTACTGCATTTCCGCAGCACTGTTAAAATTCTCAGATCTCATTGGTCAGGAGTTTAGTGTTCATTTTCCATATGAGAATACATCATAGCAGAGCTTATTTTTGAGAATATATTGATCCATCGACCTGATTTTTTTTTTGGGATGTTTGGACCACAGGCTGTCATTCTCTGGTTCTGTATGTCCTTCTTGGGGGCTTCTCAGTGATCCAGGAAAAGTTATGAAAAATTGAAAACTTCTCCAAATGTGGAAGAGTTTGCTTCGCAGCTTTAGTGTCTCTAGTAGGGTTTTTTTAGTTTTTTATTATTTTTTTTAAGCTTAAATCCTTATTTCTCCTTATTTCTATTTTACTGTGGGCACTATTAAAATCCACCTAGTTATATTAGCACGGAGTTTTAGGTCTTGGTCCAGATTCAGTTGTCTTCAAACCAGAGTCCACCTATTGAGTACTGCTGATATTCAGTGAGTCATTTTGCCGTATAAACATTGTAAGCTTTGTAAGGACGGGAGGGTTTGGCCGGAGCCCTAAAAAAAGATTAATTCATTAATTTTCTGAACTGCTTAATCCTAATTAGGGTTGCAGTTTGTCTGGTGCTAGGGGCGCCGGAAAAAAATCGATTCATGTTTGAATCGCGATTCTTATTTATTAGCATTCTGAATTGATCCAAATTTTCAAGAATTGATTTTTAAGAACATGTTTTTTTTTCTCGAACATTTCCAACCTTACTCACAACACGTACCATTTGTTCAGACACGGCCTCCGTCGTGAATTGTTCCAGTGAGTGGCGGCTTCAGAACTAGCTTTTAGCCTAGCTTTGACATGGATGAGGAAAAATAAATACAGCCAGTGCCGTATTTGGCACTTGCATTTCGGATTTTACAATTTCCAGGTAAGAAGGAGCTTGACATGACATATGCGGTGTGCAAAATAAAAGTCAGGTATTTCGGGACCACTTCACATCCCCAAGCCCACATCTTACACCATCACCCGGAGCTCAACGAACCGGAGCAGCAGCACGACCCAACTCATGACCAACACTCCATCACTTCACTAAACTCCCAACCAACTCTGAACGAGCAAAGTGCATAAGTACATCTACAAAACCAGCTGTCTAGTAATATAATTTCTTTCTTATAGAAGAGTCGTTCCTAGCTTATAGAACAATGTAGTTACTTGTGAAATTAGCTCCCTTTGTTTGTAATGGTTATGAATCAAAAATTGGTTTGAATCGAGAATCGATTCTGAATCGAATCGTCAACCCAAAAATCGGAATCCCTGTCTGGCGTCCATCTCAACCGACTGGGAAGAGTACACCCTGAACAGCTCGCCAGGCCATCGCAGGGCAGAAACACGCTGATGGCAATCCAATGGCCTACTCTTTATGAGCAACAGCAATGGTTCTTTTACATGCCTCACACCACAGACTGTGAGAGACATGGCTGGCCTTTGATAACCCAGTTAGCTGCACTGGGGGCAGCAGTGACAACTCAGTGACAATGGGGCTTGAACCCCATCCTTCGGATCAGAAAGCCAGCATCTTATCCACCGAGCCACCACTGCCCCTCACCCTGAAAAGATGCTACTTTCAAATTTTGCAAGCTTTCCAGATTACCAGCCCCAGCTTTAACAGAGAAAGCATCAGTGTCTTCATATCAAGCTATATCAACCCCACTCTAACTTGCAGCATGCCAAACTTGTTTTTATTTCTTTTGCAGGTGGATTTGTTCCTGCAGTATTTGAAGGAAGACCCAAGAAAAGCGGTGAAAAAACTCGCCATTCATGACCTGAAACTGCTGGCTAAGAAAGCTCCTCATATGTGGAGCAGAAAGAACATTCAGGTGAGAATGCTCACACTTTCATTGAAGCGGAAATCATTAAGGCTGGATTTTACTCACTTTAATCTACTCATGGAGGTACACCAGACTGCTGCCTTGTGTGTCTTGAGGAATTTCAGAATTTCACTTGTTCTCAGAAAGTAATGCTATAGGAAATTAGAGTGCATAGCAAATTTACCACATAGCACAACTGTGAGAAATGCAAATTGCTTTTGGCCGTGGATTCACTATCATGTATCAGGAAGACAATGATCCCAAACATTCATAAAAATTCATTCACTTATTTTCTAAGCTGCTTAATCCTAATTAGGGTCACGGGGAGGCTGATGACCATCTCAGCCAACTCATTCGATCCCGGGAAACAGACCCAGGCCTTCTTTTTGTGAGGCAGTTGTGCTAACCACTGCAACACCGTGCTGCCACAGTGATCTAAACTGTGTAGAGATATTTTTTTAACAAAAAAACAGCAATCTTGGATATTAAGAATGAAGAACTGATCAAGATTACAGATTCGGATCCACTTGAGACACGTGTGATTTAAGTGATTCACAAACTGATTAAACAAAAATTTCCTCTTAAGACAACGTGAAACACAGTGTTATAGAAACTATGAAAAAACATGTAAAAACACTGCTATTGAGAATGCTCCCTCGAGGAGGCCATACTAAGTACATTTATATATCATTAAATGTGAGGTAGATAACACTGAATAGTCCCTGAGAAGGAACGCAGAGCAGATTATTTAGCAATATCCACCAAGCGTGGGGTGAATAAGTGCTTTAGTGTACATGATAGCAACATTAAAGATTTGAGTGTGTGTGTGTGTGTGTGTGTGTGTGTGTGTGTAGATGTTGTGTGAGAGTGCCCTCAGTACTCCTTATGATGGTCTAAAACTCGGCATGGCCTCTGTCCTCTCTACACTCTCTGGAACCATCGCCATCAAGCAGTACTTCAGCCCTACCACAGGTAATAACACACATACCTGCACACACAGCGAAAATATACACCATATGAAAAAAAACACACAATTCGGGTAGACGGACAGACTTGCAGGTAAATAAGTGTTCATGGAGCAAACGCTGAAATCATAACATGAGCTTGGACCTAGGCTCGGACACCTTTCAGTAGAGACGTATCAAGAGCTCCGCTTTTAGGCAGTGCCTGTAATCTATATAAATCTGTATTATGATTTTTATTTTATTTTATTTTTTATTTTTTTATGTGAAACATACACTGATCATAACATAACATTAAAAACATTATGAGCACTGACAGGTGATTGAATAACGTTTGATTACACTGGCACTCCCAAGGAGTGGTGTGTATTAGAGAGTACATGAACAGTCAATTTTCTAAGTTGATGTGTTGAAATGAAAATGAGCAAGCGTAAGAATCTGAGTGACTTTGACAAGGGTCACATTGTGATAGCTAAACGACTGGGTCTATTCATCTCCAAAATGGCAGGTCTCATGGGGTGTTCCTGGAATGCAGCAGTAAGTACCTTCCTAAGAAGGACAACCAGTGTACTGGCAAGACTGTGGTAATGTACTAATGAGTACGAGTGTAATACTCGCTATGATAGAAAGAACACACAGTGCATTGCAGTTGCCGTGTAGGGGCTTCTTATCTACAGACCAGTCAGGTGGTGTTAATGTTATGGCTAATCGATATATATATATATCACTGTGATCTTATTCATTACCAGAATAAATGAACTCTTTATTTTTTAGGTGAATCCCCACCTTCCCTTCACCTAACTGATATTGTCAAGCTGGCACAGGAGTGCTGTTACCATAGCAACCTGGCTGTGGCGGCCCATGGCATAACCGTGCTATCTAACATTGTCATCTCCTGCCCTGAGAAAGGTAGCGCCCTGTCACATAATGTTGATGTTTATCACTGGAGCTCTGTCTCAAATCATACAATTTATCAGACTTATTGTACAGGTAATCAAGTTCAAGACCAGTTAATTTGTACAGCACCTTTCATACAACAGGTACAGACACAACGGGCTTAAAAACAAACAAACTTTATTAAATAAAACCATATATGATAACAGCATAAAGCATTTATAAAGTATCTATTTAAAAAAGAGTAAAATCTAAAGGTACCCTTAGCGTCCTGCCTATGGGAATAATAATAATAATGATGATGATGATGATGTTGATAATAATAATAATAATAATAATAATCAAAATAATAATGATGATGATGTTGATGATGATAATAATAATAATATTATTAATGATGATGCTGATAATAATAATAATAGTAATGTTGATAGTAATAATAATAATAATTATTATTATTACTATTAATGTACTTAAAACCTTGTAAAAATGTTTAAATCTGCAGAGCTTAAATATTGGTGGGTTGCGATGAGTGAGAATACAGCTTGGTACAGAATATTAAGCTTAAAGTTAAGGCTTTCTGAGTTGTATGTGTTTGTATTCCCCTGAAGCTGTATGTTTCAACATGCAGCTACTGTACAAATATTCTGGTACTGTTCATTTAAATAGTTTAGTCTCAGTGCAATCTCATTTATTTTCCCCCAAATTTTATTTTAATATTTAGTATTTTCAACACACTTCTGCCTTGCAAAAAAATATAATTTAAATCGTATGTGACTTTTTAATTTGCATTTTCGTAAATCCATCTCATGTCTGTGTTTCTACTTCTGTGGGCCTTTCATCACAGAAATCATTGAGCCCTACATGAGTAAAGAGTAAAGCACATTCTGTGTTCTCTGAGAGATTATAGCCAGTGTTTCCTCTAGTCATACTCTTGGTTCAAATCCCTAATTAAGCACATTGTAGACTGTCTCTCTCTTAGTTTTTGTATGGTCTCTTACCATTTCTCTCTTTGTGTAGATGTAGTGCAGTTAGAACAGGACACGGTGATGGGGATGGAGTCTTTATTGCTGCTGTGCAGCCAGGACGACAGCACGTCTGCTCAGACCACGCTGAAAGTGAGTAAAGAACAGCTGCAGTGTGTGGGTGCATGCTTGTTAAAGGCTGATTTAATTGTAGTAATGTAATTATTACAAGGAGAACTGTACTAATACTCACTCACTTACTCACTCTCTCACTCATTTGGCGAGCTGATTAATCCTGCTATGGTTGCGGTGAGTACACCCTAAACAGCTTGCCAGACCATCACAGGGCGAGTACACCCAACCATTCACACTCACACCAAATTAACCTAATGTGCATATCTTATTAATGAGCCTAATTAATGAAAAACCCGGTTAACCTAATGTGAATATCTTTGAACTGTGGGAGACAACCAGAGTACCCAGAGGAAACCCACGCAAGCACGGGGAGAATGTGCAGACTCCACACAGTAACGCTCGAGCCCAGGACTTGAACCTTTGCTGTGAGGCGGATGTGCTAAACACTGTGTCACCATGCCGCCCCTGTACTAATACTAATAATGAAAATATGTTTATATTTCTCTCTCTCTCTCTCTCTCTCCATCTCTCCCTTTCTCAGACGGTGTTGGTGTGTTTGGTGAGGATGTTGAGGGCACGTCCTCTCCTCAGTCAGGTGTGTGTGGAGTTCCTCTTGGCCCAGCTGCATCACTCCTGCGATTCAGCGTGCATTGCTATCTGCCATGCTCTAGCTGCTATTGTTACTCAGCTACCCGTACTAGGGGAGAGCATGCTGGGAAATCTACTCGAGCTGTTCAGCAGTGCCAGTAACAGGGGCTCTGATAAACAGCAGGAACTTTTGGTTGGTGTCTCCACTGAAAAATTGCTCATGTTTTCGAAAGCAGTTAACACTTTGTTACGTGTATTAAGGTGTATAATGTTTATTTATATATGAAATAATGCATAATTTAATTGAGCATGACCTTCTGTTTCTCAGGTGTGTTTGGCCACAGTGGTGTTTGTGGCGAGTCAGTCGTCTCTAAGTGCGGAGGTAAAAGCAGTAATTCGACCGCAGCTGGAAGCTTCGGCTAATGGCTGGACAGCCTACCGCATTGCACGCCAGGCCTCACGCATGGTGAGCTCTGAACTAAGCAGGGGTGGAATTTAGCAATACTAAGCTACTGGCCAACAGGACTAGTGAAATTATGAAACTACTAGAAACTACTAGTCATATGAATACCTTCATATTTACTGGTCTGGAACACTATATCTTCTTTGCCTATGTAAAGGACTGGATTGGGGAGAGAGTAGAGTGTAGACATAGACTATAGTGTGAGACAGGCTCCAGCCTCCCTGCGACCCTAATAGGATTAAGTGGTTTGGCAAATGTGAGAGAGTGATAATCAACTTACAGGCCACAGTTTGCTCTTCCCGTAAGGAATACAAAGTAAAGTTTGACTCTTGTTGCAGGGATGCCATGAGTTCTCCAGAGAGCTGTACCAGAATCTACGCACACGTGTTGCCTCAGAGCATTTCTACTTCTGGCTGAATGCGCTGATGGAGTTTTCGCAGGCTGAACACTGCCTGAGCGGCCTGACCGATGGAGACTACAGCGGAGCCATCAGTGCCATTACCAATGCCCTCGAATCCTACCAGAAAGGCTTCACGTCTCTCACGGTTGGAGTCCAGTACAATTCACACACACGTCAGAGAAATGTCCTGAGGTCAAGCCCTCAATCAGACTATTCACATATAAGACTTGTGTAGACAATAATAGTGTTTTGGATATAGAGCCTTAAAGCTAGTGTGTAACATATTGGAGGATCTATTAGCCGAAATTAAATATATCATAAATAAATAAGTCATCAGTGATAATTCATTCATCTGTAGATGTTTTTCAGTGGTTAAGGTATTGGAATTTTGGAGGAAGATATTTATACTGTATGTTCATGGGGTCAGGTCTCCTCTTATGGCGGTCTCCATTTTGCACCGCCATGTTTCTACAGTAGACCAGAATCATATCGGCTTTGAAAAGGGAGGGGTCAGGAATTAAATTTCAGTTGCACTCTAGAACGTCATCACTAGATGCCGCCTGTACTTTGACACTTTGTATCCTGATATTATATTTAAGTTAATAACTTATTTTTGATTTAATAATGATTAGATTATGCCCATGCATTACAGACCAAGAGACTATGATTCTAAGAATTTAAAAGTACAAAAAATTGCTTGGGATTTTTCCATAGCTAACACAATGGGGAAAAAAATCTCACAAACCCCCTGACTATACTTCTCAGACCCATGAGGACTCCCACAGCCCTCCTTGAGAACCATAGGATAAATATATTGGTTAAAAAATGCTCTTCATGTGTAAATTGGATGAAATGGTATTAGTAATGAAGAAATGACAACCTGACGCCCCAACCTTGTTGTTTTTCACGTCAATAAAACATTCTCAAAATGCAAATATATGCAAATCTGCTCCTCGCTTTCACTTATAAGCATTCTAATCTTTATGTCTACTGAATGCTTTTGTGCATTTTGTAAAGTCTTGCATATAGTTTATTGTATAATATGGTTGACTTGCTGTTATATCACATTGAGTATGAAAAGTACAAATGTACCTGAGCACTGAGTGTCTATGTCTGTGTGTGTCTGTATCTGTGTATCTAGGCTGCAAGCACCCCCCTGAGTCCTCTGATGTTCCAATGTGAATTTGTAAAGCTGCGAATTGACACACTGCAGGCGCTGGCCCAGCTTATCTGCACCTGTAACAGCCTTAAGACCAGTCCTCCCCCTGCCATTGCTGCCAGCATGGCTTTGTCCACCGGGAGCGAACTACAGCGCTGCGGGCGCATTTCCCAGCAGGTGCTACACACGTAAACACACACACACATACACCACATGAACAATCCTCTTGGGATTTGTTTTTAATTGTACACATCAGTCATGGTAACACATTTTTCAAAGTAATCGAACCCTCACACTTTCACTTCAGTGTTTCAGCATTGAACCTCCTGGTCTTCCAGCATTATGCTTTGAAAGCACATACCATTAATGGTCTCAGCTCTAATGAATCAGATTGAGTTAGATGGGAATTTTAGCAGGAATTGGATCATATCTTTACATCTATTAAAATAATAAGCTATGCTTTTTGCTCTTGCACAGATGAAGCTCTCCATGGATGAATTCCGGACTCTTGCCAGTCACTACGCTGATTTGTATCAGTCCTCTTTCGATGCTGATTCAGCTACACTCCGAAATGTCGAGCTGTATCCTTTAGGACAAAGACGGTCTCTTGAAAGAGAGCAAATTAAGAACACTGTACTTAAACTTCTAGACAGTGCCAGTGAAAAATCATTTAGTTATGGCACTTATAAGACATCACAACATGAACAAAGCCTCTGCACAACTGATTGTTATTGCACTCATAATAAGTCTGAGGAACTTCTAATGTTTTTTGGTATCAATTATCTGAAAAACCTATTGCAGTATGTTTCCTTAACTCAACAATTAGGCAACAGCAAAGCTGCCTGCTTATCTCTTATGTGATCGAGGCTTTAATACTTGACCCTCACACTGCCAGGTAAGAGCGAACACAGAAGCTTAGTGCATTTAAATGGTGCCAGAATCAGCTATTAAAATCTTCATTCATTCATTTGCCAAACCGCTTAATCCTACCAGGGTCATGGGAAGGCTGAACAGCTTGCAAATTCATCGCAGAGGCAACACACTCACACACAAGCATTCACACTCACACCTAGGGTCAATTTGGAACAGCCAGTTAGCCTAATGTGTACATCTTTGGACTGTGCGACGAAACCCATGCAATCACCGTGACAACATGCAAACCTCAGAGAAACGCCCTCATGGAGCCGAGGAATCGAACCCAGGACCTTCTTGCTATGAGGCAGACGTGCTAACCACTATTGAATTATTTTCCAATATAAAAGGTCACATTTGATTACACGGTGTGAACAGTGTTTTTTAACATTTCCATAGTAACCCTTAATATAGTTTATTTAATAATGATGTTTAGATCCAACAAATCTTTTTCCTACTTTATTTATATTTTATTTCCTGTGAGTATGGCATACACGGCATTCCTCATATTATACAGTCTTACATAAATGTATGTTGTTGATATTCTTCTTACTATCTGCAGCTTAAACCTGGAATATAAATACAGTTTTATTTGTCCCAGTTTGCAGGATTTCGGCCCGCTGAGTTCAGTTCAGACAGAGAGCAAGTATGAGTGCAGGATGCAGTCTGTGTTTAACCTCGTTCTGGAGAAAGTGGAGTCACTCAGCAGGAAGCATCCTCCTGTTTCTTACCTGGTAAAGTTACAAAACAGCTGTGTATTGACATTTAAGGCATTTGCCAGACATTCTTAGTTAGGGTGACTTACAAATAGCATTTTTATACGACTGAGCAATTGAGGGTTAAGGGCCTTGCTCATGAGCCCAACAGTGGTAGTACTGGGGATTGAACCCCCCCCACCTTTGGATCAGTAACCCATCGCCTTAACCACTGAGCCACCAGCTGCTGCAGTGGCCAGATTTTCTGCTTGCTAATAGTAATAATAATTAGAATTAAAAATATTTGGTAAAAATTCACATTCACACAATTCACAAAATAACATGTGACATTGACTTTGATCGGTCCAATAGTTTCTGAGATATAAAGGTACATAGAAAAGTCATTAAGTAATTAATATCTCCTAATTAGTGATGACGATTGATGACAAAAGTCATTGCAATAATATACATCCATATGCCAATAACATATGTGAAAATGACTTTGACCACCCAACAGTTTTTGCCCTATTTACGTCCGAAAAGTTAGCTGGAATAATAATAATTAATTGATATAAAGAACTGGAAAAAGAATAACAGTCTGCAAACTCTCGTCCATAGAATAAAAATACTACAACTACTACTACTACTACTAATAATAATAATATGTTGACTGTCACTGAGAGACCTTTTCTCCTTCTGCTCCTCTTAAGCACACCGCATGTCTATGTGATGCCGTCATCGCTCTGCTCAAAGTCCCGCTGTCCTTCCAGAGGTATTTCTTCCAAAAACTGCAGTCCACCAGTATCAAAGTGAGTGATTTACTTAGTCATTACGATCTCGGTAATCATGTGCACAGTGATCCTGACGGTTCATTTCATGTCATTATGACAGCAGTAGTGACTCCGTAAAAAAACAGTAGTACAGTAAAATTTTGTTAATGTGCGCTTCTTTTTACCCCAAATTTGTAACATGGTGATGACCAAAAAGCCCATTTGTTTTACTTTTCACTGAAATTGTCCATATTAGAGCAATATGACCGTATTCTGCTTTGATCCATGGCAGCATTCATGCCTGTCTATTAGCTGAAATATATAAAATATTAGTTAAAATGCAGTCTCACTTAATATGCTTTGAGGTGCATTTGGACCCTGACATGTGCATATTAACACGACTGTACTGTACTGTACATTTAGCTGTGAACTCATCTCCTGCTTGTCCCCACAGCTGGCTCTATCTCCATCTCCTCGCACACCCAGTGAGCCAATCCCGGTGCAGAACACACAGCAGCTCACGCTAAAGGTGGAGGGAGTCATTCAGCACGGCTCCACTCCTGGCCTCTTCCGCAAAATCCACTCGGTCTGCCTGAACGCCAGCTCCACACTGCAGTCCAAACCTACTCCTGACTTCAAGGTGTGGTTAAAGTCTCAAATCCTGATCAAAAGCTTCTGTTACAGCTTACAGTGTTATATATTACCTGGAAGATGAGAGATACTGAAGAAAGTTCCCTCATTATTCAGTTAGATCCGATTGATTTTATGAGCAAGGAGTGAAGATCACAGCATTATTATACAGAAGGTTAAATGTCTTTAGTAAATGTTTTTTTTTTTTTAAATCCATTAGTATTCACTCAGTTTTTGGTAAGTAGACAGTTCAAGTGTTAGAAGGTAAAATGAAGAACAAAATCCTGACCACACCCATGCATGGATTTTCACCAACCGTGGCGGGGGCACTACCCCACCTGAGTCCCAGAATTGATTTGATTTTGGAATGTCCAGGTCAAAGGTAAAACTCAGAGTAAGGTCACAAGCTTTGACATTTCCCATGTTAAAAGTTTAAGTTGTTATATGGTCTTGCATTTCAGACAGCTTTGATCTTGAATATAGAAATGACGGCACCAAATCTGAGATTATTAAACCTATTTCTGAACTGAAGCTGTCTTATTCCAAGATGCCCTATCAAGTAAAATGTTCTGTCAAAACAGTAAGATAATTTCACTACTATTAGGTAATCTTCTACTAAAAATCAGCATACCATTTCCAAAATTAAGGTAATCTGCTGTTAACAAATCTCTTGCTTTGAACACAGGAGTCATAAAACTGAATTAATCAGGTAAATTTTACAGTACAGCTGTGCTTGTGTGTGTTTCATTGGCCAAGGAAGGACTATAATACTCCCCTGTTAAACTAATCACCTAAAATCAAAGTACTATTGTTTACTACATTATATTTCATTAGTAGTATCTAGGACTTTATATTTTCTAAATCCGCAGAATGAGAATCAACTTCCTTTACTTGTCCACTACTAAACAGCTCTTAAGATAGAATCAAGAGTTCAGCCAAGGTGAAAGAGGAAGTTGAGAAGGGTGTGTTATAAACATCAATTGTAGTAACGCCATGAGCTATACATGAATGTTTCACACATTCAAGGCGTTGCATACCGTGAGGATGCTGCTGCATTATGACTACAGGATATTACACCACCATTACATCCGTCCATAACAATCAAGTTTCACATCAGCAACTGTCTTTTGGAGAAGCAGTCACAGAAATGGAACTGAAAGGAACAGAATGTATATTATTAAAGTAAATATCATATATTGAGTCAGAATGCAAAAAACACACTGTGCACTTTAATAGGAACACCTGCACCCAGTGTGGTAATGTACAGCAGGTGTCCAGTCAGACTTATTTAACATGATCCATACAGGAAGACGGTCAGTACAAGATTAAAAAATACATAGAAACTTGGTTGAATTGTGTTGGAGAAAGAATTTTTTTGGAAATTTTTATTATTATTATTATTATTATTATTAATAATAATATTATTATAATTTTTGTATGACATTTACCTTTACTGGAAAAAGTTAGGCTTGAAGTGGCTTCATGTGATAAATGCAATATTATGCAATAAAAAGGGCTCTTGAGCTCAGCTGGGCGAAGGTGCATTACACCCTGAATAGCTCGCCAGACCATCACCCTGCCAACACATATGCACAAGCATTTGCATTCACACCTAGGGCCAATTTGGAACAGCCAGTTGGTCTAATGTGCATGTCTCTTGACTGCGGGAGGCAACTGGAGTACCCACAGGAAGCCACTCAAGCACTGGGAGAACATGCAAACTTCACACCAAAACACCCTCACTGAGCCCAGGACCTTCTTGCTGTGAGGTGGACGTGCTTACCACTACACCACCATTAGGGAGAATTTTCAAATGAATGAATGAAAATGTTGCTCTTCATCATCATAGGTATTTTACTCTGAGATTTTATGATGTGATGATTTTAATTTTCTGTCCTCTTATCTTGATCATGTGGCATTATATGATTTTTGAGTTGCTACAGAGGCTCAGAAAAGTGTATTGTGAGAGAATTCGTGACGATGTTGATATTGCATGGTCATGTTGCCCAGCCGTGATTTCCTTCATACATTCTCTTTAGATTCCTCTCGAGGCTAAAGCTAATGAGATCGAGCAGCGGGTGGAGCCTCATAACGACTACTTCAGCACTCAGTTGCTGCTGAACTTCTCTGTACCTGGGAACCACAGCGTGACGGTGGAGGCGTGTGTAGTGGATGAGAGCGGGGTTCAGTGGAAAACTGGGCCCAGGAGTACAGTGAGTGTTAAATCTATGGAAGATCCGTTCTCACAACAACTTCGGCATCAGCAGGCCGGAGCCCAAGCAGCTCAGCGCAACGTCACTGCCCGCTTCCAGTAACGATTCGTGTGTTCGACTTCATTCCTGTACTAGATATCAGTCCAGGCTCTCTTGGTTCACATGAGCAAGCCTCACATTCATGTTTGTCACTTGTGGGTGTGGACTGTGTTGTTTTTTTTTTTTTGTCAGTTTGATTGGGGTTTTTTGTGCATTTTTTGCAGGAAGGAATAAACCACAACAGGACATGCTGTTATAGGAAATAAATCAATGATGTTGTTATCACTTCTTACCACTTAGAAATAGTGCTTTAATATAAACCTGTGATTTTATCTGAAAGCAAAAACTACTGTCAGATCTGTTGTTATGGAAAACTAATAAACATTTTTCCAACAGATTTGAGAATTCAACATGCACAAATGTCTATGCTCTACTGTATCATTAACTCATTTCCTTCTGTTTACAGGAGAAGACAGCCCATGTCGAAGGTTAATCTCAATTAAACTTTATATTAGAATCTGTCTTTATACAAAATCGTAGATTGATAACTGAATCTCAGAATGATGTCATCAATACCCAGGCTAACATGAAGAAGTAATGGCTTTAAACATAAAATCCTGGTGTGTATCTCTAGTTTCACACTGCACAGGAAACGATTTTAATCAAAGCCTTTTGACACCTCCAACACAAATCCGTCAATAAATGGCATGAATGTATCAAAATCCCATACTTATACGTGTTAACTTCGGCCTTGATGATATCATCATTTTGAAACTCAGTTTTCAACGAATTGCCTGTGAGAGTGTTTGAACAGAAGCTCTGAGGTTCAGATTCTACACACAGTAAGAAATTAATTTCAAGATCTGAATGAGGTTAACTTTTATCAAGTGATGTCTTCTCCTTTAACAAGTAGCTTTGCCTGTGAGGCAAAATGCATTTCCAAAGAATTCAACTCAGCCCCCAACTTCCTCTACTGAAACTGTGTATGCCCTTTTATGGGCAACAAAAAGAAATGAGAAATGTCTGTCCACCCAGGAGTGGGGTGGAGGGTGATAGCCTGGTTTCTTTGAATTGGTATTCTTCTGGGGAAAAAATGTTTCAAAGATGTTACAAACTGTTTTATTATTAACGTTATTAATAACGCCTTTGAATTACAAGAACATAAATACAGCTGAATGTGAGCCTAACATGAGGAATGTGGAGGAATTGTAGTTGAGCAGAAATTTACTGAAATACTGAAATTTGGTTTGTTGTATTGCTTTTATGGTGTTTTTAAGACATTTGCACTAAATTAAAAAAAAAATCTTAATTGATACCTTACTTCTTTCTGTCAGCTTTATATAATAACTGGACGATATCAGAAGATAATTGAAGGAACACAGATGTTCAAACGGTCTGCTTCAAGACGACTATCCATTTAAGAGAAGTTTGATTTCTTTATCATGACTGGATGTTTTTTTTTTTTGCATCGCTACATGCCAAAGCGCCGTCAAAATCAAGAACGTAGTCAGAATCCAAACTTTTTACGGTGCACCCAGTTTTCTCATAGGTTAGAATAAATAGCCCTGCTACATTTTTGAAATTTTATAACTGTTCATTTAATGAGCACGAGACTATGAGAGATGGGGATCAGTACAATATGCTGTGTGAAGCAGATTCCTCGCAATAGAGTTTATCCTCCTGCCGGCTGTGAGGTCACTGTGCCATTTGTGTACAATGATGATGTGTTGAGTGAGTCAAACTTCTGGAATCTGGAACTCGTTGTTCAGTTGAGGAAAATGCACTCCCGGTCATTCTTCCAACCCTAAAACACCTCGGCTGCTTTTTTTTGGTGTCTATTTCCAGCATAGCAACTCTTCTACACTCTGTTCCATAAACATGAGGTTGAATCTGAAGCAGCACTGTGGAAGAAATTCTCTGATGAAACTGCAGTGAGACTACTTGCTTCCGCTGACTTTATTTTGACATCATACAGCACAGGGCACTGTGCAGATTTGGATGGAGCAACAGTCTGACTAAGACTCATAAATGTGGATGTACACTCGCACATACGCATTTTAAGTGTTGCATCCTGATTTTTATTTTTATGTCAAGAATTTTCTTTAACATTGGTAGGCATCTTTATTACCTCCACTTCGGTTTTATCCTTGGGGTTTTTTGTGTTTGTTTGTTTAGATCTTCATGAAATTTCTACCAAAGGTGGAGCTTTGGTCAAGAAAGACCTCATTTCATTTTGGAAATTTCAGATTTCTGCATTCAGGAATTATTTAAAGAAATCTTTATCATTGTGAGATTGGCTAATCTTTGATATTTTGGTTTATATGGGGCTTGTTGGGCTTAGAGGAGGTTTGCTCTCTCATTTGTGCTCATCACTCAATCCCTTATTTGCTGAAACACTTCTGTTGTGGTCACGGAGAGGCTGGAGCCTGTCTCAGCCGACACAGGGCGAAAGTGGTGTACACCTTGAACAGCTCACCACACACTCAACCATTCACACTACGGGTAACTTGGAACAGCCAATTAGCCTAACGTGCCTGTCTTGGGACTGTGGGAGGAAACTGGAGTACCTGGAGGAAACCCACACAAGCATGGGGAGAGCATGCAAACTCAGAAACTCCTAAGCCAGGGACTCGAACCCAGGACCTTCTTGCTGTGAGCTGGATGTGCTAACCACTCCACCACTGGTAATGTAATAATATTTAGAAAAATTATCAAATGTTCACAACTCTTTTAGGAGGCATGTCCTTGCAGGCCTAGTAAAAAGGGTGTGTCTTTTGTGCCTTTCAGTCTCTGATGTTCCAGTCAGGGACCAATGGTGATATTTAAGTTGTGGTATTTAAAGCATGCTGTGACATACTCTATTTAAAATATCTGAACAGGTGTTAAAGTGTCAGGCCTCAGTCCTGGAACGTCACAGCACTTCAAAATTCAGTTTCATTTCAGTGCAGTATTTTCCCCAATATATAACCTTCAAAAATTTATTAGAATACAGAAGAGCAATTCTCACACAAATGCACATTTTCAGTTTTGAATGTTATAAGTTTTACACCATGATTCTATGTAAACTCTATCCTTTATCTACCCTGTCTACCCCGACTCTATTTATTTTGACTGAATGACATTTCAGTTGGTCACTAAGGCACAATGGGGAGTACTGTGAGCAGAGCTGAGGTGATTTATTGGTAATATACCACTGCATCTGGCCAACAAGTATATGCTTTTATTTACTACAAAACACCAGCTCGTACTTTGGATCTCAGTTGATAGTTAAATTTAATGTTGTGCTAAACAAGCACATTAATATAAACTTGTGATTTCCTTTGCAGGAGGAATTACTTTTAGAGCTGCTTTGTTATAAAAAAAATTAATCTCTATACTAAACTTATTCTATTCTGTTGTCCTATACTTCACATATCATATAAAATATCAGTCAACACCTAAATAAATAATGTTCACCATGTGTGTGTGTATGTGTGTATATACCTCTCTCAGTCCAAACATATTCCAAATTGTGAGTGTGAATGTGAGTGTGAATGTGAATTCAGTTCAATTCAGTTCAATTCAATTCAATTCAATTCAGTTTTATTTGTATAGCACTTTTCACAAGGTGTGTATGTGTGTGTTGGTCCTGAGATGGACTGGTGAGCTGTTCAGGGTGTATTCAGCATTCACCCAGAGTTGGCAGAGATAGGCTTTAGCCTCCCCGCGACCCCAGTAGAACTCAGAAAAGGAACGTTACCGCTTACAATCACAAAAATGTGCAAATATCTGAGACTAAAACCTGCTAGCTTATGATTTTATTCCTTATTTGGCCGGGTGGGGGCGGTAGATTGCCTCGCGTTGCTCTGGTAACCTACATACTAGAGAAAACGAAGAAGAAGAATTAAGCGGAGGAAGAAGCACACGAAGAAGAAGTAAAAGACCGTTGCGTTTTTTTCCCTTTGCTCGACGCTCCTCCATCTGCAAAAGTCTCTGCTTTCCCGGTTATCAGAATCATGGTTAGGAGTCCGTCCTTCCCGGTTTTAGGTGACGCGTTCGGTGTTTTATCCGTGGAGTAAAAACGGAGTTGTACCTTCCTTGGTCTTCGCTCGACCTCGTAGTTTTTTGGAGGGGATTTGACATCAGCGAGCATCATCATCATCATCATCACCATCTTCATCAACTTAGAGGCCAGAACGGGGATTCATTCACCTGTTTATTCCCTGCGTAGACTTGGATGCATCGCGCAAATTATCATTCCAGCGCTATTGATTAATCGATGCTTTGACTGATTGATCGATCGATTGATCGAGGGAGGCAGATGCAGCGGGACGGGCTCGTGCACACCGGCGTGGTTGACATGGCAACGACTTATTCAGTGGCCCGGATTATTTAGATGTGTAAACAAGAATCTGTAATAATCATCGTAATCTCCATGTGACTTTGCATTAGTGTGTAGTGTAGCCCAGCTCTGCTCAGCCGGCTCTTTTCTCCTTTCATCGTCCGGCATTTGCACCCACTGTGAGTACTAATGATGTTTTTAAGATGATCTGTAGAAACACACCTCGGAATGTGCACTAACACACCTGATATAAACACATACATCTTCATCATCACTCCAGTTGTAGCAATAATAAGTATTATTACTCCTCATGACCTCTACATTCTTATCATCACCGTGACCCCGCTGTGCGTGACCCCGTGACCGGCAAATCATCCACCCTTTAATTCTCTTTATAGTTAAACCGGCTTTAACATCATGTTTATCGTAGACCCCATTCATTCACTGTTCCTACAGCGGCTGTGAACTTCTCTCAGCGTTAGTGACCTTGTAAAAGTCTGGACTGTAGCTAGTGTTGATCCCTGTTGGACCAAGTCCTGCAAACCTGAACCCGAGTGAAGCCTCGTCCTTAAGTTTAGCTACAAACTGATTCGCTGCTTCACCGTTAGATAGCATTAGTTTCACTACCTGCTTAAATTTTAATGGCCTTGACCTGATTATGCCTTCACACACAACTCATTATACATGTATTAATGACATTAATCCTTGTAATGTCACTTGGTTTGTTGTTTTTAGCCCTCGTGTTGTCATGCTAACAGGTTAGCCACTAGTTGTTTGGCTGTTGCTCAACAAGGCTGTATGTTTTCTTTCACAATCTGGATTTACACACTTTAAAAGTTTATATATAAACTTATATAATAAAACATTAAAAATGTTTTTTTTTTGTTTATATATATTTTTATATAGTTTATTTGAGAGAATCACATTAAGCAGCGTTTTATCCCAATAATAAGTATTATTTTACATGGAGAGACATTTGGCTGATGCTGTTAAGAGCCTGAATTATTTTCAAATGTTTCAGCATTTAAAAATTTAAAGCTCCAGAGTTTGAGCCAGTTTCCAGGCCTGAGATGAAGCCGAGTTGGTTTCAGACTGTGGAGTTTCAGGGAGTTTTTGGACTGAGGAGATTTTTGGAGGCTGTGGTGTTTCTGGTTTAAGTATTTGATATACAGTACTCAGGTTTTTAGTTCTAGAGGTGGTTATCTTTTCATTTGTAGAGGTGTTTGCGGTGAAGGTTTTAGTTGTTGGGGTATTTGTGGTCAGGGTTTTAGTTGTAGAGGTATCTGTGGTCAGGATTTTAGTTGTAGGAGTATCTGTGGTCAGGTTTTTAGTTGTATGTTTTTTGGTGGTCAGGGTTTTAGTTGTAGGGGTATCTGTGGTCAGGGTTTTAGATGTATGGTTATTTGTGGTCAGGGTTTTAGTTGTAGGGGTATTTGTGGTTAGGGTTTTAGTTGTAGAGGTATATGTGGTCAGGGTTTTAGTTGTAGGGGTATTTGTGGTCAGGGTTTTAGTTGTAGAGGTATTTGTGGTCAGGGTTTTAGTAGTAAGGGGTATATGTGGTGAGGGTTTTAGTAGTAAGGGGTATGTGTGGTGAGGGTTTTAGTAGTAAGGGGTATATGTGGTGAGGGTTTTAGTAGTAAGGGGTATATGTGGTGAGGGTTTTAGTAGTAAGGGGTATATGTGGTCAGGGTTTTAGTTGTAGGGGTATCTGTGGTCAGGGTTTTAGATGTATGGTTATTTGTGGTCAGGGTTTTAGT
>JAOUQZ010000008.1:20507983-20527239 GCA_028564935.1 Neosilurus hyrtlii | reverse complement strand
TATATATATATATATATATATATATATATATATATGATCAAGATATGATGATTTTCAAATCATGGCCAAACAATATATTCAAACACATCATACATGTTTATTTAGTTGTTATGCACTTATAGTATGCCTATTATACTATTAATACCTTAGTTATACGCTTATTATGTAGCCATTATTCATATGAGCATACAGCTTATTATTAAACTTCGAATATGTAAACTTTTAATGATATAATCTTATACTGAATTGTAACAAAGACAATCTAGGTATTTTTCAAAATTAGGCAGCTGTTTGTATACTGGGACAAAGACACACATCTGTCACAAAACGTCCTGCTTAGTTAATAGCAATGTAACTAAATGTTAATGCTTTATTTATCAACAGATGATGTGTGCTAAACCGACACTAATACAGAGACAAATAGGAGGTATGCTGAGTGGTTGGTTGGCTGGCTGGCTGGTTGGTTAAGAAACCTTGCCAGGAATCTTTGAAATATGGCTACAAGATATTTGCATGCAATAAAAAGTGTCACAAAAACGGTCAAATTTTACTTTCATTTAAGAAAGCATTCACATATTAATTTTAGGGGCATGAGAGAACAGCCAGTCATGACTCTTGCAGGGCAAAAGCGCATATTCACAAACACCACCCCAAACAATGTCTTTACAGAATTAGTTCAGGTCAGGACTGAGGCTGTTAACATCTATAAGTTTTGAAAATGCTGCCAAATCAATTTCTTTAATACAGCTGTAGGCAGTTGCAAGCAAGAAGACTGGTTTTAAAAGCAGCTATCCACCATCTTTCACATACTTGAAAATTAATGATTCTCACTGACTGGTCGTGGAGTGAGTTAGCTGTTATTGCCACCCCAAAAGGATAGTTCTACTCTCTCAGACTCCAGGTCTCATACAGCTTCAACAACATCAGGAATCAAAACTGGGATCTTCTGAGAATAGGAAGAGGGATTTTCTGTTGCGCTGCATTTCTAATTAAAAAAACAACACTATTTGAGCTTTAGGCTATATCCACATGAGGTTTTTATATTTGAATACAGATTTGAGTATTTTTGGAGGACTGAATAGATCCAGTACCAGACATTGTGTCACACCGCTACTACTTAAGTCGCCTCCTTTCCAATTAGGCCACAGGGAAGTAACAAAGTTTTGAAGCATTACTAATTATTATTGCTGTCAGAGTTATCGGCTCATGTCTAATGTTTCTTCAACACCACCGCTCAGCATGTCTTTCCCTTACCACTTTTTTAATCTTTGTTGTGCAGTGTGCTTGTAGCAGAATGGCCCCGCTGGTTGAAGAGCTGCGCAGACTGAGCTGGATTATGATCAAAGCTCTGCTGCGCTTCACCTTCATGTTCATCAATAACTGCGTGGCGATTCCATCCTACTGCTTGTATCTGATCGTCTTGCAGCCACTGAGGATGATGCACAGCTCTGCTTTCTGGCAAATCGAGGGCGTCATGTTCCGGTGGTTACTGGCCATGGTGGCGTCGTGGGGTTGGTGTGCAGGATACACAGGTAATTAAATTGCTTGTTTTGCTGTAATAACTTTAACAGCATTTGATATTAGATGATTAACATGATTATAACTGCTCTATCAGAGTAGAAAAAAAGAGTTTTCAGATTCTTTGAAAATATTAATACCAATTAATTTTATTAACACCAATACAAATTAAACCATAATAGTGTTGCCCTTTTTTTCTGTTGTTGTAGTTTAAGTAGATTTCTTCAGCCAAACATGCAGTGTGTTCAGTGACTGATGAGACACGATACTCATCTAAATGTGTTTACAGGTGTAGTCAAACTCCACTGTTGAGAAAATACAAAAATAACTAAAGGCACGGGTGGCACGGTGGCATAGTGACAAGAAGGTCCTGGGTTCGAGCCTGGTGCCCGGCAAACGCATTTCAATGTGGAGTTTGCATGTTCTCCCCATGCTTGTGTGGGTTTCCTGCCGATGATCTGGTTTCCTTCTGCAGTCCAGAGGCATGAACATTTGGCTTATTGGATTCCCTTTTGCCCCTAGGTGTTAATGTGCGTGTGAACGGTTGTGTGTTTGTGCTGCGCTGCTATTCATGGTGTACCTCACCTTTACCTGGAGTCGACTGAGATCACCTCCCTCCGAACCTAATAAAGGATAAAGTTTAGAAAATGACAGGATGAGATGGACTAGAACCATTTGGAGAGTGCAAACCTACACCAAGGCAGCTCAGTTTCCTCATTTCCTGCTCTCATTTTCATTTCTGCTCAATCTGATTTTTACGAATCATTTTTCGATAATGATCATGTTAACCTTCTTTCATTCTTTACTCATATTAAAATTGTCAGCAATGCTAAAGAATTCTTTAAAAAATTCCAGACCTAGATCACCACCAAAATCTAATGGAGTGTTACTTGGGCAAAACTCCACCCACCAAAAAATGTAATCTTAACTATTTTTGTGTAACGTTGCTAACTAAACAATGATGACAAAATATGAACTCCTTGCTGGAGGTAAATATTAGCATCTAATGGAATGCAACAAATGTCATGTCATGACCACCTGAGGCTAGTCATGGTGATCTAAGAGCAAAGTGCAGGTTACATGAGCAGTGAATAACAAGGATTGTTGATTTATTTGTCTGCAATATGCTCAATTTGCTTCCATTTTTTTTTAATGAATTAAATTTTTTTTTTTTTTTACCAAGTCACTGCACTGAGACACAGCGGCTCTGTTATACATGCTAGAGATCACGTCTACATTTATTTTTTGTTTTGATTGTCATCTGAATAAATATAGAACACTGGAATATATGTAATGCGATTGAACAAACACAAATTCTTGATAGTGATTATTGTGTTCATATGTTGTTAATCTCAGTGGCTGAGAGATCGTATTTATTGTCCGTAAGGTACTGAGAGAGTGTATCACAATTATTGATCACTGAAAGAATGGTTGAGTGCATCAGTATACAAATGTATATTGAGTAATAAATCCTCCCTGTTAGCTTTGTTAACTGACATCATCCACTGTATACACTTGGACACGTCCTTTCATTGAGTCCCACTCTATATTCTGTACACTAGGGACTTTCTCTGGTTCAAGCATATGCAGTAAATGCTCAGTGCGCTGTTATTCATCGTGCTGGACCTGCCCTTTGCTAAGGTACTAAAGACTCTTTATCCATCCATTTCCTTACACTTATCCAAGGTTGGGTCAGGGATGCAGAAGGTCTAGGAAGGAACCCAGTCATCCTTCTCCTCAGCAACACTTTCTAGCTCCTCCTGGGGGGTTTTGAGACATTCCCAGGCCAGACAGGATATATAATCCCTCCAGTGAGTTCTGGGTCTACATCAGACCTTTTCCAAGTTGGATGTGCATGGAACATCTCTAAAGGGAGGTGACCAGGAAGCATTCCAATCAGATGCCTGGACCACCTCAACTGATTTCTTTCGATGCGGCAGAGCAGCGGCTCCCTCTGATGTCTGAGCTCCTCACTCTATGTCTTAGGCTGACCCCTGACACCCTCTGGAGGAAACCTGTTTTGGCCGCTCGTATCTGTGTTCTCGCTTTTTCTGTGACTATGCAGATCTTATAACCATAGATGAGGGTTGGAACGTAGATGGACTAGAAAATCGAAAGCTTTGCCTTTCAGCTCAGCTCTTTATTACGTCTATCCAGAGAGCTTATACAGGTTCAGCTATTTCATTAATACTGATGTGTCTGGGAGAAGGCCCTTTCACTTGGACATGAACTGGAAAGTGCTAAAAGGTTAATTGTGGCTGGTTTCACGAGGAGCAGCTGCAGTCAACAGGACAGGATGAGTTTAAAACTTATTACATGAGATTATTACAAAATCCCTCCTGATGTTATTGGTAGTGTGCGTGTTTATTGAGGAACAGATCTTATTAGCATAGATGGATATTTAATAGCTAATGTGATTGTCTTGATTTTAATAGCAATAGCAGAATTTATTAGTGTCTGTCCAGAAAGGGTAATATAAGTAGCTGCAGTTGATCTCTTTCGGGACTTCTGTCAATCAAGTGTAGCCACGCCTTCAAGTTTATAGTAAAATTTTAAATAATTGTGCGAGAAAATAAAAAAGCACTATCTTTCCACTTCACTGTAGAAGGAAAGACAGTTTACATGAAATAGGAGAACTGAAAAATAATAGCTTTTTGGTTTTCATATATGGGGATGGGCGGGGCTTAACATTGTGCTGCACCCAGTCAGCAGGATCGCTAGACTTCCGCTGGCTTCTAATTTGAAACCTGATGCGATATCCATTTATATTCACGATCTGTCTCTGTAACATACAGCTAGAGGTAATGTGCGTTAAGCATCATTGTGTCTTCTGTCAGGCTTCAGCTACCCTAAAGATTAATTAGCCTATTAACTAACTGCTCTGTAGTGTGAAGTTATTTTTTTCCCTTTTCCTCCTAACGTCTTTAGGATGGTGTTCATGTACTTTTTGCCGAACCTCATCCCGCTGCAGCAGCCCTGGATTACTGTTACATGTTCAGATCAATGGCTATTGTTCCTGATATGGATATTTATGTAAAAAGTCTAATTTGCACAATCTTCCCCTTGCCCTACATGTAGTCAGCCAGCCATGCTTTGGTTGAGGTTTGCATCATATACAAATTGGGTGGCTAATTCAAACTCAAATCTTCATATAGATGCATAAACACATGGATAAATCTCAATGCAATAAATGATCATTTATATCACTTTCACTTCTGTGGCTGCATTTTAAGATGGACATTTCTAAGGGGTTGACAAGTGGTGTAGTGGTTAGCACGCCCACCTCGCGGCCAGAAGGTCCTGGGTTTGATTCCCAGGCTTGGGTGTTTCTGCGTAGAGTTTGCATGTTCTCCCTGTGCTTGTGTGAGTTTCCTCCAGATACTCAGGTTTCCTCCCACAGTCCATAGATATGCACATATATGTCAAATGGCTGTTCCAAATTGCCCATAGGCGTGGATATGACTGTGTATGGGAGTGTGTTGCCCTCTGATGGTCTGGTGAGCTGTATAGAGTGTACCACCCTGCATCCAGTGTCGGCTGAGATAAGCACCAACCTCTCTGCAACCCTAGTAGTAGGATTAAATGGTGCGAGTGAATTGAGACTTTTTGTTTGGGGTTGTTCGGATGGACATTTGGGCGAGATGGGGATTTGTGGGAGATGGTCTTTATTGGAGGGGTACATGGAATTGGAAGATATTCACTTTTTTTAGTGGGTGAGGGACTTTTCTTCTGAATGAGACAACAAAAGGACCTTTTGAGTTTTTGGTTGACTTTTCGTTTTCTCCATGTGTAGGTGGACTTTAGTTTGAGGGGGAAATGGACTTTTCTTCTCGGTGGGATGAGTTCGACTTTTTTCCTGGGTGAAATAAACTATGATAGCTTTTTCTTTTAGGTTAAATTGACTAATCTTTTGGGTAATATGGACATTTCTTTTGCATGAGATAGACTTTTGTTCGAGGTGATGAGAAATTGACTTTTCTTGTTGTGTAGGTAGACTTTTTAAAGAATGGACTATATGGGTGAGCTGAGATGGAATTTCCTTTTTAATGAGATGGATTTTTTTTTTTTCCTTATAAGGGAGACGGACCATTATTTTTGTGAGATGGACATTTTTATTTGTTAGTGCTGCTCCTTCCATCTGATTGACAGTTTAAAAAAGAAAGGGACACGTCAGCGGTATTTATGCTTTCTTATAAGTCTTCACAGTAAAATTGTGAGGAATGCTCGGTGTGGAGTGGTTATTGAGCAGCTTAAATGCTTACTGAAAAAAGATGAGCAGGAAATGGAACCCTATTGTGCTTTCTCAGTTAGTATTGTGCAGGGAACCTGCTTTTGCATATTGAATGCCAGGGCCATCAATTAAAAAAATGCACTGTGGGATTTAATATTGCGCATTTATTGAGAAAAAACAAAACAAAAACGAAGACATCAGAGTCTTGCGAGTGGGTTTTTTAGGCACTGATCATGATTAGGCATATTGACAATTTACTGTGTAAATATTCAGATGAGGTTTGTGACAGTAATTAGAAAACTTACTCAGTAGCATTTTCAAAGTTTATTACAAGTCCTGTAAGCGAACTGTTTAGCATCTTCTGCAAAGAGTAGTTATTTAAAGTTGATTAGTTTGTCTTTAGTCCGCTTTGCTTTTGGATTCTTTGTAAAACTTGCTTTTTGTATGAACTTTTCTGTAATTCATGCTTTTTTTTCTCTCCTATATGTCACATTTTTCCTACCGGATCAACCTTCAAATGCTTTAGAAGATAGCTGGTTTTGAATTTGGCAACAATGGTGCCACCCCTCGAAACTGATATCTTACATAACATGCACGTCTCTGTTTTACTAGTGGAACTCTCCAAAGTAAAACACTGTATTTCCAAATTGCGGATATTATGCTAAGCGTTGCCTGCCTCTTACAACAGAAGCCGGTTCTTCACTGCTATAAGCAGAAGCTAGCAAGATTAGTGCAAGAACTGATTTCCGTGATTGAAAAAAGTGACTTCATTTAAAAAACAAAAAAAACTGTTTTATCATGTATCAGATTGTTGCATAGACTGTGGTGCTCAGTATTGGGAGCATTTCATTTGGTTTTGGCACAACTCTAGTCACAATATAAAAGTCTTATGTCACTAGTTTCGATGATCCAGGAAAGTATCAGCCCCGGTGTTTGTTGCACAGAGATATGAGTTGATGCTGAAAGTCACATGCAGGGAATGAGCTGATGATTTTGAGAGCTCCCGTGCTGTTTGCCAAGCCTTCAGGGAAGGACACACTTCTGTTAACACACTGCACTGCATGCTAAGTGCTTTGACAGCTCTCTGAGGTCATTGATGGTGAGGTGAGATAGATAAATATAGATATAGGGAAATCTTTAGGCATGTTAATATTGTACATGTAGAAATGTTCTGTAAGTAAAAACTTTTTGCACATCGCATTGGTGAGCCACAGGTTCATCATTTTGTACCACAAGTGACATAATAGTAAAATGCAGGGATGTTACAACTGTATAGCAAACACCAGTAGATTAGGCTTCAAGTTGCAGGTTTCAAATTCAAATTTTATTTGTCACATACAAATTATACACAGTACAATATGTAGTGAAATGCTTAGTGGTTCAGGTTTAGGTTTAGGTTTGTGTGGGGTTTTGATTTTGCACTTACAGATATGGGGGCAGCATGGTGGCGTAGAGGTTAGCACGCTTACACAAGAAGGTCGTGGTTTCAAGTCCAGGGCTCGGCTTGGGCATCTCTATGTGAACTATGCCTGTTCTCCCTGTGCTTGCATGGGTTTTTTCCAGGTATATGGTCTTCACCCACAGGTCAAAGATATGAACATGCAAATACACATTCATGTTGTTCCAGATTAAACCTAGGTGTGAGTGGGAGTTTGAGTGATTCTGTGTATGTTGGCCCTGCAAATAACTGACGAGCTGTTCAGGGTGTCTTCTTCCAGAGTTGGATGAGAGAGACTCCAGCCTCGCAAAAACCCTAGTAGGATAAAGCAGTCCAACAAATAAATTAATGAATTGCTTGATTTTCTTTTCGTCTAGCTAGCTTGACACACTGAGGAAACAGGGATTGTTTGCTCAGAATTTTGAAATGTGGTGTTGGATGTATGGATGTGGTTTTTAATCGCATGAAAGGGTACAACTACCCTCAGTTCATACAAACAAGTGTTTCAGACACACGCAAAACACCACAACCAATACTGTGGTGATCATTCATTGCACTGACTGGTTGGGTTTTTTTGTTTGTTTGTTGTTTTTTTTTGTAGCATGTGTGTAAGTAACCCTGTACTATGCATGTATTTCTGCAAGTGCATAGCTGATAAATAAAAGGAAAGACAAGAGCACTCGAGTGGCAATCTGTATCAAGCCCAGCAGTCCCCCCATGACCCAAAATGGCATAAATCGTCCTATTTCACAATGTTAAAGAATCCTTTTAAAAATTCCTGGATCCAGAATTTCATCTGGATCATCTTCAAAATATAATGAAATCTTCCTTGTCCCGAGCCGCACCACTGGTGGAACTTTCTTAAAATTCCACATCATTGTTGGTGTAACCTTGCAAAAATTCAAACACACAAACCATGAGTAAAACATGACCTTCTTTTTGGAGGCAAAAACAAAGTGTCTTTGAACAGTTCTGGTACACTGTAAGGTACCAGAACAGTTTCAGTGCACCTTGGCATAAATTATAGAAGTGTCTGGAACTTTTGACCTGCATTCTTCCAAAAGATATTGCCTCAGTTGATATTTTGATGACGGTAGTGGAGAACACTCCCGCACATCATTCCAAGCTCTTCTACTGGTGTTCATTTGGATTGAAATATGACAGGTGGGAGGGTGTGAAGGCCATCACATAGTGATGTTCATATAGCTGCATAAATCGTGTACCGCGCAACGTTACACATTCATGTCATTCATTTTTTACTCATATGTATGTGTATACTTATTTATTTTCCTGTAAGTGTTAAACTCCGAGGATTAAAAAAAAAATTTTGCACTTGCAAAAAACAACAATAAAGATGTTCTTTTAATTTAATCTTATTATATTGACTATTCTTACACACAGGACTACAAAGTGCAGACTAAATGTTTTGACAGCTTTATGAGGTCAATCCAGGAAAGAAAAGATGGCCGCCGGCCAGCACACGATGATTTGTTTTTAGGTTGCCCTTTTGTGCAGGGACACTGATGACTAAAGCCCCTGAGCTGTCAGACTATTCCATAGCTGAATGAGGAAATAGGACCTTGTGTAAAGGGTTATAGAGAGGGAAACATGAGGGACATTATGTTAAGGTACTCTTAGCTACAACAAAACAAAGTACAAAGATTAAAACTTACAACTACCAAAGCAGACACAGTCATGCGCACTCACTGCTCTCACGGCGTGTAGTAACTTTCTATTTAAAATCTATTTAGTATTATAAATGTAAAGTCTGGATCATTAAGAGCACTTCAATCTACAAATGAAGACTGGGTTACACCCGATGTTTATAAAAAATACAGAAAGAAAAGAAAGTTATTGGTATCCAGGCTCTCTGACACTTTAGTTTGTCTTCTTTTATATATTTCACACGCTGTGATGTTCGCTGTGTCACGGCTTCATGTCTGTCTGTCTTCCAGCTCCAACGGAGATGACTTGAAAGAGAAATTCACAAAGTTTTGGCGTTTATCCAGGGACGTCACACGGGTCATCCTAATTAGTCCAGATTGGACAGATAACCAAGCGTAGCACCGATTCATGTTTCTGCCTTTTTGAAAGTTGGTGTTTATGTCTGGGAGAATAAAATATGACCATGAACTGATTTTAGTAGTAATAATAAAAATTAATAAAAAAAACATGTATATGCTATACCCATGTAAACTACAGGTGTGAAGATAAACCATAATCGTGTTCCTTATTGGGGCAGTTTTTCATTTTAGACTGTAGCAGTATATATTATGAGTAATCCGCTACAAGATAAAACTTTGAACATGGCGCCCGTGGGAATGTGAGCTCCCATAGAACCATTTGACAAAATTTGTGCGTTTTATCTCATTGTTTACTCCTGTGAAGCAAAAATTTTGCAGTGTCATGACTAAAAAGAATGGCTCTAATGTTACACCATTTGAGCTCCATACAAGTCAATAATTATCAGATTTCAGATGTCAAGAATTGTCTCGTGGAGAATCAGTCACAGAGATATGACGGGAAGATGCACCACTTTAATGTCCTACACAGCAGTCACAAGGAAACAATCACCGTACAACACATACAAAATAAAAATACAACATTTATAAATATGTGACTTCAGTTTTCACTTTGAAAAATCTGGCCTCGGTTACATAATACAGATATATATAAGTGTTGCATAACTAAGTTTATTTATTTATATTTGAAATTGATATAATTTTATTTTATTTATAGCTGTAGTGAAGATATTGTAATCAACATCGTTCATAAGTTTGTCCCTGTGTTGTTGTTTTTTTGTCTGTTTGTCATTTTGTTTGTGAACAAAATCCTCACCACAAGATTTTCACAAGATTTGGTGGGGACACTACCTAACCTGAGTTCCAGAGATAATTTGATGTTGGAATGTCAAGGTCAGAGCAAGATCACAAAATGTTGAAATTAGAGCGCTTGTAACTTTAAAACAAGTGCCAATAGACATGCCATTACTATATTACACCAAATTCAAACCATATATTTACTCGGAAATGGGACAATTACTCTTGACCTTGAGTGACCTTGAAAGATCAACCCCTAGCCATCTCAAGAAACCTTCACACAATAGATTTTTTTGCACTAATTTGGTCATGTCTACTCGCGTATGATGAGCTCATGGGTAATTAAAACCAGTACTCATACAGGGACTGTTTGCTACATTATTCATGCTATGAGGCAGACGTACCTATTTATGTGTGTTTTTAAAATATAGCATATCTATTTTTATTAGATTCTATTTATTTTTATTTAGAACAGGGCTGGTTAATCTGAAGTCTAGCTAATAAAAATGATCACACCCTCTTGCTAAATTACTGCAAAATGATAGTTCTTGCTAAATTATCTCTGGACTTCTCAACTTATATTCTCCTCATAGATAAAATTAGCAACTCTCAGCCAGTGCCAAAATGCTGTATGTAAAAAGCTTATTTGCTCATTTATTTACTTTGGATGCATTTTAGGACTATGTTACAGACCTGTATAAGGTGCCTACTCCGGTTGTTTATAATATGTCTGAGCTTTGTTCTCTTAAATCCTGCTCTAATCTGGCACAGTGTAATTAAGCTGTTGGTAAAATAAACAATGCTTGGACACTGTAAACAGGTTGTGTTAGCAGGGCCAGCAAATTAGTTTGGTTTTATTTCATTCCTGTTTCAATGAAGGATTCCTCCAGCTCCAAACTTAGTTTGGTTTAAAAGGAAAAAGTGCAAGAAGAAGAGCAGTGAAATGAAGATTTGCTAGCAGTCGGGATTGATAAGATCTGTTCTAAGGGTTTTAAAAGAAATGCTGTTGTCAGCAAGGTTTCAAATAATTTATACTTCTGCACTTTAGCTTTTATAGTTCAGCACTTAGACCAAGTGACAAAAAACGGTCTGATCCGGGTTTTGTTTATGTTGGTTGCTGCGCCAATATTTCCTGGTATAAACAGCTATAAGGATTAGTATTGCATTGTTACAGACTTAGAGCCTTTGTTTGTAAAATGAGTTTGACTATCCTTACATTTAACGGCATACTTTCACACTGACTGCGTAGCCGCAGGTAGAAGTTAATTAACAGCAAAGCTATCTTTTATAGCACTAGGTTTATATGTGTGGGAAACATTTCTGCAACATTAATCCTCTTTACCTTTTAAAGTGAATTTCACTTAATGATCCTGACCTTACACTGGTAGTTCTTACTCATTAATGCATGTTGTTATAAACATTAATATGTTCTTTCGAAACTGACAGTAAGTTCACTGTTAAAGATATGAATAATAAGTGTATAATAACTGGGGTTGTAATGCTACACTGTGTTTTATCGTTTAATATCATGATTTAAATTCAATGCATTAAAAAGACTATATGATGTAGTAAGCTACTCATCATAAAATTTCTTAAAAAAAAACAACAAACCAACCCCCTTTTCCAGAAAAGCTTTCCAAAACGCAGTCATATAAATATTTAGGCACTACCTTAAAGCACAGCTCCAGAAAAGGTTTGCATGTGCAAGTTTACTGAAACATGCATCTGCAATGTAAGAGAATAAGTTGTGAAGTGAAGTGCATGGCACATGAGCGTGGACATGAGAACAAAATCGAGCTCATGACTTTATTAAGATATGTAAGTGTGGAACTCACGAGTTCTGCTTACAAAAAAACAAACCCACATCTCTGATTGTTTGGCTCACATTTATTCAACTGACCAAAGTGCAAAGAAATGTTTTCCCAACATATTTGTATTTTGTAAATATAAACAAAATTAGAATTTAATGCCTGCAACAAACCTGACAAAAGTAAGTATCCTGAAATAATTGCTAGCAGGTAAATTATCCTGGCTGGATATGAAAGTAGCCTCCACCATAGGCTCAGTCTTTGCAAGCAAGGATGCATCGTCTCACCCCTTTGTGCCAAAATCCATGATATAATTGTTATTCAGTTCAAAAGGAAAATTTCCCAATGCAAGACTGCAGACATGTTAGACCTTTTAACATCTGCAGTACATAAGGCTGTGAACAGATTCAAGGAATTTAATTACACCTCAGTTCATAAAGTAAAAAAAAAAAAAACAGTATTTTTCGTACTTATGTACCAGCTTGAGAAAAGCATACAGAAACTTCCTGGTAAGGTTTGAGACTGAGTGGTGGACCAAAATAGTATAATGTGCTGAAACCAGTCCTGAGATTCTTCTTCTTCTTCTCTATGTTGGTATCTAAAAATAGATGAAAATGTGAAGCAGCATGCATGTGTTCACGGCTGACATTCAGACAGCCTTTCATTTCATCACTGATTTCATTACAATCCAGGCCAAAGGATTCACAGCAGCAGATGGGAAAAATTCTAAAGCACAACTCCTGATTTTATTATATGTTGACACGTGTGTGAGTGGTTCTGACAAACGCTGTCCTTGAATGTCGTTGTCACGGTCACTGGATGTTTAAATCAAGTGAAAATAGGCACATGTTCAGGCTGTGTTACAGGGCTTTAACAACACAGCGTTGCCTAAACCAGGCACTCTGAGCCAGACTATCCATGCACACTGTAAATCTGTGCTGATGGATGCGTTCTAATCCACTTAGCCACTTCACATAGTGAACATGGCAGCCTGATGTGCGTCTGTGTAGCTCTATGCTGTCTGACAGGCGAGCATCGATCTCAAGCGTCTGTGTGAGTCGCCACAAGTGCACTGTGGATTGTATTTCACCTCGCTCGCAAAAGCTTGAGTCATGAAGGAATGTTGTAGATGAGAGCACAGACTTTCCACTGTAGCACCAAGAAATCGTCCCAAATCGTGTCGCATCTTCTGGACCTTTAGCAATAATGCTTGACATATCCATGATGCATGGGAATGAAAAAATTCTTCACCTTTAAAAAAAACCTTAAAATACATTTAGGATGAATTTTTAAATATAATGTTACGTGTTATATCTATCTAATATTACATCCATTATTGTCTTGTCAAGGGGACACTATTTCAGAGCCCGTTTTTATTTCCTACTTAGTTTTAACGTGTGATTTTCTTAGATGCTGATTTATCTGTAGAACCTCCACCTATTTTTTTTATAGATTTGGTACAAGGTACAATAAAACCTAAAATAAAATGACAAAAAAAATATTTAGCGATAATTAAATTATTATTTGCACATATGAAGCTTAATTTCATACAGTTTTGTATGGATGGTCTTTGCGTAAATTTCCCCTTGCAATTTTCCAGGAAATTCCTACTGATACCACATGTTTCCGTGCAGGACATCTTGGCGACTGCACAACAAAGTGCCTCAATGCTTCAGTATTCTCAGGCGTACACAATTAATAAATTTTTTTGTAATTTATTAGTTGATTATCTTTTACCCTTTTTTAATTATTATTTAACTTTTGTAAAAGTTTTTGGGAGGTTTTTGGGTCTCTTTGTAATATTCTGCATTTGTGAGTAATAAAATATGACTTTCTTTAACTTCACTTAATACAGAATACTACAGTTCAAGGTTCATGCAGTTTATCATTACTATAAATTGGTTGCTTTTGAATGCTTGGATTTTGCTTATTATTAATTTGATCTTGTTTTTTCTCTCTCATTCCTCAGTGACGGAGTGGGGAGACGACGTGAGGTCGATATCTGAAGACGAAGCGATGGTCATCGTTAACCATCAGGCCACCGGTGACGTCTGCACTCTAATGATGTGCTTGCAGGATAAAGGAACGGTTAGTTTCAATTTAAATTGATTATAGTCAGCTGTTAAAGTGACACTTTTGACTATTAGGTTATAGATTTTTTTTATTTATCTCTGAATCAACATCTCATTATGAACAGTGCTGATAAACAGAAACGGAGTTGTCTTCACATCTTCAGAAATCGAGAGAATTGGCTGCGTCATACATCATTTTTATTATTGTTATTATTGTGTCAGAGAAATTAAGAAGCTGAGTCAAGCACCTAAGCTTAATATTGGAAAACTGATTTGCACGGTTGTGGAAGGTTGTTGAGGTATTCGTTATATTTTGTGTTGTCTGTTCTGTCAGAGAATCTCCTTGGTATGACATTTCAGTGATATTTGTAGGATTACTTTGGATTGAATAATTCTGGAATAAGAGGGCAGCAGAGTGATGTAGTGGTTACCATGTCTGCCTCACAGCAAAAAGGACCAGGGTTCGAGTTGCGCACACGGTGAGGGCGTTTCTATCCGGAGTTTGCATGTTGTCCCTATGCTTGCATGGGTTTCCTCCGGGTACTCTGGTTTCCTCCCACAATCCAAAGACATGCACATTAGGCTAATTGGCTGTTGCAGATTGCCCCTGGGTGTGAGTGTGAGTGAGAATGGTTGTGTGTGATGCTGTTCAGAGTGACCCCAATGCCACAGCCTTCACCCATAGTCAGCGGAGATTGACTCCAGCTCCCTCGCGACCCTAGTATTATTCAATTCAATTCAGTTCAATTCAGTTTTATTTGTATAGCGCATTTTACAATTGACATTGTCACAAAGCAGCTTTACATAGTAAAATTAATTTAGGGAGGAATCTAAAAATTGTTCTACAACCCCCTGCACATTCCTATTTTATTATTTATAATACTATATTATTAAACAGTTCAGTGAATGAATGATTAAACTTGGTACTACCTCCCTGTTTAAAGTAAATTTTAGGGGTATTTATGGCTTACAGTTTATTACTAAGAAGGACCAGACTTGGTGGTGTTGCATAAAATCACTGTTTATCCATGTGTTTATAACACTATGTACTTGACTCTCTGGTACCTAGGTGTCTTGTAGCCCAGTGTGCGATTGTTAATTCTGATGTTAGTGGGCATTTCAGGGGCCAAATGTTGCTTCGAGTTGTCATGTAAAAGACTTTATCTCTATATTTGGTGACAGGAATTACACAAGTTAATGACTGCCTTGAGCTTGGTATGGCTCCCATCACAGCCTCTCTTATACGAGTTTAGAAACCAGTTTGGTAAATCGACTCATGGTGTAACGCTTGACTTGCAAGTATGACCAATCATTTACAACCATGTTCCTGCCCATGGCCACTTACTGATTATCATCACTTATTACTGAAAACCCATTACGTTTACCCATGATCTGATTCAACCAACCATTAATAACCATGATTCCATCCGACCCCTCACCGATTATGGTTTCCCCTTCCATGACCAATCACTGATCACCATGAACCCATCCAACAAATCACAGATCACCATGATCCCATCACTCATCACAACTGTTTGTCCCACCTTCCACCTCATGGTTCTTCATTCTAAACTTTCTTTTTGGTGAGGTTACATTTTTAGGTAGCAAATGGGAGTAAACATTTCACGTCATGGCAATTAAATAGGATTTTGGACTTAAAATTGTTCACACAGTGAGGAATACAGCACCACAGCATGATGAACGGACGAGGCTAGGCTCCGGAAATATGGCTGTTACGTCATGACTTAACAAGCATTTTCTTTCAAATCGAACACCAATGGTTAGAAATAACCAGATACCACAGATATTACTGTTTTTCTTACTGACCCTGGGTTTACACTGGGCCACAATGTCCATGATCTCCACTATTTGAGAGAATCATGATGAGCATGGGGGGATTATGGGATCAAATCGTGGTGATCTTGAGGGAACCTATTGGAATCTTGGTGATCTTGAGGGAACTTGGTGGAATTGTGAGGATCTTGAGGGAACTTGGTGGAATCATGATGATCTTAAAAGAACTTGGTGGAATTGTGATGATCTTGAGGGAACTTGGTGGAATCGTGATGGTCTTGAGGGAACTTGGTGGAATCGTGATGGTCATCAGGGGGAACTTGGTGGAATCATGGTGATCTTTAGGGAACTTGGTGGAATTGTGATGATCTTGAGGGAACTTGGTGGAATTGTGATGATCTTAAGGGAACTTGGTGGAATCGTGATGGTCTTGAGGGAACTT
This sequence comes from Neosilurus hyrtlii, assembly GCA_028564935.1. NCBI lineage: Eukaryota > Metazoa > Chordata > Actinopteri > Siluriformes > Plotosidae > Neosilurus > Neosilurus hyrtlii. Next base: position 20,511,117 of record JAOUQZ010000008.1, on the reverse strand, counting down.
GGTGGAATCGTGATGGTCTTGAGGGAACTTGGTGGAATCATGGTGATCTTTAGGGAACTAGGTGGAATCGTGATGGTCATGACAATTTTTGACCGTCAGAAATTTTGGCACAATTATTATGATTTATTACGATTTGACGCCAATTGTGATAGAATGCGAGAATCGTAGTAGAGTGTAGGAAAGCTTAACAGACCTTAACAGAGCGTAACAGAACTTGATGCATCATCGTAGGGGATCCTGATGAACTCAGAAACACGATTCCTTCAAGTTTCATCTGTTGTATGCAGTTTGCCTCCTTTTTATACCCCAGCCGTGGTACAACTGTGCTTGTTGCTCTGCGCTTTTTTTTAATTGAATATCGTGGCACAGTGTAAACCCAGGGTGAAGTGAGAAAATTGGCACTCTTTTCTTAAATTTTATGTTGTCTAGTTTTAAAATACCTTTGAGTTATATGTGGAGTAGACAAGTTCTTTGTAATTCTGGTAAGCCAACTGAGTATTAAAAGTGCACCATATTTCACAAACATGACTAAAGTATACAAATCACTGACCAAACATGTCCACAGTAACAATATCCTGTCCTGCATGTATTGTCTAACTGATTATTGGAATCCCTTCCTCTTACTAATGCAGCTTTAAAGATATCCTTTCTTTTTTTTAATAGACCACACAATATATTATTCTGTCTCTTACTTTTTTTAATAGTCTACAAAGGATATCAAAATATATAGTAACAGAAATGCGACCCCCCCCCGTTCTCCTATCACCATAGGAACTGTCTCACTCGCCATTCATTTCATTCGCTGCCTTTAGTATATTTATTCAGCCGTGTGTGTGATCAGTGAACAGTATTCTGTCAGTGCAGTATGTGTGACTGTTTTCCTGGTTGCTGTGATCACTGTAGTGCAACATGGTCAAGTTACTTTTCAACTCGCCGACGTGCTAGAGGAAAGGCGGCGCATACTGTGCAGCTTCCCCAAATCTTAGTGTTTTACCAAGAACCATTTTAATTTCATCACTGATAAACTCTTATTTGGCACAATGTGAGATTAACTAATAAATAAATAAATAACGAAATTCTTTGAAATAATAAAATGATTCTTCCTGTGAGGTGGACGTGTTAAGCACTAGGTCTATGTTTTGATAATGGATTATTTAAAAGAATATCATAGCAGTAATGTAATAATATTGCAGGGCTGCATGATGTATTTTTGTTAACACAAGTTTCAATAAAGCACATTATTGAAGGGTTTGGGGGGAAAGTACTTGGAAAAACTACTTGGAACTTGGAGATAATGGCACAGCTCTATTACATGAACACATAGTACCATCAGAGTCACTCATTTTTAGGCTGAGAGGATGAGTAAGTAGTCAGGGTGGCTTAGACCTGGCTAGAGCTGCTGACCTTAAGCACACTGCTATCATTGACATCTGGTTATTTAAGATGTCTGAAATTCTCTAAAGTAAAGTTTGTGCATGGGGGCATGAAGCTTTAGTAGGTCAGAGAGTGCAGATTACTTCCTGGTTATTTTACAGTGGTAAGGATTATGTACAGTGATCATCATTCATTTGCCGAACGACTTTATCCTACTAGAGTCACAGGGAGGCTGGAACCTCCATTTCTGTGCACAGGCGGGGTACAACCTGAACAGCTCGGGAATCCACTGCAGGACCAACGCACACACACGCACAACCTGATTTGAAGCAGCCAATTAGCCTGATGTGCATGACTTTGAATTGTTGGAGGAAACCCATGTGAGCACAGGGGGAGTATGTAAAATCCACACAGAACCACCCTCAGCAAGCCTGGAACCAGAAACCAAGACCTTCTTGCTGTGAGGCGGATGTGTTAACCACTATGCCACAGTCCGACCCTGTCTTCATTTTTATTGCTTGTATATCAGCTGCATCATACAAGTGGTGACAAATTTGAGATTGGATTTGAATTGAAGATTGGAGCAGAGTACAGTAATGAAGTCCCAGAAGTTAGAGACCATAAAAGACATCATCCCCCATTTTGTTTTGCATCCGATTACAGAAATGTCTTCTCCGTCTCGAGAAGCAGTCAGTCTAGTATATCAAATATCTGCACGATGGTTAATGTTTTTTACACTGCACATTATAAATCTCAGGTTGCCTGCATGTTTGACAGATGGAATAACACACACTTCTTTTGGTACAATTCAATTTACAGTGAGAGACTAAAGGATTAGTGCAGACATCTCATTACATAACCAATACAACACTTTAATCCTGAGTGCAAGAACACAACATATGGAATACTATTTATTGATATGGATATGTCACCATTCACAGTTAAAATTAATAATAATAATAATAATAATAATAATATCCATCAGAGACTCACTGGCAATCTGTTTTCTTATTGCTGATTAGTATGTGTTTTTATTCTCTTATATCAAGACTGTCTTATGTGGCATTTTGTGCTCTGGCCAAAAATGTATTAAGCCTTAAATCATTGCTCCTGGTACCATGTACTTACTTCTAATGACAATAAGCATAAATAATGGTTTAGGACTAGACCGATACTTACACTCTGCTATCACAATTAGACTAATTGTTTCAATTAGACCGAAAGGATTGCTTATAAACTGCACTGGGTGGAAAAGTTGTAATTCATCACCCTCAACCTGGCAGCAAAAACACTCCACTGTCTATCCTAATGCTGACAGGGATTAATTCCTATCTAAAATACCCAAACACTATACTCTGTGTATTCCTCTGTGAAATTTTCCATCAATTCATTTCTTTTTTCTTTCTTTTTTTCTATTTTCTTTTCTTTCACTGCGATGAAGGGGGACAGAAGATGGATGACAAAGCAAAACTCAGTGAATGGAATTGTTTAATTGCCCCAGCATTTATGCTAAAGTTACTTGTTCAATTAAAGTGTTATCTTTTTCGTTGGCGGAATGATCATTTCTTACCACCGACAATTTCTGCTAAAAATTTAATGAAAGTGACCCCTGCAGAGACGTTACTATGGCAACACCGTAACATCACACTCAGTTATAAGCACATTATACATGTTAGATATACCGTGTGTGTGTGTGTGTGTGTGTGTGTGTGTGTGTATGTATATATATATATATATATATATATATATATATATATATA
>JAOUQZ010000008.1:20491479-20506956 GCA_028564935.1 Neosilurus hyrtlii | reverse complement strand
TATATATATATATTCATAGGTTGTTTTTATCTTTGCTTTCGAATTTTTTTATGCACTTAAAAGGAACAAAGCAAAAACACTTAAAGTCAAACTTGTTAAAAAAAAGGTGAGTTTTTCAGTTTATCTTTCACAATAAATTACTTTCAGTATAAATATAATAATGTATTACTTCAACCTTAAAGTCTTAACAGTGAACTCATCCAAATCCAATTCCAGTCTTATCCCTTTGTTATTTTTCCCCTGATATTTGATCCACTCGCGTTTGCTGGTGGGAACCCAGTGTCGAGTCTGAGTGTTGGATTGGTGCCGTCTCCACTCTATTGCCTACTTATGGGTGATTTGATTATAAAGAATAACATATTGATGTAGTAGAACCTGCACAGTGTCCAGTATATCATCATCATTTGGCATTTAGTTCCAACTGGAAATTGTGCTCAGTAATAGTGCTTCCATGAGAGATTTGATTTATTAATTTAGTTGTATTTTTTGACCTTATATATTTATATATTTGGTAAATATATTTGTTTTCATTAAATAATTTATCTATCTATCTATTTTTTTTTTATTTACCCTGTGTTTGTTGCTTTTATCCCCAATTTTTACCCACTAGCTACTTTTGTGTTTCCCATCAGCCCCCAACAAGTTCTATTTTGTGAACGACAGCCTCCTTTTAGTAGCTTGTGTGTGTGTGTGTGTGTGTGTGTGTGTGTGTGTGTGTGTGTGTGTGTGTGCACGCGCGCACGCTTTTACATTAGTAGTATTTGGTAGACATAACAACTTATATTTTTATCTCATTTATACAACTGAGCCGTTTAGGGGCTTTGCTCAAGGGCCCAACAGTGGCAGCTTGGTAATACTAGGGCTTCTGGTCAGTAACCCAGAGCCTTAACCACTAAGCCACCAATGTTTCTCATGTTTGCTAACCATTTTTATATTTGCTAGGTGGTGCGAAAGATGATGTGGTTAATGGACCATGTGTTTAAATACACCAACTTTGGCCTGGTGTCTCTGATCCATGGGGATTTTTTCATCAGACAGGTGAGCCAACAAACACCACACTAAAGATTAGTGGCTTCATAAATAGTGTTAGTAAAGCTGCATCTTCTATCATTCTCAGGGAAAAGCACATCGGGACAAGCAGCTCATTTACTTGAAGAGTCACCTGGACAAGTATTACTGCAGCCGAGATAGGAAGTGGATTGTTCTTTTCCCTGAGGGTGGCTTTTTAAGAAAAAGACGAGAGACAAGTCAGTCATTTGCCAAGAAGAACGATTTACCCCACTTAACACATGTGACCCTTCCACGTCTCGGAGCCACACAGGTAATCCTGAAGACACTTGGACCACAGCAGGAGAACGGCATGCTGGGAAATGACACTGGCACGTCAGCACAGAAAGGTAAGGACAAATGAGCGTTTGGGATGCACCAATTTCACTATGTTTCACAATCAGGGTATACCTTTTGTGTTCACAGTAGCTCAAAAATAAAACTCCTAGTTGTTGTTTCTTGTTACCAGTCACAGTGGAGAGAATTGAATTCTGTACTTGGTGCAAAGTTCCCTTGTATAATTTTAAAAAGACAACCGTGACTATGAATTATTATAATTTAATATAATTTTTTTAATTTAATATAATTTTTTTGTAATCTGGTATGTGATAGATTTAAATTAAAAATGTTAAATATTTGTTTTGGTCTTTGTTAATTAATATATATATAAACTGCACTAGAAAACATCTTAAAACAAGGGACATTTATTTTGAAGAAAGTTCCTACAAGCACATTTTTTCAAGCAAGGTTTCTTAAAAATAGATTGTTTTATTTATTTTATTTTAAAACATTCACAGTTACAGATGTCTCGGTTACACCCTAGTAAATGCAATGGACTATACCACGTTCACCTGTATGAAAGGTAATTGACCACATACACCCACTATGAACGACTCTGGGACCAACTAATTAAATGTAACTGCTAAAATGTCTTTAAAAAAAAAAAGAAAACAAAAACTAAGTTTTAATAAAACTTCTAGAACATTTATGTAATTTTGCAGACACCCTTATCCAGGGTAACTTACAGTTACCATTTTTTTTTTTACAACTGAGCAATTGAGGGTTAAAGGTTGTGCTCAAGGGCCCAGCAGTGGCAGCTTAGAGGTACCGAAGCTTGAACCTCTGGCCTTCCAATCTGGAGCCTTAACCCCTGAGCCACCAGTGCCACTGGTAAATATGCAGGCAGATCCAGCAGACTATCTGCAGATTGGGCAGGATAATTATGAGTAAAATCATGAACATTGGGCAAGAAAGAGCAGCAAAGATCAGTTCAAAAGTTAATTAGAATTTTCAGACACGGTAAAGCTCAAACTGGTGGCAGGGTGGTGTAGTGGTTAGCTCGTCTGCCTCACTGCAAGAAGGCATGGCTCGGGCTTTTCTTTGTGGAGTTTACATGTTCTCCCATGCTTGCGTGGGTTTCCTCCGGGTACTCCGGTTTCCTCCCACAGTCCAAAAACATGCACAGTAGGCTAACTGGCTGCTCTAAATCGCCCTTAATTGTGAGTGTGAATGGTTGTGTGTTGGCCCTGTTATGGCCTGGTGAGCTGTCCAAGGTGTACCCTTCCCTCACCCAGAGTCGGCTGAGATATGCACCAGTCTCCCCACGACCCTAATTAGGATTAAGCGGCTTCGAAAATGTATGAATGAATGAATGAATAAAGCAGAAACTATTTAAACAGGATCAATGAGAAAGCGAGAGGAAACAGAAATCTGCATAAACCGTTCATCAGCGTTTAAGAATAAGGAACTTGCTACAGAACATGCTTTTTCTCATTGATGCCATCATAAATTAATGTACAGAAGCATTTTAGAAAAATGACCAAAGAAATTATTCAAGCGACAAATGAGTTCCCCAGCAGCATAATGATCCAGAGTGTACCAGCCATCTGTCTTTTTGTAAAAACGAAAATGAATGTCTTGGAATGTCCCTCATAGAGCCCTGACCTAAACTCTGTAGAGCGTCTGGAGGATGAAATAAAGATGAAATTAGCAGATGGTTGATGCTCTGGTGTGGATGAAGTGAAGGTTTTGTTGTTTGAAAGAATAACAACTGGTCGAGTTCAAACCCACACAAATTCCACAAAACGATGAAAGGCAAATGAAATACGTAAGCAGTGTAATGGTGGTGTAGTGGTTAGCATGTACGCCTCACAGCAAGAAGGTCCTGGGTTTGATTCCCTTTCTTGGTGCATTTCTGTCTGGAGTTTGCATGTTCTGACCATACTTGCGTGGGTGAACTCCGGGTACTCCGGTTTCCTCCCACATTCCAAAGACAAGCACATTAGGCTAATTGGCTGTTCCAAATTGCCTCTAGGTGTGTGTTGGCCCTGTGATGGACTGGTGAGCTGTTTGGGGTGTAACCCGCCTTCTCTCAGAGTCAGCTAAGATAGGCTTCGTTCTCCCCGCATTCCTGGTTAGGATCAAGCCGTTCAGCAATTGAATGAACGAACGAGTGTGACTGTGATCCGTAATGAATTAGTATCAGGTCCAAATACTTTTGTCACATGTGTGCTTATAGCATCTCTTCAAAATAAATGCCACTTGGTTGCCACTGCCAGTGTTATATTTTACCATGATTCAACAGTATCTAAAGCATTGATCTAGAAATGATGATAAACTATTAATTAAAAAAAAAACAGCATATGAAAAATCATGTACTCCTCCAGCCAAACAGAAGTTGAGTTACTTGATGCACAGCTGTATCTTGTATAACATCCATGCTGAGGCTGTCCTTCTGCTAGATATACTGTGTTTTTTAATGCCTGCCGCAGTGATTTATACTTGGTTTAGAGATGATCCCCGAATTTACAAACTTACAAAGCATGAGATTCTCTAATCCTCTTTATCCTCCTCACTGTTAAAACAGTCGCGACTGAGTTTAATGCATTTTATGGGGGCAGGAGAAATGGAAAACATTTATTTAAATGATTTTAATACAGGCCACAACTTATTTCAAATCCTTTGATCTTTAATTACAGTATAAAATATCATGTGTAAAGGGGATTTAATAGTGTGCTGCCAAATAAGCAGCATTTTTGGGTAGAGTTTGATATGCTGAAATAAATAGTGACTGCACATCTCTTGTATCTAAAAGCTGGAGCAATTATTGCATGATAAAAAGCTATGAATAAATGCACAAATACAACTTTAGCAACTAATTGGTGGATGGATGAATGAATAGGTTGGTGGATGGATGGGTATTGGCATGGATGGATAGACATGTGGATGGGTGGATGGATGGGAATGTGGGTAGGTGGGCAGATGGATGAGTGGGTGGGTGGAAGGATTGGTGGATGAATGGATGGATGGATGGAAATGTGGATTGGTGTATGCGTGAGTCTTTGGATGGATTGATGGATGCATTAAGGTAGGTGGATGGATGGGTGAATTGATGGACATGTGGGAAAAGAGGTAAAAGGATGGATGAATGAACTATGAACTATTAGAATGCACATTAAGTAGCAGCAGTAGTTATACTTTGTACTTTTAAAAATCCTGTTTCTGCCATTTAATCTGAAAAAGAAATTATTTTCTACATAAACAAACTTTTTTTTTTTCTCAAATAGTTTCCACTTCTATAAATTTTAAAATTTGTCTGTGTGTGTGTGTGTGTGTGTGTGTGTGTGTGTGTGTAGGTAGTAAATCTAGAAGCCTGCAGTGGGTAGTGGATGTGACAATAGCATACCCCGAAGCCAAACCCATGGACATCCAGACATGGATTTTTGGTTACAGAAGTCCCACTGTCACACACGTGCACTACAGGTAAATCCATGGCTGTATTCCAAACACTGGATTTATTAGTTGAATAATGTGAGTTATTAACAAAGTAATAAATGTACAATACAACACATCGTATCTGTTCTGACAAGACACTTTTTAAAATGTAAAAAATATGACAGTGCAATGATTGTTTGTGGAGTGTGTATATGGGAAGTATTGTTAAAGGATCTGTTTGTAGAGCATTGCTGTTTGTGCTAACTCTCCTGGTTTATATACTGAGGAAGCTACAGTACGTCTATGTCCTCTTCTCTAATATCTTTGTGATGCCGTATATAAAAAATGTGAAGTTTTTATGGTTTTGGACTGTTCAGGCTAAGTGTGTCTGATCTGAATATTTCTATTCTTGTGTTTTATGTTACACAAGATGTCAGTGTTTTTGCTGTGTTTTAACTGTGCTAAAAGGAACCAGTTAGATTTGTAGCTTAAAGTGTAAGTGTGTGTGTGTGTGTGTGTGTGTGTTACATAATGAATACCAGAATACATTTTGCACTAACAGAGTGAGGACATTTTTTGGAAAACAAGGACATTTTGTCTGGTCACTTTTTTTAAAGGAGTTAGTTTTAGGGGTTGGGGTTAGGATTATAGTTGGAGTTTGCCATTTAGTCAGGACGGTTAAGGTTTGCTAAGGGGCTAGGGAATGAATGTCCCCACTATTCACTAATAATTATGTCAATGAATGTCCCCACAAAGGAGTAAAATTTTTAAATATTGGTAATGGCATTTCTTTCTCTCTCTCTCTCTCTCTCTCTCTCTCTCTCTCTCTGTCTATTAATTGTTGTAGTGAGGATACCTGTTTTTAGCGATGCGTGTGCTTTTTTACCCTAAGGCTGGGTGAAAAACTAATAATATCATGATTAACATATTATTTAAAACTCATTGTGACAATAACTAAGCATAATTAGTTTACAGATGCATAATATAAATCAGACTCATTTTAATATCCAGGTTTGTCGTCGCATAAGAGAAGTGTTTCCTGCTCTCTGCTTATATTTTAAATTTACTATTAATTAAAACCATACAAACGCATTAAACAACTGCAGGTAGTTAGCCAGCATAACATCAAACCTGTTTTAGTTCTTGTCTAAACACTCATATTTAAGACTTGGCTACAGAGCACACACTTTTGCTCTTTTGTAAAAGCATAGTGTGGAATATCTAGTGTGCTGATGAAATTCCACAGTGCACTTTTAATGGTTAGTGGCTAAGACCCTAAAGAATACATAGCTCCCTTAAGGCGGTGAGTGAGAGCTGCTGAGTAAACCTTTTAAGGTTAAAGGCTTTAGACGTATGAATCAACAATTTTTTTTGCATGGTTCAAGGTTTAAAAAGGAGAAAAAAATTGTAATATTGAATCAGGATACTTATATAATTACAGTACTTACAGAATCGCAACACAAATCAGGATGCAGGTGTTGTGATATCTTATCGGGAGGTCCCTGGTGATGCTCATCCCAAGTGCTCCCTACAGTGAAAATAAAAAACATACTGGATAAAATTCTCATGATAAATGTATCCCAGTAGGCAATATTATTGTGGCATCAACATGATCATATAATAATAATAATAATAATAATAATAATAATAATAATAATAACAACAATCACATTATCAAACATTTTTAAAGTACCATAGGTTTCTCTATACTGGTTTTGTGCATCAAATGTTAACCTACACTTGTAAAAGTAGTTGCAGACTTTATCCACCACATTTTTAGAGAACATGATGACAGACATCCCACTGTCTCCCCCCCCCCCCCATTAATCTCTCTCTCTCTCTTTCTCTCTCTCTCTTCTCTTTCTTTCTCTCTCTCTCTCTCTCATATCTGTGTCGCTGGATAATCTGTGAGTGTTAGACCTCAGATTCTCTGTCCTGTCTTCCTTCCTCATAAGCAGTGTTGTCTTCTCTCGTTCACTTTTAGTTTTTCTCACTGTGTTCTTGTTGATACGGAATGTCGCTCTTAGGAGAGATTTAGCAAGGGTTTGTAACTTGCTTTGTCATCGTTTTGGATGAAGGCAAGGGAAATCAGGTTAAAAACAGAGCAGGCCATAGAAACACTATTTAATACAAACTAACACATCCATAATCCATGGTTAATACATTAACCATCCATAAGATTAGTGTTTGGTATGTAAGGAATAAATTGCAGGACATGTCTATTTTGTAAGTGAATCACCTTCAGGGTCACATCTTTTAATATTTATTAATATATAATCTTTTAAAAGTGTAAAAAAAGTACACAAAAGACAGCTAAGGTAATAAGCTAAGCACTAAGCTATATATGTGCATATACCTATATACACATACCTCTATGTACACATACATATATCCTGTATATGCAAACACATTTATACCTATCCACATATTTACACATGTACAGATACAACAAAGAAAATAAACGACATAGCTTAGAACATGAAGAGCACAGGGCCGCTGTGTGAACCTGCGCTGCCATCTTGTCACCAATAAGTACTTTTATGTAGTTTTTGTTTGAGATGACAGGCACTGTGTAAGTAGTTGAATATCTTTTTGTTTGCTGAATTGGGCAATTTAAATAAATAGTTTGTTAAGTTCACCTTCTTGTTTGCTCTGATGATTGTTTCAGGTAAATGGTGGCACACCTTTTAGTTTGCTAAATCTTGCTGTGTGTTGCTGAAATCCTCTCTCTCCCCACGCAGCATGTTGTGGGCGTGGAATAGGTTTGGTAATACTGAGATTATTTGAAGAGCAAACAGGTTTTCGGCTCAAGACATACAGCCCCAGGCTATGAGCCTCGGGTGCTTTGAGAGAGCCCTGGCTCACCTCAATACAGTAGTGGTGCAGTGGCTTATGTACTGATTTGCATGGTGTATGAATTCCAACAAAGTGGTGATGTATTCATTTGAGTTTTCAAGTTGTGTAATTGCTGGAAATAGCATCGTTTCACTTTACTTGAAATGTCAATCATGTAGTTTGATGGCACTGCACACTAAAACGTTTTGCTCCGCTATTTTATAAATTAATGACTTTTCCTAGCTCATGTGTGTTCCCTGTGTCTTCGGCTGTCATTTTTACAACGGTTAAAAAACCACCCCTTTCTAACATGGCCAAGACTGCAAGCCTTTGAGGGTAAGAAATGTGCAGTGTTGTACATTCAAAAACTTTTTGCATGTACTTTTATTTATTAATTTTCTTAGATGCTTAATCCTAATTAGGGCCGTGGGGAGACTGGCGCCTATCTCAGCCGACTCTGGGCGAGGGCAGGGTACACCCTGAACAGTTCGCTAGGTCATCACAGGGCAATAAACACACATACACACACACTCACTCTCACACCTAGGGGTGATTTGGAACAGCCGGTCAGCTTACTGTGCATGTTCGCGGGCTGTGGGAGGAAACTGTAATACTTCTGGCTGTGAGGTGGATGTGCTAACCACCGCACCACCGTTCCACCCATACTTCTTCCGGGTAAATCTAAATATAGAAATGTTTAGTGATAAGCTAATGAGCAGGCTGATCGTCCTGTAGCAGTTGTCCTCACCCTCTTTGTCTCTCTCTCTGTCTCTTTCTCTCTCGCTCCCACTGACACACACACACTCTACTGGTCCCATATGCAGTTATCTTACTCTCTTTCAGCTGACTGCTCCACACATTTTAGTCCAAAGCATTGTTTCATAGTTCGTACTCCCAATCAATCTGCTGATTGGTCCAGTGAGACACCAGGCTGTGGATAATGGAGACACAGCAAAATCGATTTGTAAGACTGTGTATGAGGTGAAACCTCCCCAGTTCAACTCTTTTGCTGTTCTTACTAAAGGGATGTCAATCTAATGGACCTACTTCCATGTGTGCATGGTTCATCTGTGTCTGCAATGATAATATATATGTATATAAGTCTCATGTTGGTGTGCTTTTTTGGTTACATCCTTTGATAGTATATTTTTTAAAAATTATTTGCTTCAACCTTGGTGGATGTGGGTGAATTGACTCTACAGCCTCATCCACTTCTCCTGAGATGAAGTCTGATGCTGACTAGCTGTTATACCCCACCTTCGTCGAGTGTTGGCTGAGAGAGGCTCCAGCCTTCCCGCAATTATAACAGGACTAAACTGTTTGGTAAATGAGTAAATGAGACGACATTTTCTGTCAGATGAAATGAGATTTTCTCTTCTGATTGTTCAAAAAATCCAGTTAACAGTAGAGACGACAGTGAAAGGTCCTTATTCAAACCTACATCCCTTTAGTTAATGCTGGGGTTGCTGGTTTCTGTGGTGTTTATTTACAGCTCGGGGTTTCTGGGTTTCAGGTGAATGTGAGTAAGGTTGGGAGTCTGACTCTCTCTGCACTCGGGAGATTTGAACAGGCAGGAAGGAAGATTTAATGAGACATGGCCATCAGCCAGGGTGTGTGATTGGACTCCTTTCTTATTCACTGTTTTCTCAATGATTTATTCATTTAATCAAAACAGATTATTTCCTGACTGTTTGTGCATTGCTTAATCTTGTTTGTCTGTTCCTGTCCATCTGTTTTGTTTCTTTATTCATCTGTCTGTGTCTGTCTGTATGTCTGTCATTTCCTTTCACTCAATATACCTGGCTATATGGCTCTCTATTCATTTGTTATGTGTTTTGGGCTCTCACTCTCTGTCTGTCTCTCTGTCTCTTTCTCTGTCTGTCCGTCTCTCTCTGTCTCTGTTCCAGTCTGTCTACTCATCTGGTTAGACCTGTATACACATCTGGCTATATTTGTTCATCTGTCTGTCTCTATAATCCAATCTATCTTAACATCTGGCTAGATTAATTTACACATCTAGCTATATCTCTTCATCTGTCTGTCTATATTCCAGTCTGTCTACATCTGGCTATATCTATATACACATTTGGCTATATATGTTTGTTTGTCTGTGTATTCCAGTCTGTCTGTCTGTCCATCTTTGAGTATTAGCTCCTGTCTCTATGCTTCTAGCTTAATTCTATATATACATCTGGTTATATCGGTTTAAATGTCTGTCTCTCTGTCTATTCCACTCTGTATACACATCTGGCTTTATCTGTTTTATTGTTCTGTCTGTCTCTATTGCAGTCTGTCTGTGAACCAATTTGTCTTTCTATCTGTTTATATATATGTGTTCATCTGTTGTTTAGTCTGTGTGTTCTTTTTCCTGCTTTCTGTTTTTCTTAATGATTAATTTTAACCATGTTACCTCCTGTTCCGTAACAGACGTGCTTTTGTTCATCTGCTTTGACCTCTCAGCAAAAATACTAATTGTAAAGACGACAGCACAGAGAATGCCTGTAAGCTCAGAAACAGGTTCGATTGTTGAGGAAGTGCAGAAACAGCCAAGCAGATGGCAGCTTAGCTCAGCAAAGCCAGTTAAAGTGAATAAAAAACACAAGCGCAGCTGATCAGTTGGGAAAGCGTGTATAAGGTGTGTGGAAGCTCATAGTGCATCCGTTAAATTGTTGTATAAAGTACTTAAGCTCAGTGAGGTTATAGCCACCCTTTATCAGGCTCCAGTGTGAAATTTTGCGATAAGTTTAGCATGTAATGATGTATCAAAGTGAAGTCTGATGGCAACATTCAGCTATATAGATGTTGTCATGGTGATAGGCTCACGAATAACACCTCTAAGGTATTATAGCACATAGCTCACAAGATGATGTTGATAGCTGTGAGGAAAAAACACAGCTAAATGTTCAGTTACTCTGAACAGATCAGTATGAATTTGCTTGTCTTTTCATTGCAAGTTATCACTTTTTATTAACGGTTATCTCGGTTCCCATTTCCTGTGAAATCTTTTTAAACCAAAGCAGATTTAAACTTCTGAAGTCTTCTGAAGATTTCAGTTAACGTTCACTGTCATGATAGATCGTAAAATTTCTATCTGCCACACTCATGATATTAATATCAGATACTTAATCATTTATGCACTGAAGATGAGGTGGATATCGCTGAATAGTCAGAGATTGAACATTTTCAATGTAACGACTGAACATCCTCTGAGCCAGAATTATTTTAGTATATACTACACAGAAACATAAAAGAATAAATCAAGATTTTTTAGTTTATTTTTTACATATTTTAACCATTACAGGTGAGCTCTGAGTGCTTCACAAGCAGAGTAAGTCTTTTATTAAGTCAACATTTTTATTGTTTATATTTATATTTTTAAAGAGCAAAAATTAAGACACCACCTGTTCCGGATGACCATGACAAGCCATGATTGTCTGTCATTTTGATTCAATCATTAGCCCCTCAGAATAATGTTTTTAAATCGCAGATAGTGGGCCAATCGGATCATGCTGTTCCCGTGTAGTATATAGTAATACAGAGCCCCTGACTATGCTGTGTTTTATTTGTGATGTAGCTCATTAGGTAGTCAGCATTTGTGGGCAGGCATGCAAAGAAGGGAACCTCACATACATCTTTTGCTTTTTTTCTTTTTTCTTTTAATTTAACCAGAAAATAAAAGGGAATCTCTTCAGCATGAAGCCAGGTGATGATGCGAATATAAATCCTGTTGAAAGGATACAAAATGTTCGGTGTGATAGACTGTGAATATGGAATGAGCATAGAGTATACAGTATCTAACCTGAGTCCACAGTATCCCGGTGGAGATTATCCATAACTACAGGAGCTTAGATAGAAAGCTCCAGAGCATGAATCTGACGGAGAAGGAGGACGAGAGAAACCAGAGCGGTAGTAGTGTGTCAGGATCTGGAATGCCACTGTTTCAGATATCCTATGAACATACACTTTAGCTTATTTAATCACATTTTATTAGCTGTTAGGTGGTGTGTAATCTGGCTGAGTCAGGCCTTCATGCTGTGGTTTCTTTCTCATATGTATCACTAATTTTATTTAGTAAGACAGATTGACTCCTGACTACTCCACCCCAATCACTGGAAATTTTGGTGGGGTCCTGTGATTAAAAAAAAAAGTAAAGGAAGAAGGAAGCACAGTGGATGCTGTAGCACAGGTGAAGGGGATAACCGCTTACAATGATTTTACTCTATATGTGTGTGTGTGTACGTGCAGAGGGCATGCACAGTGTTTTTCTTAAAACAGCATATTTCTTCAGTGTCCTCATGAGAATGTTGGAGGTGTGGGTAACTGCTCTGTGTTTGGTGTACTTATAGAAGGAACTGACATCCGTTGACTCTGAGGTTTACAGGGAAGAAGTGAGAATTTCTTTCTTTCCTCTTAAAGCCTGGTAACACCGTACAGTTTTGGGCTGTCCCAGACAAAAGATTTATAACGTGGTACATTTATTTCTTTGAATGTGGCTCCTAAACGGTGGTACCACTGCCGGAGCCTCTGACAGTTTTAGAAATTTAGAATGATCATCTCACAGTGTGTGTGTGCTGCTATGACCTACCACTAATGACTAGCCAATGAAAATGCAATGTGAAATTACACATCATCGTGACATAGTGTGCAAAACCCATATAGTGTGGTGGCATAAAAAGTACACTGGGTATGTGGGATAGTAATAAAATGATTATATGATGTTATAGGTTAAAACGGTTTGCTTTTTTCCAACATGCTGCTTATGTTTACCACAAGCTCATGCTGATGTTTTCTTCTTCTACAATAACTTGAGTAGTGGCCTTTAATTTAATAGGCGTCATCATACAGTTCACATACCTTTGTATATACCATTGTACAGTGTAACTGTTATATCTAAGATTAATACATCCATGTTGCCGTGTTATTTGGTATAATCTTAAATGTTTGCTAAAATCTGTAAAATGACATGAAACATGAAAAGTTAGACTTGTACGCTTTTACACTGTATGTGTAGAGTGCTGTGCTCATCATCATAGATATTCAAATATTTATCACCATTGTTGACCCTGTGGTTTGTTTTCCTTTATTTATAGTCAGCTCTAGAATTATTGGCATCATTTTATTAAATGAACAGAAACAATTAATAACCCATGCAGTGAGCAAGACTTAAATGTACACTATAAGGCTAAAAGTCTGTAGCTATCCGACATATCATTTACTCTTATGATGGCCTTTCCCAAACTGGTGCCACAGAATTGGAAGCACACAGTTGAGAACGGCTTCAAGTGCTGAAGTATTAGCATTTTTTTTTACTTCTCTGAAACTGAAGGATCCAAGTATGTACTAGCATGGCAGTACCCCTGTGCACAAACAAGCTCCATGAAGACATGGTCTACCGAAATTGGAGTGGAAGAGCTCAGTGACTTGTGCCTCAACTCCACTGGACACATCTAGGAAGATTTAAAACACCGACTGCACCCCTCACTCACTCCACATCAGTTCCTGACCTTACTAATGCTCTTTGGACTGAAGGAGGACAAATCCCATAGCCATGCTCCAGAATTAAGCAGAAAGCCTTTCTTGAAGAGTAGAGGTTATTACAACAACAAAACCTTAATGAATCTTGTTAGGTTTACAGAAGTACACATCCTCTTTATTTCATACCCGAAGTGTTTAATAGGGTTCATATCCAGTGACTGAGCTCGCCGATCTAAAACATTGATTTTTATGTCTATCTATGAAGAAGTCTTAAAGTCTTGGCAGTGAAACCAGATAGACCGAAATATACTTCTCTGTGCTGGAATTCATGATTCCATCTTTTTGTTACGATCCCTCGAAACACCAAGCGCATCACACCAGCCCACCTCCATATATACCTGTGACCTTGTGTACGGATGTGGCTAAAAAGTTTGACGTTGTACTCTTCTGACCACAATACACAATTCTAGTTGTGGTTCTCAGGGAAGGAACGGATGCTTTTATGAATTTATCAGATACATGTACCTTTGTATTCTGGGCACAAGTGTGAGACTATGAAGCTGCCTGAGAGCTGTTTTTAGCCCAGCAGGAAACAAAGTGCTAGGACTCAAACGCTTACACACACACACACACACACACACACACACACACACACACACACACACACACACACATTTGAGAATGAAATGTCTCCTGCAAATCACAGTTGGCCACACTGAACACATTTATGCTAGCTGCTAACTAACTAAACGAACTATTGCTTATGTATAATAGTTATCCTACTCAAGTGTTTTTATACAAGTTTCCTCAAGTTCTGGTTAATTACTAAGTTTAAATAGATTTGCTTCAGGAAGTTGCTGCATTATGTTATAATATATTATAATATGGCTCCACTAGCATTACCATTCTGCATGCTAAATCTGTTTACAACTTTTCCCCTCCATTTCCCCCTCAGTTAAATCGCTTTTGCCTTTATAATGCTTATCAGCTCAAGGGCTCGAGATCACTGTAGACTTTTGGTACGTAGCATGCTGAACACGCTGTGATCTGACACAATTTACTTTTCTGAACCAAATACCACAACACACTTTAAAGGGAGGGAACCCCAACATCAACAGCAGTGCATAGCAACATTTTTCTGATTTTCTTTCTTTCTTTCTTTTGGTATATTTGAGTGCCTACAAGTTGTAAAAGGTTTCAAAAAAGAAAAGACATACTAGAACTCGGTGACGTAATGTGTGTTTCAACACAACATATTTGTGTATTTGAGAAAACTGTTCATTGCCCGTTGCATTTTGTCTTTAAATGCCATGTACAGAGAGTTGAATGGCTAACTTTATGGCATTTTTTTACAATCTGCTCAAATGATTACCAGTTTTCCTCAAGTGCAATGCAAGATTAGGTTAGCATTTTTAACGTGGTACCATGTGAGCTGAGCTGGTGTATATGGGTTTATCTAAAAATATTTTAGACCATAGATTGAACAAACACAGTTGCACCCAATACCCTGAAGTGTTTTCTCTACCAGCTCAAAAATCTTTACTACTGCTCTCCTTATTTCATGATGGAATTAATAAGTTAGCAGATAATTTAAGTTTTGTCATCCCTTGATCCCTCTTCTTCAAACCCTGGAACCTGCTTGCTGTGAGGCAGAGCTCCAAATTTAAAGCCATTTAAAGAGCTTGGAGGAAACCTGTGTGGACACAGGGAGAGCAGAGAAACTCCACAAAGACAGTAACTTGAGCTCAGGATCGAACCATTAACCTGAAGCTGTGAATCAATGCAGGCCCTAACATGACTTCATTGTGCTTTTTTTTAATAACATAATGTAGAGACTGTTTCTAACGTCATGGTAGAAAGAGATTACCTTTTTGGTTGACTGATGAAAAACCTGCACTATTTTGGCTTTTATTGCACAAGCACACTATTAGCTTCTGGAAATATAGATATATGCACATTATGATTCTAACAGTTTATGCTACGGAAAGGACCATCAACAATTCCTAGAACAATTCTGAATCAATTAGATAAAGGTGAAATAAAACCCTGTAGACAGGGCAGGCTTAGCTGAGCTATCAGGCAGTACAGAGCGAGCGCCGAGTCGGTCTACTCCATCATCTCTATTCATCGATTAAGGGTTCTTGGGAATAATCAGATTAAAGATGAGTGTGAAATGTGCTGTGTGCTTCCTAATCGAGTTGAACTGGTTAAAGTCTGCCTCTATGAATGACATTTGAATAGTGAGGTCACATTGGGACGTGGAAGGCACAGCTGTGAGATTCACACTGCACGCATGCTCCAGCATCAAGGGCATTATTCACAGGAATAGTGTGTTAAGAGGATTCTGGGAATGTACACACATATTGTGTGTGCATATATATATATATCTATATATATATATATTTA
>JAOUQZ010000008.1:20474778-20488573 GCA_028564935.1 Neosilurus hyrtlii | reverse complement strand
ATATGTATATATGTATGTGTGTATATATATATATATATATGTATGTGTGTATATATATATATATGTGTGTGTGTGTGTGTGTGTGTGTGTATACATATATATGTGTGTGTGTGTATACACGTGTGTGTGTGTGTGTGTGTATATGTGTATGTATGTGTGTGTGTGTCTTTTTATTACAGAAATATAATCAAATGGCCTTGTTTATAACTAAATATATAATATTGTAGCAAATATAAAACCACAGAGAAAAATTAAAAGCATCACTCAAGGTCAATAGTGCCTCTGCAAACATGGCCATGATGGTACTAGACTCCCAGCTGCTTGTCATGATGAATAATTATCATATTAAAAGAATCAGACACCTTCAAGATGTTCAAATTACAAATAATAAAATTTTTAACGACCAAGACACTTGTAATCCGTTTTTAATACACAAGTAAGCTCTTTTAGAGGGCAGCTCATTCATCAAATGGTCAGAAAATAGTGTATTATCAACCCTATGGTGAGAAATCTGAGCCTCCTGTCGGTTTGAAACAACGGGGAGCAATAATGTGTTGATATTTGTGTCTGGTAATGTTCCCACCCATCTTCCATAGCTTTGTGATCCCTATGTACGGGAGGTGACCTTAAACCATGATGTTTCACTTTCATGCATGACTGGCTCTTCGGTGAACTCTGGGTCCAGCAATTTTCTAGATTGTCAGTAACAACATTAGTGGCAGAGAAATATGATATTGAATTAATAATTCATCTCAAGTATAATTTTTTCCCCTCCATTTTTCTGTTAATAACAGTTTCCACGTTTTAGGGTCTTGGTAAGCACATCATGGTGTTCTAGCTGGGTCCTGTACAAGACACAGCTAGAACACCATGATGTGCTTACCAAGGCCCTAAAACATTTATATCTATTAGGGGAGCCAGAAAAAAAATCCATTTATGTCTGAATCGCGATTCTTATTTATTAGCATTCTGAATCAATCCAGATTTTCAAGAATCAATTTTTCGAACATTTCCAACCTTACTCACACTGCGTACTGTTTGTCCAGACATGGCCTCCGTCGTGAATTGTTCCAGTGAGTGGTGGCTTCAGAACTAGCTTTTAGCCTAGGTTTGACATGGATGAGGAAAAAGAAATACAGCCAGCGCCATCTTCGCTGAAAGCAAATGCTTGCACTTTGGATTTTACAATTTCCTGGTAAGGAGCTTGACATGACAAATGCATTGTGCAAAATCAAAGTCAGGTATTTCAGGATCACTTCAAATCCGCGAGCCCACATTTTACGCCATCACCAGGAGCTAAAAGAAATTGGAGCAGCAGGCACGACAAACTCCTGACCAACACACACTCCATGGTCATGACTCATGGTAAGCTAACCACTAACGCCACTAATGCTCTGATGCTGGGCAGAGTCCGAAAGTACGGCTAGTGGGCAGAAAGCCAACCACTTAGTGTTAGTGTGTTAACCACTAACACTTGCTGGCCAGCTCTTGTGTTATTCCATGAAAAGCAACAAAATTTGGAATTTTATTTTATTTATTCAAGAATTACACATGGTTTTCCCCACCAACTTATTATGACTTTATTGGCGTGCTGCGAAGAACAGACCTCTAGATCTCAGCTCTTATATTTAGCATTTGTTGGCATTAACATATGTTTAAAACATTTTTAAGAATTTGATTAAAATAATAAAAATGCTTTATCTCTCCACATCCAGTGAGTGTGGATGAAAAAAAAACGTTATTCTACTTGCATCAGATATGCTGATAATTTCAGCTCATGGAATAACTGTTGAACATATTATGTATTATATTAAACATATTATGTAACAATGAACAGCAAATAGTGAACAGTAATTTAGTGAATAATTTACTATCACATGATGTGGTGTTTGTGTAAATAGCAGTGCCTCTGTTTCCCAATACACTCCATCTGATTTTTCTTCAGGCCGTGAAAGCAGCTGTGATCCCCCAACCACCACCCCCCACCCGCTCAACAGGAATGGCATCGTCAGCGAGCAGCAAACATCCATTAGAGTGCTCGCTCAGCTGATTAGAGTCATGCAGAGGCCACTTTAATGAACACTCCACACAATTTGGAGCTTTCATGATTACGATTACTGAGGGCAAGATTATGGTCTTAGATCTGATTTGATAAACAGCGTGGTCTGAAAGTCTGAGCCCACCAGCAACAGTACTTTTATTTTGCATTTTTCAGTAATTGAATACAACATTTCCTTTGGCAAATGATTAATATTAATAGTATCAGTAATTTAGTTATTTACATTCAGCAGATGCCCGTATCCAGAGCGACATACATTTTCTCATTTATACAACTGAGCCAATGAGAGTTAAGGGCCTTGCTCGAGGGCCCAACAGTGGTAGATTGCTGGGACTGGGACTTGAACACCCAACTTTATAGTCAGTAGCCCACAGTGTTACCCACTGACCTACCACTTTTGCCTGAATTTCCCTCTTTTGCTTGCGGTGAACGACTCAAAGTGTATAGTGGGGCTGTACAAAACCTCTCGATCCTTGTGAAATCAAATATTCTATTTATATTTTATATATATTTTCTGCATGGGAGGTTTTTTTATAACAATTTGTTTGCATTTATTTAAAATATTTCTTAGCAATGTTGATACCTCTATATATATTATTTTACATGAGAAAATACCTCTATTTTAAAAGAGTTATTATTAAATGTAAGGTTCTCCTCGGTCTTGCATGTTGTGTGTTGTTTTCGTTGTGTTGTTTCCATGTGTATTGTTTTTCAAACTGCAAGTGAATAATTGATGATGTCAGTGGATTTAGTCGCCTGTTAGTCGTTTGTGTTTCCTTCTCAGCATTTCTTGTGGTGCCACGGCTGCATTTCACCAAGCTGTTCACACACACACATGCTCTTTATCAGCGGAAACAATTCGAAAGCTGCACTTCTGCGTAATTCTTTTTTAAAACGCTGAGCAGGGTGCAGGGCTTTTTCACAAGACTAATAATCGCACATTGTTTGGCTGGACTCTGACACGTAATCACAGATTCAACGATTGTGATTTGTCTAGTGATTTTTCCTTTTACTTTTTTACTTACAAATTTTTGAGAAGGAAGCATGTCTAAAATTTGGTCTGAACTGGAAAAGTTGAGGTATGGATAGAGAAAAGCTGTGGTAAAAATAAATGGGAAAAGATTTTTTTAAATTGATGGCGGTTTACAATAAATAATGTACACAATGTTCCAATTTGTTAAACTATATACCAGAAGGCAGCTGGGCATAGATTCTGGTTTCTGGCCTCTGGAACTATGGAGAGTGTGACCAAGAGGATGGTCCCAGGAATTGAAAGGGTTATGTCCAGTGGATGACACCAGGTTCTGAGAGGGGTGTAGCAAGGTGTAGAGAGGGGTGTACCCAGGATCCGAGGGTGGTGTGGCCCCAGGATCTGAGGGTGGTGTTCATAGGTGGTTGGTCCCGGATCTGAGGAATAGAAGGGGATGTAGTCAGGTTGTTGGATCCTGGTATATGTGCCAGACATGAGGAGCAGGTTAGGTAGAAGGTGGTACCGGCGGGTTTGGTGAAAATCTCCAAGTTCAGAATGTCTTTAAGCAGGTGAGGGGTGGAGCCAGGATGATTTTGGATTTGGGAGGAGTGGTCAGGTGGAATTTTTTCTGAGAGCTATACAGGAAAGCTTCATTGTGTTTACTAGCAAAAAGTGTGTGCTAAGTACGCGTAGCAGTGGTAATGTTTCAACACACTTGTTTGAAGTGGCATAAGACAGTTTGCATCCGTGTGTAGGGTCTGATAGTGTGTTTTCATGATGACATTTTGTTGCCCCGTCCACAGTATTTAACAGAACAAATACATAACTCTGTGTGTGTGTGTGTGTGTGTGTGTGTCAGGATCTACCCAGTAAGAGAGGTGCCGGTGGAGACGGAAGCGCTAACACACTGGCTGTATCAGAGGTTTGTGGAGAAGGAAGAACTTCTCGCACACTTCTATCAGACAGGTGAGGGGTTCCACCAGCTCAGACTTCCTCGATTCATGAACATGCCTTCTTACCATTTCTGACTGTTTAATTACTTTTTTCAACACCACTAAAAATTAACAATTATGTGTCGAAAAAAAGTAATTTTAGCGACGTCCCTCAAGCCAGAGGGGCATTAGTGATTTAGTATATGCTACACAGGCACCAAAGCATAACAGACACACTAAAATGAGATTTTTATGGTTTATTTCTATTTTTAATCAGAGTGGATGAAGGCAAGCTCCCAGCACAGGCAGGTCCAGAGTCTAAAAGCTGTATAACGACACCTCTTTAAGCCTATACAGATTTGTTGTGGTACAATGCAAAAACATAATAAAAAGCAAACTAAAATTCGATTTTTATAGTTATTATTTACATATATTACCACAACACTGAAGCAGGTCAGGTGATCCGTGCTTTGAATCAATTAATAGCTCTGTGTAGCTCACAGCATCTGGTCTGGCCTGTTTAGTGTATTCATTAATACACCAAAGTAAACAGTGCTCAGTAAAGGTGTTTTAGTACATACTACAGGAAACACAAAAACACAGACTAAAATGAGATTTCTGTAGGTTATAAAGTGGTGTGCAGTGAAGATTATACACCACCACTTTTTTTCTAAAAGGGCTTCTAATAAAAAGAAATAAACGATTACTTCTCTATAAATTTGTGAAAATTGTGCTCTGTTTGTTTTTTACTTTTACACAGCATGAAACCGTATGAAATGATGTAGCGAGTGAATAAATTTAAAAATATGTCAGTACTATGCCTGAAAGGTTAAATGGTTAAATCAAAGTAAAGGGTAGTCACAATAAATATTGACTTTTTCACTAAATAACTTCTGTTATATGTTGTTGTTTGTTTACTTATTCTCATCAATATGATCCCATATTACATGAAATAAATACTTGAATAGCACTTGGTTTTTGATTTATTTTCATTTTGTTAAGTGTATCATCATTACTGTATTTTTAATTTCTTCACTCGGTAAACCATTCCATATGGTGATTCCATATGGTTAATTCATGCTATGCAAAAGTCAAAAAAAGAAAATTTGTGACACCTTCCGAAAATTGGTATTTTCAGTGTTTATGTTTATTAGCCGTACCTTTACCTCAATATACTTGTTGGAATTATTGGGGGTTTTTTGGTTCTAGCATTGTTTTATTTTCACCAAAAAATTATAAAGAAATAATTTTTACTTCTTTTTATTAGGAGCCCTTTTAGACAAAAGTGGTGGTGTATAATCTTTACTGCACACTACTGTAGTTACAAATTATTACCCCCCCCCAAATCAACTTTTTGCCTTCCCTATCACATGACCACCACCAACCAGGGACTGGCGTAAGCAAGCACATGCTCGCTCCGTGACTTTTCGAACTGTTACGTATGTGTATTTGGGGGTGGCCTAACACACTCGGAGGGAAAGCGCTATCCGCCCCCTCGTACAAATAAGCTCACTGACGCCCATGATTGGCTGGTGATCGCTGTGAGCGACAGGGAAGTGAGCATATGCCATATCTCTCCCTCCCTTGAGAGCTCGGCTAATAAGCTCCCATGGACTCCCGGTCACAGATGGCTGTGGCATCAATCCGGATTTGAACTTGTGATTCGGGGTAGTTACAAATTTTAATCATGACACTGAGGCAGGTGAGGTGAGCTAAAATCTCCATTTTATTTCATCCCATGATCCGTACCGCCTTTTCCTGTTTAGGGCCGCCAAGAAGTTGGAGCCAATCCCAACCAACTCTTGGCAAAGGTGGGTTACACCCTGAATAGCTACTGTTTATACGGCGTCTGTTTTGAAAGAGCAGTAAATTAATTAAACGAATTTAAACAAACTAAAATTAGATTTTTATAGTTAATATTTACATATTTTAACCATAACACCAAAGCAGTTCATTAGCTGTTTGTCTAATATTATGTCTATTTATCCACCTGTATATACACCTAACTTTATACTGTATGTCTGTCTATATATCAATCTGGTTGTTTGTTTACTTGTGTCTGTCTAACATTTCTATCAGTTGTTGTGTCAACCTAATACCTGCTTATTTATATACCGGTTATTCTGTCTGTATGCCTGACTGACTTTATACTAGCCTGTCTACTGTTTTTGTCTATTGAACTGTCTGCCTATTGTTTTTACCAGTCTGTATGTATTGATGTATGAAGGTGGGCTGAAAAGTTAATAGGCTGACCATTATGCAATGGTTGAATTTGACCAATATTTTTCAGCATAGTCTCCCCTGCGGTCTACACACGTCTTCCTTCCATATTGTAGCATTTGAATCCTTGGTATAGAAGCTTTCAAGCTTTTTTGCTTTGGCATTACTCCTTAGTCAGCTTATGAACTTTTCAGCGCACAGTATATTGATATTCCCTTTTCTCAGGCTTGGTGTCTCTCGATGCATACCACCATGCATATCAACAATCACCCCATGTGTCGTGTGTTGTTTGTTCACAGGAGTGTTCCCTCCAATGAAAGGTCAAAAAGAATCTGTTTCCCGGGCGATGACACTTGACTTTGCGTGGCTATGTGCCGTCCAGTCGTTTGCCTTCATCTCGGGCTATATGTGGTACAGAGTCCTTCAATACATCTACTGCTGGCTCGGCTCACTGCTGTGGTGAAGAGAGAGATAGCGAAACAGAGAAACGAACGTAAAGAGGGACGATGACGGAGGAAGGAGGAACAGCCATCGATGCCGATCTTGGATCTGTTGAAATGCCGCAGACGCCATATTAACTCGCTCGATAGCAAGATGATCATGGAGGAAAATTGTATTTGATCCTAAATCCCAAACCTGTATCTCATCTGGGCACACACATAACACACACAACACACAGACATACACGCACGCATAACAAACACACAACACACACTCATTCATGCAGTTCTGCAATACGAACATACATTCAATGAAATAGGCGAAACGTGACGACATGTTTACACATATACACGTCCATATAAATATATATATATATAATTCTATATCTCAATGTTTACTCATGCACATGCTGACACATCGTGTTTTCATTTTAATTCCAATCATAAATTAGGCTCAGGAATAAGCCAATCTCATTGACCTGCCATCGGTTACATTGTCTTGCTTACGTCTATTTCGTGAGGAGAACGTCCTTCAAATGGATTGTGCTCTGGACTCCCTGTCATCATTTCTGATCTCTCCGGCTTTTCCCTTCATTGTCCTGTGTGCTCTGTTTTTGTCTCCGTGTCTAGACAGTATTGCAGTTCGCTCACGTTTACACTGGACACTTAGACATCGCCAGATCTCCATTTCACCGTCTGTCTCAGTAGGGGACCTTCTTGTTTTTGTTGGGTTTTTTTGTTTTGTTTAGGTTTTTTTTCCCGCTCAACGTCTCACACATTTCATAACAATGAACTGCTTTCTAGTAGAGATAAAACTGCTCTTTGTCACTCTAGTTAAAATAATTTTGGTGTTTTACAAATATAATTAAGCCATATGCTTCGTGTGTGAGGACTGATACTGGAAAAGACTCCATGTTGATGAAGTAAAATTAGGCCCCAGGTGTCATTACTGTAAAATTAGAACAGCGTAACCTGCCGAGGTGTGCCGGTCAAGGATTTTTGGGTTTTTTATTTTGTCTTTTTTTATTATTATTTTATTTTTTTGTAGATTAATGTCTGTTTGATGTATATTGTCTCAGCGCTAATGGCGAATCACTGTTTATTTAAATTTTTTTTTTTTTTTTTAAATCAATGTGAACATTTGGTATTATAAAGGCTGAGATTGAATCAATGTCGTGACTGCAGGACTTCCGTTGTTTTTAGTTTCAAAATATCCTGAATTAATGTTAAGTTAAAAGGATAAAAAAAATAATGGTACCCCTCTGTGCTGGTGTTTTTAGAAATGTCTCTTTCTGCGGTTTAAAAAAAAAAAAACAAATGGTGGCGTGTGAGTTGGATTAGTCTGACTGACTGCAGTTTACTTTATATTACTGCAACCTGTTCAGTGATTTCACATCACAGAGTAGAGATTATTATTATTATTATTATTACTGGCTATTAGGACAGAGCTCTGTGTTTGGCTCATAACACACTTCTGTTTGACCCTATCTTCCAATACAGACTCATGGCTCAGTCATAAATGTTGTCCTTTACTCCAAATGTCATTATCCAAGACTACTTTGGTGTCTGAAGTTTGCTTGTGTAGTTAAGTCAGGATAATTTATTGTTTGTACACTATGTTGAACCTTATGTATGCCTGTGGTGAGTCTCTGAAAAAATTCCGTAGGCCCAGAAAAGCAAACAGGAATAAAAACGCAATATAGAATAAAATAAGAAGAACTACAATACAATACAACAAAATACAATATAAGTGAGTGAGGAATGAGAGGGGAAAAAGTATTTCGTTTAGCACTGCAACGGGAGGATGGAGAGAGTGTCTGGGAAACCCTTCACATACTGAAATTCTCTACTATATATAGTTCTGAGAGCAGGCTTTGTGCACTGCATGTTCTTCATAGTCATTATAAAAGCCGGTGTCCGATTACAAACTGAATCGATTACACTTATATCTGTTTCACTGTAGAGATAGTTGGGTGACTATAGTCTGTGACAGTAGTAACCCAACAACTTTATCAATCCGTTACTGTCACTGTGTGAGGAAATCCCACTTAGTGAATAAGCGATTGAGGTCTGTAAGCAGAATGACTGCATTTATTCAACAGTTTTATACAGAGAAAAATGCGAGATCTAAATGTAAATAAGTCCTTTTTTGCGAGACATATTCATGGTTTCTGAAAGCTGAGGTGTCAAATAGGCTTGTAGCATATGACTGAATCTTCCCTTGTAGAATTTACCCTGCCACACTGAAATCCAATGACATTCATGCAGGTTTTATTATCCGTCCAAACATCCATCCATTATCTGTACTGCTTATCCAGCAGGGTTTCAGAGCTGGAGCCAATCCCAGCTGACTTCAGGTGAAAGGCTGGGTACAACTCGCCAATCTATCACAGGGCTAACAGATTTTATTATATTTTAGTTTAGTTTTATTATATTGCCAGACCTGCCCAGATTTATGAATTATGTATACTGGCTCTGGTTTAAAACTGGGGTATGCTAGTATGAGTGCTGTCTTAAAAGATATACTAAAAGGACAGTCTTTTTAATACTCATGCCATACTCTCGGTCACCTGTCAGTCTCTTTTCAATCTGAGATCAGAGTGTGTTACACCCCTCTGGGATACTGCAAAGTTTTGAAAAGATGCGATTTGTGGATTTTTGCATCTCAGAGATGGGTTAGACTTCACCCTTTACCATCAACTTTAGGTGGCTGAAAACTGTATTCTCTTTTAGTCTCTGTACTCCCCTTGAAATATTGGAAATGCTTGTTGTTGTTTTTTGGTTGTTTTGTGTTATTCTGTTGGTTATTAGCAATTAAATTGGTTATTGTAATTTTTAAAGGTATATTACAAGTAAAGAGAAATCAGTACCAACAACACCAGCCTGTTACCAATGTACATTATATTATTTTTCAGCCACAGCATCATCTGATGGGTTTCCCAGACCACCAAAAGAATATCCTAAACCCCTCACCCTGTAATATTCTGTTATCTAAGAACAGACAAACAGACAGTGTAGAACAAGTGGATTTATTAGGGTATGATGTCAAAAACAAGCTCCCACATCCAGTGGCAATGCTAGCGTCTAATGGAACCCTAGGCAAAATTTCTCAGAGGGCCTTCAAACCAACGTTCATTACCGTTATATTATACTTAATGTGACACTGAAAGAAAATTTGTAGCTTGAACACAGCATTCATCAGTTACCTCAGGAAAAAAAATTACTGTCCCAGTTAGCTAATTTCTTGGACAGAGACCATGTTTATTTTAGTTACAATGCCCAAGACTGGTTATAAAGTGTTAATTATGAGCCTAATTAACCACAAGCTTAAACATTCTTTAAGCCTACTAGCTAAGTTAACAATTCAACTCCTCTTGACTCTGACAGCAGGTACGTTTGTTAACTTTCGTGTAAGCTACACGGGAGGTACTTTGACGGGCCAATGTTTTGTTCCGCAGGAAACTGTGTGTGTTTCTCTGTCCGCAGTCCATGAGTTCAACCTCCGTCCTAGTAAATGATTACCTTTCTCGTGAGTTATATATTGTTCATGTTATTATTACTAGACATTTGAGAGCTTACGGAAATTGTGCTAAAGTAATATTATGATAATCATTACACTTACATAAACAGGAACTTTCCAATATTTCTAACGACAGGATCTAACTTTAATCTTCTAAATTCTAGTCTTCAAGTTAGACAGAGCGTACATGTGTTTGAGTATTCATAACACGTGAAAGGTCAGTGAGCATGTGTGTTTGCTCCAGCAGTCTTTTAAATAGTTCACTGATGTTAACCATCAAGGTAAACAAAAGAAATAATGTGATGCTACTGTCTCTCCCCCACGGTTAAGACTAGAAGCATTTAATTATTTAGCATTCTGTGTAATCAATATTATCTGCTCCATTTATCTCCATCTTGCTTTGTTTCCCCTATTCTTTTTTCGCTCCCATAAGGGTAACTTTTCTGAGTGGCTCTGTTGCGTGGCTTTTATTGTTGACATTAGGTTTGTTTACACTGAGGGCAGGTCTCTCCTACTGTCATTCCAAACTTTGCTAAAGTTTGTCAGCTCTCTGGGGCCCCCTACTGGACTGGGGTCCCAAGCAGTTGCCTTCCTTTCCTGTTAGCAGGCAGTGCCTCAGCCCAGACCAGTATCCGAGTTCTCTCTGTTACACATTCCATATCACAGCTTTAGGCAGAATGCATCTTGTACAGACATATTACCTGTGATGTGTAACATCTGGAATTCCTGATGTACTAGAAATCAGGACTCGCCCGGTTCACTAAGCAGATGTAGACACAGCTGGAAAGACGGTTGAATGACACACCACACCCTGACCTGCCAGAACATTAAATCATTAAACTACATACAGTTCTCCATACCACAATGGCAGCATTTACTTGTTGTTTTGCTTGAGAACAGTCCGAGATGGCATTCTACGCAGATTTCTTTTTGTGTGACCTCATTATAAAGCAATGTAGTCTGCTTGGGGAATACAATGTAAAAGAGAAAGGGAGTTGTCAGACAGGCTCCAAGTTCATATTGGTGTTACGCTTAACAAATATCCTTCACAGGAAGCACTTACAAGCAGAGCAGTACTGAAATGTTGCATCAAACCTACACGAGTATATGCCAAGCAGATGAGAAGTAAATAGCATGAAAAAAAAATAGGGTTTAAAGAGAGGAAGTCGTGCACCCTTAAAATAGCATGCATGGTGATCTGAGCACAGCCAGTTAAAAGAGGGAAGAGGACAATTGCAGGGAGGAAGAAAATACACAACTGCTGTGCATCTTTAGTCCGTAATGGCCGGCACCGCCCAAGCTTCTCAGTACTTCTGGACTTGTCCTGCCTCAGAGTGTTGTTTTTCTTCATTGATAGATTTTGTTCTCAGCACATAGGTTCAAAAATCAAAGAACTGTTTGTGAAAAGTAATTAATCGGGTGATACCACTTTAAATTATTCACCTAGGGCGAGGTGGATGTTGCTGAGTAGTCCCTGAGATGGAAGGTCGATTGAGTGACATCCATCAAGCCTGAGGCAAATTACTGTTTTAGTATACCACACACAAACATTATAGATTCTTTTTACTTTTGTGGGAGTTTCCATTTTTCTCTCCTAATTTTAGCCGCATCCAATCCTTCCCACCCAAGTGTTGCCTTCCCATCACATACAACCAACCAGCGAGGGGCATAAGCAGGTACATGCCCCCCCTGTGACACCCAATGCTGCCACCTGCATCATCTGCGAACTGCTGCACATGGGAGCTGCCTGACACACTCGAAGGGAACGCACTGTCCGCCCATTGTATAATAATGAGCACAAAGACATTGATGAGTGACCGGGAAGTGAGCATATGCCACTTCTCCCTCATGTGAGAGCTTGGCCAGTTAGCTCCCACAGACTCCTGGTTGTGGATGGCTGCAGCATCATGGATTCAAACCTACGATCTGCACCACTCAGGAGCGTTATTTTTTACATATTTTTACTACTATAGATGCAGGTCAGGTGAGCGCTGCACGCTCCATGTAGAGCTAAGTGCTGTGTGGCTAAAAGTATCTTCTTAAACCTAATCAGACTATAGTACATACTACACGCAAACATAAATAAACTGCTCTGTAAAGGTGTGTTTACATAATCAGGTAAAGTTTTAGTATGTACACTTCATGGAAACACTAGAAAAACTAACTAAAATAAAATTTTTATAGTACTTTTTTTAACTACTATTAAACAAAAATTGCATCTGACCATGACAACCATGCAGGTGTCATGTTATTTTATTTTTTATTTTTTTTGCTTTAAGCATTATTCACTCGAAATAATGTCTTTTAACCCCCGGATGGCAGACCAATCAGATCGCCCCGGTTCTGTGTAGTATATACTAAATAAAAAAGAATTAAAATATTAATTTTGAGCTGATGCCATTGTGCTATATTTATGTTTCATGATTAACTGGAAGTCCCTAGTGCAAAACTAAAGAAGAAAACTTCAGACACCAAACAATTATTGGCTCATCGATTACATTTTGGAAAAGCGGATCATTATATATGTTTTGTTTTGAGAGGAACTGTTCCTTTAATGCTCTGTTGTTTTTATATTTTGTCCAGTCTCTTTCCTTTGACTCATGTTGTCTTGCCAAATTGCATCAGTTGTTATGTACATGGGGTAGAGGCGTTGGGTCACTTTGAAATCTGAAGAGATTTTTTTATTTATTTATTTTTGCTTCTGTTTTTCTGTAACTTTTGAATACACACAGCTTTTTCTTCCATTTTCACTGTTTTGAACACGAAACCTTCTTAGACTGCAGGAATGCCTTCTACTGAAGTTCTACACCTCAGGATTCAACCAAATGAAACTGGCAAGAATGTTTTGAAA
Source organism: Neosilurus hyrtlii (assembly GCA_028564935.1). Classification (NCBI taxonomy): domain Eukaryota; kingdom Metazoa; phylum Chordata; class Actinopteri; order Siluriformes; family Plotosidae; genus Neosilurus; species Neosilurus hyrtlii. Next base: position 20,475,581 of record JAOUQZ010000008.1, on the reverse strand, counting down.
GGGTACATAGAAACAGTATTGGAACAGGGCCGGTGACTAGATCTAAATCACTTGGATCAGCCAGGGGTCACGTTTGACTTATGAACTATTAACATTTAATATTAATAATGAGAGAAACAAAGCTTCTGTGTTGTCTAAATGAAATTTGTCCATCGTCTAGCAATAAGATGCGACTGTAGGAAGCAACTGAGCTGTACAAACTACTAGACTAATTACCGGACCAGAGCTTGCCTAAATGTGCCACTTGTGGGAGTGTTTGTGTTTTTGCCCAGCTTGCTGAAGTCTGAAATGTGTATGATGCAACTTCACTGAACAAAGATGCGGATTACATTCACGGCCGTTCAGACTGATGAACATGCGAGGACTTCTATTGAACAGAAAAGGAAAGGGAACTCAACCCTCATCATTTCATAACTGTCTTTAATGTTTACTTTGGATTTCTGTTTTTAGGAATTTTAACAAATTATGCTAGACTCGTCTTTAGTTTTCATTTTGTACTCCTGTTGCCCTTCTCTTTCCAGCTGCCCAGCCATTTTACAAAACAGTTTAATTGTGCTGGAATAAAAATGATAAATATCAATGACCTGCCGAGTGTGAGTGTGAAGCTGTCGCTGTGTTTTAAAGGTTTTACTGTGTTCATTCCTGCACTTAAGATTTTGGTGTGAATAATTGATGGTTGTCAACATTATTAAACAAGCAAAGAAAACCTTACATTACTAAAACCTGACATTAACACTTAATGAGATATTCATGAATAAAAGCCCAGGTGTGTGTATATATCTATATATATATATATATATATA
>JAOUQZ010000008.1:20438039-20462636 GCA_028564935.1 Neosilurus hyrtlii | reverse complement strand
ATACACACACACACCTTTTTTTTTTGGTGGGGGGGGTGTTCTGGAGGACGGCGGAGAGGGGTGGGTGTTCTAGGCCTATTCATGTGAGAAAGTGCAACGTTCTTTTCAATTTTTTTTTAATTGCTTTCTTCCTTCCTTCTGACTAAAACGGCTGTCTAGAGTTTCCCCTAATTCAGTCAAGATTGATATTTCCAGATGTTTCCTCCATATGCCACTGCTCCAGTATAAACCCTTAGCTTGTGATACAACATGAAATATGTTTGCGCCATAAGTCGAATGCAGAGATATGACTCAATTTCACTCTTCCTGCATTACCTACCCATAACACCACATCTACAGACACTGCTGGATCGTTCTGTTCAATAATATCACGGCTAACATAATATTAATTAAGTTATATTATTCGTATATTATATAATATATTATTATATATTGTATATGAACTCATCACTCATTTGCCAAACTGTTCAATCCCGCAAGGGTGGTGGAGAGGCTGGAACCATTCACACTCACACCTAGGGGCAATTTGGAACTGCCAATTAGCCTAACGTGCATGTCTTTGCACTGTGGGAGGAAACTGGAGTACCCAGAGGAAACTAATTAATAAATAATTAGTTTGCCTATGCCACAGTCCTTACAGTGTGTTCGAATGGATCAACCTATGTCACCATAATCATTTGTACATCACACCAAATGAAATAATTAAAAATTCAAATTTAATTCACTGACTTAAATAGCATTAAGTTAACCTAAACTGTAACATTCATTCATTTATTCATTTATGTTCTAAGTCGCTTAATCCTAATTAGGGTCACGGGGAGACTAGAGCCTATCTCAGCCAACTCTGGGCAAAGGTGGGGTACACCCTGAACAATTCGCCAGACCATTGCAGAGCCAACACACATACAACCAGTCACACTAACTCTAATACCAAGGGGCAATTTAGAACAGACAGTTAGCCTACTGTGCATGCTTCTTTACTGTGGGAGGAAACCAGAGTACCAGGAGGAAACCCATGCAAACATGGAGAAAACATGCAAACCCCACCGGGACCTTCTTGCTGTGAGGCGAACGTATTAACCACTGCAAAACAAAGACAGCAAAACAAAGCAAAACAAAACAACGACAGCAAGTTTAATCACTTTGTAATTATATTCACCATCATCATCATCATCATCATTATTTATAACATCTTCCTCAATAGATCACTCCCGTGCTTGGTATATATAATAAATATAAGTAATGTACAAGTTTAGTTAATTGATTTTTTTATTGATTTTTTTCCCCAAATTTAGTTATAACCTATTCTCACTCATCAGACTTTTCTTCTGACTGCCAGTTACAGAAGGCAACAGCCACCCCACACTTCCTCCGAGGCATATGGTTCCAGCCGACCTCATTTTTTTAACTTGCTTGCTCATGCAACACTAGAAGCAGTGTAACACACTCACATGAAAGCACTACCCACCCGACTTCTTGATGCAAGTATGAGCTCACAGATGCCCATGATTGGCTAGTGTCATTGTGATTGTCAGGAATAAAGCATATGCCATCCCTCCCTCCATAGATTGGAATAGGACTGAAGGGCTGACATCCACAATGGTCTAACCCACAAAACTGAAAAATGAGATAAGGTCATATTTTGACAGATGTGGATAAGGTCTATGCGTCTCAGAATGGTAACTTCATCTTCCTTATGATCTTGAATGATATCTTGGGCATTATGCCTGATTTTTAGGCATTTTTGGGCATTATCCCTGCTTTCTGTTGGTTAGACCACTCTGGTTCTCAGCCATTCAATTTATTTCATGATGACTGAGGGGTGTAGTCATTAGCACATTCACTTCATAGCAAGAATGTCCTGGGTTCGGTTCCCAGGCTCGGGCGTTCCTGTGTGGAGTTTGCATGTTCCCCTGTCCTTGCATGGGTTTTCTCTGGGTACTGTGGTTTCCTCCCACAGTTCAAACACATGCACATTAGGCAAACTGGCTTGCTCCAAACTGCCCCAGGTGTGTGTGAATGGTTTTCTTTGTGTGTGTGTGTGTGTGTGTGTGTGTGTGTGTGTGTGTGTGTGTGTGTGTGTAACAAACAAAAATCATTCCCACTCACAGACAATCCTGAATAGCCACTAACCCTAATGTGCGTATCTTTAGACTGTGAGAGGAAACCAGAGCACTCGGAAACCCACACATGCAAAGTCAACACGGAAACAATCTAAAATATCACAGGGCTTATTCCCAGAACATGCTTGTTGTGAGGTGAGCGTGCTAACCACTCCGCCACCGTGCTACCCAGAACAGTGTGTCCGGGCTTCAAAACAATACAGTTCCTTCCAGTATGAAAGGAGGGTCACATTTGTGTGCCTTGATCTATTAAATAAATTATAAAGAGATACTAAAACATTGGTATTAAATCCCTCTGGTCTCTGAATGAGATGAATCTGTCAATCCTCATAAACACTGGATTTAAGGGGTGTGTATTTCAGGCGACTCATTCATTTCAGCTGTCTTTCCCTTGGATCCTAATTAAACCAGTCATGTTTTCTAATTACATAATAAAAATTACTGGTTCATTCAGTATTACAGAATTTACTCTGATAGACAGACAGGAAATGGCTTCTGTCCCTAACATGTTAAAGACATGAACAAATTACAAGTCACTCTTTTTACAATCCAGATGATGTATATTCATAGTGACACGATGGCCATTAGCTACAGAAACAGAACACCGTTTTGAGGAAAGTACTGCTGCAAGGTGATGACTCACATGAAAATGAGCCAGTGAGAGAAAGCGAGCCAGAGAGACTGGCACGTTAGTAGGTCCTTGCCAGGTCTGTGCATCTCAGCCTCATAAAGGTTTATTCGAACTGGAATAATTTATACTAAAATACCCCACAGGGGTTCTGAAGAGTTTTTACAGATGTAGATTAGTGAAAAAAACAGCCTGAAAGGTGCACTAGCTGTGTAGGAGGAGTGTATACGGAATGTGTGCCGAGGACAGGGTGTGATGGTGTTTTGTTATTTGTAGCTCAGACAACATGAGAATAGATCCATTACCCGCCACTGTCACTGTAACACTCCGCTGTCACGTAAGGTCACGCGGGAAGTAAGGTCATGACACGTCATGACTCATTTGTGAGTTGTTTAAAAATGAGGCTTGACCTTGAGGGTGAGCTTTGACTCCTTTACACCCACTCGTCGTCTTAGTATAGAAACACAAAGAACAGCAAGCCTTCTGCACTGCTCCTCGCACACTGGGAAGAAAACGTCAATAGGAAACTAAAAAGAAAAAAAAATTCTAATGTTTTGAAGCTGCTGTTTAGCTTTGTAGCCTGCTGAATATCAAAACGTCTAGAAAATATGCCATATTTCCTCTTTTTCAAGTTTCCCTACTGTGTGTGTGTGTGTATGTGTGTGTGTATATAAATATTTTTTTTCTTCCTTGCCTCCTTGTTTATTCCATCCTTTGACTCCCCCCTCCCCACCCAATCATTACTTTCAACTACAATGAGAGTGCTGCTTTTCTCACCTCCTGCTATGACCTTGCCCAGAATTGCATACGTTGTAAAGGACAGCAAGGCAAAGCTGCAAGCTTAGCAATTGTGAATTCCAAGTGAACCTAATTTACTGTCTTCATCTTGTCTATCCTTGGTGACCATGCAGTGATGAATGAAAGTTACAGTCAGAAATCTGGCAAAATTATAATCTGCGTATGAAATAATGACACAAGAAGATTGGGTGAATTTTTATGAGTCACATTCAGAGGGGTAATCTTTGGTGACCCTTGGGGTAATGTCACTAGGTGTATAGTGCTCCCACAAGAACCACATTTGGATGGACAAATGTGAGAGAAGTCATATAAACAGTGGTCCAGAAGATCTTGATAAAAAAAAGTATAAGAGAGATTGTGCACTCTGTCTGGATTAGGTTTACCGGAACTAGCTCTTGGAGCCAGGTTTGAGGAGTGATCATTATCATGACTGGATCACCCATATGTTAAAATGGCAATGTCATTTAATTGATTATGAATTCAGTAGAATCTCTTTAATGTGCGTTCTTTTAAATGTGCTTCCACTTAATATGTGCCCACCCTTTCGGACCAAAAAGTTTTTTTGTAATTTTTTTGTAATTTTTCGCTAAAATTTACCAATAATTTGATGGAAATTGTCCATATTAGAGCAAAATGACAGCATTCTGTTTTGATCCATGGCACCGTTCAAATCCGCACACATGCAGATTCACAACCGCATATTAGCTAAAACAAAATATTAGCAAAAACGCTAAAATGCGGTCTCGCTTAATATGCACCAAAAAAAAAAAGTAAGGAAGAATTAAAAAAACACACAAAATTGAGAATTGTGCTACCATTTGCTCATTACAAGAGCAGTGATGAGCAAATGGTAGCTCAGGTCGCAGTCTCGTGGGGTTTTTATAGTTCTTGCTCACTTTTTTTCCCACTTAATGTACATAATCTTCTTGTACACAAATATATAACTATGAAAATGTATATTCAAAATGAAATAAAATTCTAAATGATACATCTGAGTGTTTAAAGCTTTCCAAAATATGATCCTTGTTATTTCTATCTATCTATCTATCTATCTATCTATCTATCTATCTATCTATCTATCTATCTATCTATCTATCTATCTATCTATATTTGGTAATCAATAATAGATGCAGCCTGTCACAAGCCGGAGTGAGGAGTTTAGTAAGCCTTAAGGTGTACAGGTGTAAAAAATCTGCTCTGAAAAAAATCTTTTGCAATTTATTTTGTCCTTTGTTTTTTTTTTTCAAACAGGTCTGTAGGTAAGATCAAATGAGCATAATGCCTGTTTAATAATGATAATAAGGCCATGACTCAGAAAATGAATAAACAGAAATAAAGGCTTAGAAATTGACAAAACTTGGCAAAGATACAACAGGGTTTAAACAAATAAATTAATCAAAGACCTAACACAGAACAGATGCACACAATAGCACAACCAAACAGTGACAGGTTTATAATTAAAACAAAGGTCCATGACGAGCAACCAAGAACAAATAGCTTGGAGTCACACCGCATAACGACAGAGAGAATTCAGGATGAAGAGGTTATTTTTTTATGACTCAAAAGCAGCATCCACAAATTAATCAATGAGTATAAAAATATTATTATTTGTTTTGAAGGCAACCATCCATAAAACCATATGAGAATATTCGTCAGTATAGACATTTATTGCTGTGCCATATGCAGTAGATGCAGTAAATTACAGCATCTTAAAGTTTAAAAAAAATAGTGGAGAGCCAAAGTGGCTCAGACTCGACCTCAAAATATCAACTTAAACAAATAATACAGTAGAAATGCACTCAAAGAGTGCAGACCTCCACCTCTAAACTTTTCAATCCAGGCTTTATTGGCAGATGATGCAAAATTATGGTGCCCTGTTGTGATTTGTTCTTCAATTATTTTCGAGCTCTGTTTTTTTTTCTCCTGGCGCACTGTTGGTGATGTCTACCTCATTGTTTATGTGCAATGTTAAAAAACCTTCTAAAACCTTCCTCGGTCCAGATCTGTTTCCAGAGCTCACCCAAAATTGAATCAATTCTTTGTTAGCCCAAGACCCACATCCGGTAAAAATTTCATGGAAATCCATGTATTACCTTTCGAGTTATCATGGTCACAATCACACACAGACAGACAGATACACACAACCAACCTCACAACCTGCTCATTTGGTGCCGGTAATAAATATAACACATATCAGGTCAATACATTTTTGTTATAAGTGTTTATATGTTTTATAGTTGGTTTGTTTTTTTATCAGATGGCAAATGCTAGCTAACTAGCTCACTATTGTAATTAACTGACATGCCACATCATACATTAACTAGCTAGTTAAAGTAACTAACTAGCATTGTTTAAAAATAGTACTGTTGCACTATTCTTTTTGCTGTTTGTTTTGATTTTGTTTTATTATTTTAACATTAATACTAGTTTAATACACTACGTGGAAGTTATCATACCTGTACGCTTCAGTAGTAATACTGTATGCTAGTGTGGATAGTATTGTGCAATGCAGTGTATGCTAGGCCAGTATGTAGTATACCAGCATCGACTTACCAACACAGTCCAAAATAATTTACAGCAGCTTTTATTGTTAATCTCTCAAAGGTTTGCAAACATAATAAATTATAATAGCAAGCAGCGGTAAGCTGATGACTAGCTACATGTTTAACGTGTCCATAGCAACTCATAACATACAGTATAGATATTACTGCCTCAATTTACATACCTAACTAATAAAGTTTAAATTAGGATTAAAGTATGATCTCAAAGAAACATTGTGATGGGTAAAAAGCTGCTGCATGATGTACCATATTTTGCATTCTGACTGACCAGGCTTGAGAATTTCATATCCCACAGCTTCCATACTGTCCTTGCAGGCAGTGATACAGGTCAGCTGTAGCATTTTGACGTGTGAACGCTATTAAAACTCCTAGTCTGTCTACATCAGCCCCATGAGTTTCTCATAACACAGTGAAGATGGACAGCATATGGTGCTGTATACTGTCAGGATTTAATAGCTCTGAGACGTACAGTACAGCTCAGAGCTTGCTGCTCTCACCCTCTCTCTCCCTCTCTCTCTCTCTCTCTCACACACACACACACCAGCTGCCGGGAAACAGTTAATTGGAAACGTGTGAAGAACCGCATAATATACACACGACCCCACGGCTCGAGAATGTCCTTGAGTTTGTAGATCTGTTTGATTTGACCATTTTTAAGGTAAAATGGTTTTCCTGATTCACTGAATGATGGAGTGTGGATGTGTGGACTGGTAAGACTCTCTGATGAGAACTTAATGTGTTCTCAAACACACCTTTCCTAGAAAGCAATCACTTTATAGTCTGGATAAGCTATTATTATTACCATCATCATCATCATCATCATCATAATAACAATCATCATCATCATTATCATCATCATTATTATTATTAAAACCATAACTTGTATCTTTAAGCTGTGCACACGCTCCTGCTTTAATTTTCCTTTGTGCCATTTGCAAAAAAACAGTCGTGTGTAAGAGAGAGAGAGAGAGAGAGAGAGAGAGCGCGCAAAGCGGTGCGGCATCACTGGAGTGGCGAGTTTAGGGATTGTCTTAAAATTCTTGTACTTTTTAAAAACAATTCCAATATTTCCGAGAGAATAAGAGGACGATTTCTGGACTTAATTCTTCAATATGCTTGTACATTGATCAGTCATAACATTAAAAACATTATAACTACTGACAGGTAAAGTGAATAACACTGATTCTTTTTTTACAGTGACGTCTCATCATGTAGTGGAATGTATTACCGAGCATGAACAGTCATTCCTAGAAGCTGATGTGTCGGAAATGGGAAAAATGAGCAAGCATAAAAAAATCTCAGTGACCTTAACAAGGGCCACACTGTGATAGTCAAATGACTATCACAGTATTATATTATATTAATATTCATCTCCGAAACAACAGGTCTTGTGGGGTGTTCCTGCAGTGGTAAGTACATACCAAAAGAAGGAAGCAGTGAGTGTCATGGGTGGCCGAGGCTCAGTGATCCGTGTGAGGAGTTAAGGTTAGTACATCAGAACTGATCCTACGGAAGAGCTACTGTAGCACAAACTGCTGAAACTGTTAATGGTGGCTATGATAGAAAGAAGTGCAATGCAACTTGGTTGCTGCCTATATGTAGACCAGTCAGGTGGTGTTATTGTTATGGATGATTGGTGTATATGCAATCACATGATTGTACGCTTCTTTTTCAATTTTCCCTTACCACCTGATAACATCACAACTGATGAAATCTTATTCAGATAGAGCATTAATCTGATTAATAAAAAATTTATTAGGGTTCATGTAATAGAATCTATAGTCTGCGGTAGAAAAAAAGTCAGTGCCAACATTGTTTCTTCGTGCCTTTCTATGTGTTTTTCATATGACCACTGGTGAAAATGGCATTTGATTTCACAAGCATCCAAAAAATGTGATGCCAAAACTTCAGCTTGATATTGATGTCTTTTAACCTTTAAATGCCATCTGCTTACATCATCCACCCCTGGATTCTGGTATTTTTAAATACAGTTCCCGGATTTGGCGGAACACTGGTGTAGTGGGTAGCACGTCCACCTCACAGCAAGAAGGCCTGGGTTCAATTTCCATTTCTGGGCAATTCTGTGTGGAGTTTGTATGTACTCCCTGTGCTTGCGCGAGTTTCCTCCAGGTACTCCTGTTTCCTCCCACAGTCCAAAAACATGCACAGTAGGGTAATTAGCTGTTCCATATTGCCTCCAGGTGTGAGTGTGAATGGTTGTGTGTGTTGACCCTGCGATGATCTGGCCACTTTTGCCCAGCGCTGGCTGAGATTGGCTCCAGCCTCCCTGCAGCGCTTGAAGGATAAAGCAGCTTAACAAATGAGTGGGTGAGTGAATGAGTTCAATGTTTGTTTGTTTATTAATTAAAAACTATATTTTCCCCACAATATTAATACTTTCTAATCACAGTTATGTTAATTCTAACATGCTTTAAGGAATGAAAGAATCTCATATCGGGTGGCACGGTGGTGTTGTGGGTAGCACGTCCTCCTCACAGCAAGAAGGCCTGGGTTCAATTTCCATTTCTGGGCAATTCTGTGTGGAGTTTGTATGTACTCCCTGTGCTTGCGCGAGTTTCCTCCAGGTACTCCTGTTTCCTCCCACAGTCCAAAAACATGCACAGTAGGGTAATTAGCTGTTCCATATTGCCTCCAGGTGTGAGTGTGAATGGTTGTGTGTGTTGACCCTGCGATGATCTGGCCACTTTTGCCCAGCGCTGGCTGAGATTGGCTCCAGCCTCCCTGCAGCGCTTGAAGGATAAAGCAGCTTAACAAATGAGTGGGTGAGTGAATGAGTTCAATGTTTGTTTGTTTATTAATTAAAAACTATATTTTCCCCACAATATTAATACTTTCTAATCACAGTTATGTTAATTCTAACATGCTTTAAGGAATGAAAGAATCTCATATCGGGTGGCACGGTGGTGTTGTGGGTAGCACGTCCTCCTCACAGCAAGAAGGTCCTGTTTTAAGTTTTTGCTCAGTGTTTATCACGTCTATCTCACAAGAAGGCCTGGGTTCGATTCCCGGTCTTGGGCGTTTCTGTGTGGAGTTTGCACTTTCTCCCCGTTCTTGCACGGGTTTCCTCTGCGTACTCCGGTTTCCTCCCACAGTCCAAAGACATGCACATTAGGCTAATAGGCTGTGTGAAATTGCCTCGAGGTGTGAGTGTGAATAGGAATTTAGGAATCTAGGTGTGTTGGCTGGGTGAGCTGTTCAGGGTGTACCCCGCCTTCGCTCAGTGACGGCGGAGGTAGGCTCTAACCTTTCCTTGGAGGACTAATAGAGGACTGTGGTTCGGCAAATGAGTGAGTGAGGAATCTTGTATCACTTTAACAGTACAAGGCCACAGCTGGGGGAAGAAAGATGCCCCCCCCCACATTGTTATTTCTACTCGGTCCCCAACCGCTGGCTGATGACGTATTGTTCAGGGGGCGTGGTCACGGCACTCTGCCTTGTTCCGTGTGGAAACTTTGCCGGTCCGGGTGCAAAGTTTGAACTCCGTCTGCAAAACGCCGCTCGGTGTCTTTTCTCCTCTCTGTCACGATTTCATTCAACAAAGCTCGAAACGACGAGAATGCGAGTCATCCCCCGAACGGTGTCAGAAATGGGTCAGAACTGAAGGCGTAATTCGTACGAACCGAGTGAATCTGTTAGCCAGAGCCGGTTAGCATTGTTTTGATTGTGTTTTTGTGTTAGCCGTGTGTGTGTGCGCGCGCGAAGAGAGATAGAGATCCAGCGCGTGTTTCTTCTCTCCGAGTAGCTCTCTCACCCCGCAGAGCCAACCATGGCTTGCGAACCCAACCGCGCCCGTTTGCTGTGCATGCTTTCGTTGACGTTCGGGTTTTTCGTGGTGGAGGTGGTGGTGAGCCGGCTCACGGCGTCGCTCGCGATGCTCTCGGACTCCTTCCACATGCTGTCGGATGTGATGGCGCTGATTGTGGCGCTGGTGGCGGTGCGGTTCGCCGAGCGAACCCAGTCCACCAACAAGAACACGTTCGGCTGGATCCGCGCTGAGGTGATGGGCGCCCTGGTGAACGCCGTGTTCCTCACCGCTCTCTGCTTCACCATTGTGCTCGAGGCCATCGAGCGCTTCACCGAGCCGCACGAGATCGAGAAGCCACTTGTGGTGATAGCCGTCGGGGCCGCGGGGCTCGTGGTCAACCTGCTCGGGCTGTGTCTCTTTCACGGCCACGCTCACTCACACAGCCACGGCAAGGGGAAGCACTCCAGGACGAGCAAGAGCGAGACGCCCACTGACTGCGGGTCGGTAGGAGAGGAGACCAACAACCTGGTCGGAGGTCCTGGGAACAACAGCCCGAACGGCGTCAACAGCGACAGCAGAGGAGCAGCTGGTGAGACGGATAGTGGGCTTTCAGTTCACCTTCTCCCTTCTGTTTCAGTCGTGTGCTTTCATAACCTCCTCAGGCTTAATGGTGCTGTCTGGACCCAACACTCTAGTTCAGAACAGATGTTTAAAAATATATTTTTACAGATAAATCAATCATTTAATACCTTCCTGATCGGGCGTGTTAGGAGCCGGAAACGAAGGGTCACAGTTCAAGGGTTCAAAGTAACGCAATCATGGTTGCTAGGCAACCAGCTATCACAGACTCCAAGGCTAGCTAATGATTTTTTTTTTGCTAATTGTTTTGCTGACTAGCCGTTAAGTCCTTTCACCTTGGAGTTCTCACACGTTTTACAGCCTGAGACTCATTTTTGCTGTAAGAAAGAAAAACCCACCTGAACCGCCCCAGAATCTTTCCTTTAGTTCAGCCCATATGGGGCGGATGGTGCAGTGGTTAGGGAGCTGCCGGGCTCTGCGTTGTGGGGTCAAATCCCTGTTAGACTCCTGGGCAAGGTCTCTACTACGAGTGTGTCTCTGTCTACCCAGCTGTATGAAAGGGTACCAGTAAAAAGAATGGATAGGTAACCTTCGATGGACTGGCGTCCCATTCAGGAGTAGTTAAACTCCGAGTCGCTTCACGCTTCAGAAACCTGGATAAGCACCGGTTCTGATGAGCCAGTAGGCTCGGGTGTGATTACGTTCAGACCACATATTCAATAGTATATTTATTTACAGCTAAGTCAATCCTTTAAAATCTTTTATAGTGGTGGGTTAGTGGTTTAGGTGCTGGTTTATTGATCAGAATTTCAGTCTTTCAATCCAGGTACCACCAGTCGGGCCCTTGAGCATTGAGGCCCTTAAGCCTCATTTGCTTAATTTGTGTAAATGTGAAAAAATATAAGTCGCTCTGGATTAGGGCATCAACCAAAATGCCATGAATGTACTTTTATAGAATAACTACGTTCTAATATTCGGACTGTTTATTGGAGTTGTTTTTTTTCCCTTAATCTTCCACATCAGGTCCAAGTTGGTTTTACTTTGGACTTGTTTTTTTATTTTTAATTATTTTTATTATTTTTAAAATTATTTTTGGTATCACAGTTTGGATTAAAACAAATTATTTCATGTCAAAGTCAAACAGCCTGATAAATATTGGGACTTAATAATAAACCCAACTTTGAACGAGGTTGTTTGTGGGGATTTGCACAAGTTTATTATATAATATTATATATATTTATTATATTCGTGGCTGTGCTTCACAGACCCCTGGTATAATATAACTCACAGTTATAAGGTGGATGTTTAAAAGATGTTCAGAATTTGGAAGGGATGACTGTTCCTCAAGAATTATGACATACAAAAAGAGTTACCAGAATACATATAATATTTGTACGCATCAGTTAGTCTGGCTTTTTTTCATAATAATTATTAATTTGGCATCAGTTTTCAATGATACTAATCAAGCTTTGGTTATTTGCTGATTCATTTGTTATATTTTAAGTCTCTGCAGTATCAATGCTCTAGTTAGGAGAGCGACCGTGGAAACCAGATACATGAAGAGACCACTTACAACTATGATTTCTTTCAAAATATTTTTTAGCGCCCACACACAGGACAGGGAACCGGGACACTACACATGTTTCCATTAACCTGCTTAAAGCACAATTTAAGCTTGGGTTGAAAAAAGAACCAGTTCTGTACTGAATGGTTTGTGATTCAGCTCTTTTGCCTCATTTGTGACAAGCGCTAATAGTTTAGTGGTGAAATGGCACGCTGATAAATTACACTTTTACTTCATCCTTCAGAACTTGATGTACTCCTGAGCCTGTGATTCATTTCAGCAATGTCAGGGTTAATTGTGGTTTTTGAATGTATTGGATATGTGGGTTGGAATTGTGTTTAAAGGACCCTGAACTGCTGCAAGGCAAAATGTTCTTACGTCAAACACTCTGAGTCATGCCCATACACATTCGCACTGTAATAGAGAGAGGACAAGAAGTAAAATCATTATTATAACGAAGATCTCATGATTTCTTCTCATGCATAAAAGCCAAGGTCTACTGGAAATCTCTCAGAGACTCACTTTAGGCTTCATGCTAATGACGGTCACATGAGAGCGTTCTGACCTGCAAAATAGACAATGAACAAGGACCTTGGATTTTTCCCCCCAACATAATTATTACATATAATAACAAGACTAAGACATGGTGGATGTTGTTAGCATTTTAGTAGCCATTCAAACCACATAAATAACTACTATATTACAGTATTATTACAATGTTATTAGTTATTCATCTTTCTCATGCAACATTTTTCTTAATAAGCAATTGTTTATTAAGGTAAAATGTTATTAGAGCATTGGTGTCAAACTCATTTTTACTGAGGGCCACATCACTAAATTTCAGGGTTATCCAGGTCCTGATAATTTAGTAAAAAAGGTAACCATGAAACCTGCATAGCAAAATTATTAGTTTAGTTTATGACTTAGCTTTTTTTTACTTTCCTTTTCTGACAATGCTTGACAGCGACCTGCATGCTTGCAATCTTTCTTGAGGCATGAAAGACATTTGAAATATGTTTGCTGCTGCCTAGTGGATGGGTGATTATTTGTTTTTTGGTAATGGTTGATGCGAAGAATGTACAATAATATACTTTGAAAGCGCTCAAGGGCCACATAAAACGAGTTGGCCGGCCAGATACAGCAGGCCTTGAAATTGGCACCTAACTCTAGAGAATTATTCTGTCGATGGGTTATCGGCCAAGGTGGATAACATTCTTAAAGAGACCAAATAAGTCTCCATGTCATATGAAAGGAATTCTATAATTGTAGGCATTTACATACTCATGTTGCTAGTTAGATAGTTAGCATCAGTGAGAGTCACTGGGACTATTCAGCGATATCCACCTCACCTGAATACGTGTTTATTCATGAGCATGAAAACTACACTACTGACTAAAGAATCCATGCAGGAAGCAGTGGAAGTTATGAATTTCCAGGTCGCGGTAGCTCTGTTTGCATTAAACCAAATAATCTGCTTTAGTTCTGACTGATGGGTCATTTCATCAACTGAAGTATTTCTGTTTACTCAGCATGAGTGTGTGTGTGTGTGTGTGTGTGTGTGTGTGTGTGTGTGTGTGTGTGTGTGTGTGTGTGTGTGTGATCCCTCCTGGCTGGATTCCCACCTCACACCCCAGTGTTCCCACGGTAGGATTTCGATTCACTGCAGCCCTGACACTCACTGCAGATGAAGGAATGAAGATTTCTTTAGACTTTGAAGTATATTAACACTTGCATTTTATAGCACAAACAGCACCAGTGTTCCAGACTAGCATAAACGCTTGTTTTATGTAGAATTGCCACATGTGATACATGCATTGCCTCCTCTTACCAGATAAAAGCAACAGCACTTTGCAAATGGAATTATGTACATATTTATTTGCATATAGAGCTGTGGGGTGAGATTCGATCAAGTGATCGCTGGAGGTGAGTTTGGAGACGCGATAAATGTCAGGTGTGAACTGAGGTACTCTGAGCTATCCTTATCACCAGGAACACATGTTTAGTACCAGGTGAGAAAGGCGCCTGTTAGAACGTATGGTTGGTGGCCTGTTGGCTAACACCATGCAGTTTTTCCTTTAAGCTGTCATTCATGTGTTCATACACATAGCTAAATTGCACTTGGCTTTTTTTCTCTGGCTATACATGCAAAATATTGTCCTGAGTGATATTTCGACAAGGCTGTAGACAAAATCTGCAAAGTTCTTCTCAGCAACAGTGGGAAGGAGCGGCTTAAAAAGCGCCGGAAACCACGTACCCTGGGTTTACACTGGGGCACGATGTCCGCGATCTTCGCGATTAAAAAAAAAGAAACGTGTAGCTTCATGAATTATTACCGTGATTTGAGCAAGATCACCACATTTGGTCTAAGATTGGGGTTTAAAAATGAGGCAGGGTGCATCCAAGAAATGAAACTTAAAAGAATCGCATTTCCAAGTTCATCAAGATTTCCTACGAAGGTTCATCAAGGTCTGTAACGTTCTCTTAAGGTCTGTTAAGCTCTACTGCGTCCCTTCCCCACGTTCTATCACGATTGGCGTCAAATTGTAATACATCGTAATAATCGTGGCATAATTTTTGACGGGCAAGAAATTTGTCGCAGTGATCACGACATTATGACCATTAAATGGTGATGAATATGTAAAGAGCACCTGTATTAACATGCGTACTTGATGATCAGGACAGCTCTAAATGCGTCTCTTCACACCTGATATTTATTTATTGTGTGTCCAGACATGTCTTGTGATCATATCTCACTTCTATATATACGTATAAAGATGTATATAATTTTCCATTTGCATCACGTTGTTGTTTTTAACCGGCAAGAGGAAGAAACGCACGTCCTTTACCTTTCAGCTGGTATCACATGCTCATCTAGCAGATGACTGTGTAAAAATTTCCATATTTCGGAAATATGCCAAATAAGTAAACTTAAAAAAATGAATCAAAGATGCAACAGCCAAAGAGAGACATTAGAGGCTGGCATTTTTCCGGGAATCCCACAGGTCACAGGATTCAGCTGGAGTAATGCATTTAAAAAGCCGCTACTGAGCAAAAAATGAACACGCTAACCAGAAACATTTAAGGAACCGACAGCACATAAAAAAATCACTGACTAAAGACTTTCTGCCATGTTATTTATCACCAGAGACATGATCAGATGATGATCAGGTCTGGCTGCACAGTGTCACCGCCACAGAGATTCAAGCATCACTTGTTTTCTCAGTCTGGATTAATGAACATTGATCCATCACACTCCTGAGTTACATAATCAGTGCCCCCCCACCCCACCCTTTAACCTTGTTACAAACTGGGTGTGCTCATTGGACCTTCCTGTTGCCCAGTGCTATACTTCATGAATTTATACCCAGTCCACCCCTTATAAACAACACACAATGCATACAGCTACCGTGTCTACATTGAGGGGACTACTGATTAATCTTCACCACGTAATAAATATATTATTTAATAAATCTCAGTTTCTTAAAGTCTCTTAAAGCGCTTTCAGTTTGATTTGGCTGTTTGTCCTTGATTCAGCAACCTCTATTCTGTAAATGTTTGCAAACCTGTTGCTAGGTAATTTATTCACCTAATTAATTTTCTTAACTGATGTCTCTTGGTTGAATTATTATTAATATTATTTTTGAGTAAAGGATGATTTGTGGTGAAATCATTAAACTCCTTTGGTTCCCTTCAGGTGTTTTTACCGATTATTTTATTCACCACCATCTTGTTTTATTCTCAATTTATTTACAGTGAATATTCTTTACTATTTGGATTAATCAGTACTTGTTGATTTATTGACCTGTTGGGGAAATTGTTATTCTTTATTTTAGAAACCCCTTGTTGAGTGTTTAATGTTGTTTGTTTGTGCTTTCTGTTGTTTTGATGTAGCAGAGCTATCGGTTGTGCAGCTGAACGGCGAGCTGGATCACGATCACGACCTTAACCACGAGCATGATTCTACCTCATCGTCCCAGCTGAACATGCGAGGGGTGTTCCTTCATGTTCTGGGTGACGCGCTTGGCTCTGTCATCGTCGTGGTCAACGCCATCATCTTTACTTTTGTGTGGACTCCGTGTGAGCCCGGCATTCCCTGCAACAACATATGTATTCCGGACCCACACTGCGATAACCACCTTAACCTTAACCACACACAGGAAGACCACATTGACTCGAACACTCCAAAGGCCACCGCTGGGCCCTGCTGGGTGCTGTACCTGGACCCCACCCTTTGCCTCATCATGGTCTGCATTCTTCTGTACACGACGTACCCGCTCCTAAAGGAGTCGGCGCTTATACTGCTGCAGACTGTACCCAAACAGATCGACATAAGCGGCCTAAGTGCTCGCCTGCGCCAGCTCGATGGCGTTCTGGCTGTGCACGAGCTCCACATCTGGCAGCTTGCTGGTAGTCGCATCATCGCCACGGCGCACATCAAATGCAGAGACCCTGCCTCTTACATGAGTGTAGCCAAGCGCCTTAAAGCCTTTTTCCATAATGAGGGCATCCACGCCACCACCATCCAGCCTGAATTTGTCATGGTGAGCTCTGAGTCCCACGCCTCGCTCTGTGAGCTCTCTTGTCGTACGCAGTGTGCCGCCAAACTCTGCTGTCAAAACGCCAAAGCCCCCGACAACAAAAACACAAATGTGGAGAGTGGGAGTGAAGCTGAACCCCCCCTCTCCACCACTCTGGAGGTCATCAGTGAGTCACTGGAAAGCGAGCCTAATGTTCAACTGACTCCAACGGACGTCACCATCACCAGAGAACTGGAGTCGTCTTTATAAGGAGAACGAGTTTTCTTTAGTAAAGACCCCAGAAACAAACATATCCAAAAGTATTTGCATATTTGATGAAACAGTAAATCAGAGCACCGATCCGATATCGTGCATCAGTATCAGAACCCTAGATCATACTGGATCTGAGTTAATATGTCACCTGACGCTTTATTTTATGCCATCAAGTGACATTGACCGATCTTGCATGTAAACATAGGACACAACTCATTTCTGCGCACACAAAAATTACAGACAGAAGCCACCCGAGGGACAGCGAGTTCACTGTGAAGATGCGTTTACAAGCAGCGCTCGTTATTTCTGTCCTGGCTGACTATTACCTAAAAGTAAATAACAGCAAATGGATGAAACACACATCCTTCTGTGGTTACATGAACACAATGATTGATTTAAATGGAATTTGTGCTTTTGAGACAGTAACGCACAAGAAGCTCATTTGAGTGACAGAAATGGTGCGACAACATTGTTGTGAGGAGAAGGAGCATTGGAAAAGGCCTCAATTTATAATTTATTCATTCATTCATACTTTCATATTCAGTAACCACTACATTCTATTCAGGGATGGACGCAGCGCATCCAGAACCTAACACGGGATCGGTGTGTCCGAGAGAGCTGTTTCATTTCAACCGTGGAGCGACTCAAATGGAAAACGATTCACAAGAGAAATTTCCTGATTGCTGTTTTGACAAATGAAACAGATCTGCTCTGGGGTCCAAATGCATTCGACACGACACACATTGAAACTCTGAACCCTGAGCCGTCACTGCCTGATGGCTGTCTGACCTCTGATCAGGCCTACTGCTGCATGTGTTCATTGCGAGCACCGTGTTCGTGAAGCGTCGTCTAAGTCTAAGCATGTGTGTGTGCGTTTCTATGCAAAAAAGCTTTGAGAACCTGCTGTGTCGTCGTTATCCTGTGGTTCCAGTGCAACACACGCATGCAGAATCCAGCTGCTGGCTCAAGTTTAAGAACTTTATTATCATTATTAATGTTGTTCTTGTTAATACATATTCTTTTTCCTATTCTGGATACATTCCTAAGAAATTTATTTTCAAAACAAATAATAATTTATGTGTTTAATTTATTAGTAAAGATTTTTTTTCCCCCAGAAACTTTTATAATATTTAGATTTGGTAATGCATTTAAGAAAACACACGTGAGCCTCTTTTTCAAAGAAACTATGCTGTAAGTTAGAATATTTTTACTAGTATTTTAAACTGAGCTGCTGAGACTTGTTCTATTTCTCACTGGCGTCAGTACCGTTTCAGCAAGCCTTTAATGCTGAAATGAATTTTGGAATTTTTTCATTTCCTCGTTTAGAGAAAGTGCTGATGTTTCATAAGTGGTGATGTTCTTGTCACATGAGTGTGATTCAGAAGTGTGTTGAAGCTTTAAAAGCAGTGTTGAACTACCGTGAAGGACATTTGGCTCTGGGTTTTCTATTTTTTATTTTTTAATTCATTCATACCTACAATTTTTGGATGGCCAAATGTCAGTAGTTGAGTTAATAGCTTCGAGACCTGTTTTAGGGCACCCTCACTGACTTCCCCTTGATCAAATCCCTGCCAGCATCTTAAGTGATTTTTGTGTCAGCTGAAGTGAAATTGTTGAGTCTGCATCACTGGAGTAGAAAGTACACAATTGTTTCAATGTTTGTGTATTTGATTCTGCAGATCAATTTATGCACAAACCCTCCACCCCCCCAAAAAAAAGATTAATCATCTATGCAAACTGAACATTTATTTGTTCAGGCTTGGTTTTATGCTGGATGGTCTATCTGTACGTAGCAGCCTGTTAGCATGTTAACACGTGAAAGTGAGAAATCAACAAGTACATCGCTTCAGCTGCTTTAGCAATGAACTGCATTTACATGCACAACGTGGCTGAAAGTTCCTCCCTTTCTCCAGGGAAGCAAGATGTTCTCTAGTTGTGTAAGATGATAATCCTCCTGTCCACCTATCCAAATTACCATTGTTCTCTGGCTGGATTCCCCCAGTTTTCTCCTTAATTTCAACCAATTGCTGTGTCACATGACTGCTAACAACCAGAGACATCACATGCTTTCTCCAAATCACATGATGAAAGCCAAACGCTTTTTTTTTTTTTCAAACTGCTGTGCATGCATTGTCAGAAGTGGTGTAACAAACTCTGAGGAAAGCACTATCCATCCTTTCCTTCACTCTCAGATGATTAGCCACTGTCGCTTATAGGTGATAGGGAAGACGTATGCCATTCTTTTCTTCCGTCATCATTCAGTCATGAAGGCAGACAAACATACTTACTGTTATAGAAAGCAGAACCATATTAGCGATCACAGGAATTTCTGTGTTAGTTAGTAAAACTATTTAAAGAAGCAGTTTATTATAGCTCATATATCAATTAACCAACAACTCATATTATAACTCATATATCAATTAACCAACAATATGAAACAAATTCCTGAATCACTGGTGTGGATGTAAAGTGGTGAATATGATTCCTGTGTTGCGCGTTTCTTTTGCTAAGTCCGCTCCTCAGTACACACTTCTCTCCTTGTATATTTTGTGCACAGCACTTATTGGTGGCAAAGTCAATGAGGGTGCATTGAAATCTGCAGGTAATGCAGCATAAGGTTCCCCCCACTCAGTAATTTTATTCCAGTGATGCTGAAAACTGTGTGCAGGGCAGTTAAGCATGGCCAAGTATTTGTTGATCAGCACACACAAAAGGACACATTTTCATGTTTCGCCACAATAATTCATGTCCCACAGCAGTTATTTTCCTTCTCATCAGTTTAAGTGTGCAAATGAGAATTAAAGCTCAGTTCTGTCATGCTCATGTCCTCATGCTGTAATGCTTGAGCTGGTCTTAAGCAGTGCAAAGTTTTCACCGATTTCTCTCTACATAATATAAATTATTCGAATGGTTTGGTCAAAAAAATTTGTTCATTATTATCTATATTATGTATAGATTAGCCTCATGCAAAACTGCATGCATAGAGTACATCTATTTCCATATTTATGTGAAAAGACTTTTAGGTAGCTGGTTAATATCTTAGAGAGACTCATTTATGCGTTTTCTGACACCATGAGCTGATTTACATCTAGCTGTTTCATTCGTGTTTGTGTTATGGTATTCGGAGGAGAATTTATTTATAGGGATTTACACTTGTAGGGTTTAGACAGTGTGAATGGTTGTGTGTGTGTGGGACTAGTGAGTTGTTCAGGGTGTACCCTGCTTTCACACAGAGTTGGCTGAGATAGGCTCCAACCGCTCTTCGACTCTAGTAGGATTAAGCGGTTTGGTGAATGAATGAATTAGTGTTGCCTGAAGCGCTCAATTAAATGCCCAAAATGATGTCTCAGAGTTAAATATCCACATAATTTGACTTGTTTTTATTAAATTGGACCTGTTTCTTATTTTGTATTTGTTTAATTACTTTTTGATGTACCGTGAGCTGATTGAGACATGCAGTATGCACAGTGCTAAAGTGGAGGCTGCACACTTCCCTTGTTAGCTACATTAGCCATGTAGCTCCAGTACCTAACTAAACACACAGACTTGTTTGTATTGACCTGTAGAAAGCATTTTAGAATAAGGGCAATTTTATTTCTTTCCTTTTTGGCCAAATTGTTGCATAAAGCTGAATTTCTTATATGTACAAGAAAAAAACATTGAATTTTTGAATGTTTTGGACACACAGGAACTTTAAGGTTTTGTTTATTATCACTCAGTAGTAGTACATCAACAGTAAATGACAGTAATGACTGTGCGGTTTCATTAGTTATCCCACATATTGTGTTATTTATCATGCACAACGTTGTTAGTCACTCACATGCTGTTTGCGAGGAGGCTGTGTGTGCACGTGGAACAAGAATAGGGATATAAGAAGTAAGAACTGCTTTATGTCACAAGGGCACACAATGTTCTTTCATATTCATCCAAACTGAAAACCCGGTGAAGACTGCTGTCTTTCTAAACCTGCACATGAAGTTCATGTCAGAGATAGCAAAATAAATTCAGAGATGGTCCTCCCAGCCTCCTTAGGGCTCGTTAAGCCTTTACTATAATGTTGTGTGTAATAAATACAACAATATGCTATATACCCAACAGCTGCTGTGAAATTAATTTGCTGTGATGAAATGTGTTTTCCAAAAAATGCTCAGCATTTCATTAATTCACCTTTCTGTTTACTATTTACCCAGTGATCCATTTTATAATGCTGATGTGAACATATGCAAGACCCCTACCCCCTCACACCCACTCCCACACCCCCATGGTTACTCAGAATTTTTTTTTTTTTTTTTTTTTACACAGATGCACACATTCTCTTTCTATGTATTGTAGTTGTAAGGATTTTAGACTAGACCACACCAGCTGAAATGTTTTTGATATATTCCTGTTGGATATATGTTATTGTGAATTAAACATGGCTGTTCTGAATTAGCTGTCTATCCGTCTTCTGTCCTTTATCCTGATGTATGTGTATTGACAGTCTGTTATTTAATAATTCATAAATAGAATCATGATACTAATGATATTTCTATAATCCAGTCACAGGGAGGCTTCAGGAGAATTCAGGAAAGTTCAATATTTTGTGATATTTTTCCTTGGTTGGAAACATTCCCTTCTCACGTTCAATACTTCCTCAGGCAAACTGGTTTAGTTTCCTTCCCCCCTCAATAACACAGGGATACATGTACTTCGCTATCACTTTAAACTGTGTTATGAAGAAATGAATCATAACTGCACTCTCGTATGTACTTCAGGGTGTGTTGCAATCCCTTACAGTAAACAACACTAAACCAGCTGCAGGTGCCATTAGTCCAGACATGTACATTGCTTTCCAATGATTAATATTTTATCCAGAAACACCTAACAGGATGACATCATTTACTATGCAACAAACCACGTCATTACAAGCTGTAACCTGCAAAGGTTCTCAACCCAATGAAACATCTGTTCAGATTGTGTCACAAAGAGGTAAAAAATCGTCAACTCAACATATCAGTACTGGAATAAAACCATTAAATGTAAAATTACAGCTTTTAAAAAAAGGAATGAAATGATGGAGGAATATAACATCTATTACTGTTTTATGTGTCTGCAGAAAATAGTACCACACTCCCAAAAAATTTCAAGTACATTAAATTGAGCCATATTTATTTGTACCAGACAGTAATTTGAAAATTTCAGAAACTTCTAAACAGGAATTTAAGGCACAACAGTTTTGTAAATAATTGAAAAAAAAATCTTTTTTTTTGGTGTGTGTGTGTGTGTGTTTTCAATACAAAGTTTAAAGCAGTGCCTGGGTTCTTTAGTTAGAATATCAGTGTTGTATTGGTTAATATAAGAACGGCATAGACATTCGTTCCACACAACCAGCCGTAATATTAACACCACCTGGATGGTCTGGTTAGGTGGTCCCACACACGGTAAACTGCAATACACTGTGTGTTCTGACACCTTTCTATCATAGCCAACCTTAACAGTTTGAGAAGTTTGTGCTAGTAGCTCTTCTGTGAGATCAGACCAGATGTACTAGCCTTTGCTCCACACGTGCATCAGTGAGCCTTGGGTATCCAATGGTCTCTTGGCAGGACAACACTGGTTGTCCTTCCTTGGACCACCTTTGCTGTGTACTTACCACTGCATACCAGGAACACCCCACAAGACCTGCCATTTTAGATCCAGTCGTTTAACCATCACTTTATGGCTCTTGTCAGTGTCGCTCAGATCCTTACACTTGCTTATCTGTCCTGCTTGCAAGACATCAACTTCAAGAACTAACTGTTCACTTTCTACCTTGGCAAGTATCACTGTAATTAATTAGATTATAAATTTTATTCATGGTGTGGTGGTTAGCACATCTGCCTTATAGAAAGAAGGTCCTTGGTTTTAGTCCTGGACTCATGCGTTTATGTATGATGTTTGCATGTTCTTCTCGTGCTTGCATGGGTTTCCTCCAACAGTCCAAAAAAAAAAAACATGCACATTAGGCTAAATGGCTTTTCCTAATTGTCCCTAGGTGTGAGTGTGAATGGTTGTGTGTTTTTATGAACTCAGAATAAGATCTGTTAGTTTAAAGTGACCTAGAACACAACAAGGTCCAAGAGAAAAACAAAACAACTCCAGGATCTAAACCACACAATCCGAAATTAAGAAACTTCCCTTTTTAAAAAAAACGACTGCCTTGATAAAAGTCGGGGCAAAAAAAAAACAAAAAGGAAGGAAGTAGAGACAGTTGGGATTGAATCATGCAAATTGAGCAATTCATCAGATTTCAAAATCACACTGTATATTCTGAAGCTTTATTCAATCATTTGCATTAACATAACTTCAATCGTTCATTGATTCATTCTTCATACAGAAGAAAATTACAATGATCTGCGATTTTCTTTGAATTTTGGCCTAAGACATAAAATATTTAGATTTAGAAAAGAATTTCAAGGTGATTGTATTTAGCAGCTTTTGGTATTTATTACCCACATTATAGGATTTCTTTGATATATCTGCTCCCACTTCGGACTGAGACACACTTCTGAATTGTGTGCTACAAGGGCATGTTAAAACAAGGGCAATTTATTTTTATTAACACCATACATTTTCCATTATACTGACATCTAAATTGTTTGCCAGTCATGTCACTGATTTCATCTACCTTTCCTCAAGAAAAGCTATAATATTCTCTGGAGGAAGAAGATACTTTGGTCATATATCCATTTGCTGAGCCACCTGATCCGACTAGGATTTGAATCGTAGCTAAAGCAGGGTAAACCCTGAACACCTAGCAAGTCCATTGCAGGCCAATACACACAGCCACACCTACAGGCAATTTGAAACAGCCAATGTGCATGTTTTTGAACTGTGGGAGGAAACCAGAGCACCCACGGAGTGGGTGAGGAAACCGACGCAAACAGAGAACATGCAAACTCCGCACAAAAACGACTTTGTTGAACCCAAAACTCGAACCCAGGACCTTCTTGATAGGATGAGGTTGTTTTTATCTTTTTTCTTCTTTATGTTTCTTCAGGCAGTATTTGGTATGTGAATAATAGCACCAGAAATATGTTCCAGCATCATCTCCAATTCATCCAATCATCATTCACACTCCATGATTGCTTCACTTTAGCTCACTCTAACCTTTTGTTTGTTCATTTAGGTATTGGTGTTTCTTTAAATTCCATTTCTTTCGGCTGTTTTTTATTTATATATTTATATATTTATTTTTTACAGTTCTGACACAAATTCTGACTCCTGTTTCCGTTCATGTGTTTCACTGTATATTTTCTATTTTCAGGGCTATTGCTTTAGGTTTTCCATCCTGATGCTTTGATATCTTCCTTGGTCTACATGTACAATAGCCTTTTATAACCATACTATTTTAATTATACTTGCATCAAATTTTAGACTGCTGACTGGTAACTACCAACTTTTCCCACATTCAGTGTTGGATTTCCTTCTTGTAGAAGATTTATAATCCTTTGGATTGTTTCAAGTGACAACTCTCGTGCAATTGGACAAGTCCAACAGCCTTTTAAGCAGACTTGTTAGTGTTTTTGGTATTTGTTTTAGGAATACAAAGTACATGGTAATAGTATATTTTTTCCTTAACATTGAGTGACTCCATAATTTTTTCCTATATTATTTCAGGGGAAAAAAATTCCATTACATAAAATAATTTTGTTTAATTTGTTTTAAATTGGTCTTATGAAGGGGGCGGCACGGTGGCGTAGTGGTTAGCACATCCGCCTCACAGCAAGAAGGTCCTGGGTTCGATTCCCAGCTTGGGCGTTTCTGTGT
>JAOUQZ010000008.1:20427316-20437939 GCA_028564935.1 Neosilurus hyrtlii | reverse complement strand
TATTCACCAAAGGCAAGGTTTATGTCTCCTAACAGTCCATGAGAGAGAACATTGAGGGGACGATTCAATTCAGCAACACCCACCACACTAAAGCACCCTAAAAGGTTTTATGATTTATGAATCATGACTGCTTAATTAAATGTTTACGTTTATTTTTTTTTGGACATTTCTTAAATCCTGTTGAATAATAGCAGTTGAACTTAACACGCACACAGGAGTGAGTTGTGTAATGATGTCTCTTCAAACCGCTATCCCAGTAAAATAAGAAATGAATAGTTTATTTTTATATATTTTACCCATTACAGCGGCAGGTCAGGTGAGTACTGTGCATCCTAAGCAGGGCTAATCGCTGTGTAGGCATCTTTTGACCTTTCTCATACAGAGTTAATAGTTCCTTCAGAGAATACACTACATAAATAAACTGTTCTGTAAAAATGGGTTTTTTGGGTTTTTTTTTTTACACTTATTTAAAATTTTGGTATACACTGCATGAAAAAACAAGAAAAACAGACTTAAACAAGATTTTTATGTTTTATTTTTCATTTTAAAGCAGGACAATGATGACGCTGCCTGCTCCAAGTGACCCCAACAAACTGTGATTGTACGTAATTTTGATTCAAGCATTATTTACTCGGGATAATGTTTTTTAATTCCCTGATAGTGGATCAATCAGATTGCACCTTTCCTGTGTAGCATATATACAAATAGATAACTAAGATTAATAGGTCTGAATAAAAATAAACTCTGAACTAAACGGGGCTAAAGAAAACTCAATATGCTGTCACTACTGCCCAGTCAGAGCTTGTTAATCATCCGGACTTTTTGCAACCCTGATGGATAAGCAGTACAGATAGTGGATGGATGGATGATTAACCTGACTGCAGGCCAAGCTCTCCATTGGAAGTGAAATAACTGATTGCTATACTGAGCCAATTCAATTGATGTATAATGTATAGCAGAGATTTCTTATTTATTTATTTATTTGTTTATTTACAAAAAAAAAAATTTATAGCAGAGATTTACAACCCTGATTCTGGAGGTTCCGCACATTTGAGGGTTTTCCCTACTCATATGCACCTGCTTCAACTCAACAGGATGGGTTTTTAATTAACTTAATAGTTGAATAGGTGTGTGTTCTGTGCAAGCAATACACTAAAATGGGCAGGACAAAGGGTCCTTCAGGTGCAGAGTTGAGATTATTATTCCCAATAGTAGTTCATAAACAGTTGGGATGGGACAGCTGATTAAGAACCACAAGGTTATCTAATCCATCCCTGTTCTTTAGTGTTTTATCCACACTGCACCACACACCCATCTAAACAGATTGTTCTTAAACCTATCTGGATATTTAGCATAGCTATACATCTAGTCCAAATGTATTTAATTTCAATACTGGTGTGTTAGAAAAAAAAGTTTTCCACCAAGAAAATGAAGAAAATTAGTTGGGAAATAGCGTCATCTAGTGGTCAGAAAGTGAAGTGGCTATATCTTGGATGGCATATGGTATAAGCTTTAAAACCCTGACTGACACATAGCTATTTTAGGGAGTACCAGCAACAATCCTGCATGAAGCTCCCAAGCCAGAAGCCTTCCAAAGTTACATCATTATATTTGCTATATAGGTTTGTACTGTAATAAAATTTGAGGGCAAAATAATTTTTATTTATTATTATTATTATTATTATTTTTGTAATTCAGATGGTAGCTGTGTGGTTCAGCCTATACTTAATATACTTCAAATAATTAGGAGAAAAAATGTGGAAATCACAAATCACT
Source organism: Neosilurus hyrtlii (assembly GCA_028564935.1). Taxonomy (NCBI): domain Eukaryota; kingdom Metazoa; phylum Chordata; class Actinopteri; order Siluriformes; family Plotosidae; genus Neosilurus; species Neosilurus hyrtlii. The sequence goes on along the minus strand of JAOUQZ010000008.1, from coordinate 20,436,163 downwards.
ATCTGGTTAATTTAAACTGAATTACTGTGAACACAATCATTTACACATCTAATATTTTTGAGATTGTAACTAAATTACACATTTTCTAATAAAATGTGTAACCTGACATAATTTGCACAGGTTTTTATTCATCAAGATATGGGACTATGGGTGGCATTGAGTAGTAGTGGTTAGCATGTCCACCTCACAACAAGAAGGTCCTTGGTTCGGGTCCGGGGGTGTTTGCATGTCCTTCCCATGCTTGCGTGGGTTTCCTCTGAGTGCTCTAATTTCCTCCAATAGTCCTAAGACATGCATATTAGGGTAGTTGGTTGTTCCAAACTGCCCCTAGGTGTGAGAGTGAGTGGTTGTGTGCATGTTGGTCCTTCAATAGTCTGGCAAACTGTTTAGGTTGTCCCCCGCTGTCACACTATTACATTTATCTAAAGTGAAATGAAAACAGCTGCAATGCCCTGCGAGCTGTCCAGGGTGTACTCTGCCCTCGCCCAGAGTCGGCTGAGATGGGCGCCAGCCTCCCCGTGACCCTAACTAGGATTAAGCGGTTCAGAAAATGAATGAATCAAAAATGAAAACAGAATCTGATCAAAACATAATTAAGAACAAGATTACACAAGCCCTGAAATTCAGCTTTTTTTTATATGAAAACTGGACCGATATTGTATCCTTTTCACTATCAGGTAAAATCTGAACAGTATACACCAACATCTAAGAACAGGATAGCACAAGCCTCAGAACGTAGTATGTGACTGGAATCTCACTACCAACAAAGGTTTAAGACTAAACAGCCTATCAAAATAATCATGTTGATTTCAAACTAGGCACAAATAATGACGTACAACTATCGACTGAAAAGTGACCATGCACTCGTACATAGCAATACAGCCTTGTTCTGAATCCAAGAAACAACCTTCTTGGCAAAGGTGCCAAACGGAAGGGCGGTCAATCAGCAATGACCTTGTCAGTGTTCGTTTAAATCTAGATTGTATGTTTCTTGAGCTGGTTACAAAAAAAAAAGATTGTCCAATGAAATCAAATAAAGTGGTTGACATTCGGGTTTCATCAGTGATGACCGACCAACTTTTCAAAATCACATGCAGACGGTGATGAGAAAGTAAAAAACTAATTTCACAGGCCACAGAGACTTCAAGTGTTTATCAATGACCACTGTACGTTGGCTAATTCACCCATAGAATCACAGGTTTTCAGTTCATTTATTCTAACAGGGCAACTCACAGTGGTGTTCGATTCAAAAAGTAACTTAATCCTTTCAACCTGTGTACGTACAGGCCCAGTTTGACCTCACAATTTCGAATTTAATGCACAAAACTGAGAATTTTTTTTAATTATTATATTAAATCAATAGCATTAACATTCTGAGATGTCACACAAAGTTTCATTAAGACTGAACTATTTCAAATTTAAATATTACTAAACTTATTTAAAAAAATCAGTTCAACAGGCTATTACTACTGAATGACAAAAATCTGAAATATAATACACAGAGTGAAAAGTAAACACATAGAATACACAGGGGTTTTGCTTGCTACTTATTTAAAAAAATGGCTTAGTTCGCTTAGTGACTACAGCTGATTCATCACAGCTCAAGGTCACACTTTTAATGAAGTTGAATCAGCTGTGTTAGGGTTGAAAACAAAGGAAAAAGTGTGAAGTGGACTGCACTCCTGAGACACAGTAAGAAGCACAGTGGTAATGATTTTCTTTGTTTAGCATGTGCGCACATTTGCTAGCTTCATGTCTGCTTCACGTTATCTAGACTATTCTTTAATAGTCTGTATTTATTCATCCCAACAAGTCAACACTTCCTTATTTGAATATTACAACCTTGAAATTCTTGACTTTTAGACATTTCTCATTATTCATACTGACATGTGCTCACATAGTGTTATGGAAAATATAAGGTTCCAAAGATTGACATTCATTTAGCAAAATAGATAAGAACAGATTCATTCAAAATCATTTATGGGAGCATATATGTAATTTCCTAAAAAACACTTGTATCCTTTTCATGCTCTGATTGCATGAACATTTAGGAGTGCTTAATTTAAACACTTACTGGTCATCTACATACATTTGAAGCATTTGCAACCTTATCCAGAGTGACTTATATTTATTATTTCTTTTTTTTTTTTTTATTTTTTTTTATTCAATTGAGGTTTAAGGGCCTTGCTTAAGAGCCCAACATTGACAGCTTGGACCCTCAACCTTCAGTTCAATAAGTCAGAGCCTTAACCATTGAGCTTACCCCTACCCTACATATGCTCACTCATTTGCTGAGCCACTTAATCATAATAGGATTGCGGGGAGACTGGAGCCTATCTCAGCTGACACTGGGCAAAGGTGGGGTACACCCTGAATAGATCGCCATACAGGCGACACATACAACCATTTACATTCACACCTAGGGATGATTTTGGACAGTCACTTAGCCTAATGTACATGTCTGATTGTGCGACTGTGGGAAAAAACCAGAGCAGCCCGAGGAAACCCATGCAAGCATGAGGAAAGCATGCAAATTTGGCACAGAAACGCCCAAGCCCAGGACTCAAACCTAGCTGTGAGGTGGACATTCTATCCACTACACTACTGTGCCACCCTCTATTTCTTTAGTTTTCCTTTAATATTTCTGATTCATTGCACCAGTGGAGAAACAAAGGAAGCAAACTTCACACACCAAAACATACCTTTGTGGATCCACTACATATCCGGTGAGGTAAATATTATGTCTATTTATTTTAGCAGCAAACTTATTTTAATTGCACAGGGATAATCTAAAGCTATTTACATATACAGAAAGAGAGAGACTGACAAAGAGAGATTGACACAGAGTCCGGCCCCCATTTCTGCATATTTTAGTACCTTCACTGCTCTATCTTACCCACTTCAACTCAGGAAGAGATGTTAATTAGCTAATTAGTTAAATCAGGTGTGTTGTGAACAAGAAAAACACCAAAATAGGCAAGGTAGGAGAGATGGTTTGCCAGGGTCAGACTTGGAAACCTCTGGTTATCCCATTACATGTGACACCCATCAATAAAAAACCTGGCCCATGATACTTCTACTGGAGAAAGTTGGCATTCTTGTTTGTTTGTTTATTGTTTTTTAACAAGGATTGTGGACTGTACTAGAGCATTATTGCTCTCTTTACCTCTGTCATAATGTTGATCACATGATCTTCACTCTGGGACATCATCATCTATTTATTGATGAACACATTGTTTGATGATAGTCACAGAGGGAGTTGCCCCTTTTTGTGACATCATCACTTATTGCTTGACTTAAACAGTCCTAGATGACAGAAAGGGGCTTCCCCTGGTATTACATGGAACATCCCACTACTTCTAGTTTGGATGGTATTTAGTGATAGCTGTCTGTGTAAGAGACAGAGTGTGTGTGAATGTGTTTATTCTGAGCTGAGTAGCTCTCTCACCTGCAGAGGAAATCATGGCTTATGTACCCAACCGCACCCGTTTGCTGGGCATGCTGGTGTTAACATTCGTTTTTTTCATAGCTGAGGTGGTGGTGAGCCGGGTGACATCGTCGCTTGCGATGCTCTCGGACTCCTTCCACATGCTGTCGGATGTGATGGCACTGATCGTGGCACTGGTGGCAGTGCGGTTTGCCGAGCGCCAAAGGTCCACCAACAAGAACACGTTCGGCTGGATACGCGCTGAGGTGATGGGTGCCCTGGTGAATGCTGTGTTCCTCACTGCTCTCTGCTTCACCATTGTGCTTGAGGCCATTGAGCGCTTCACCAACCCGCTTGAGATCGAGAAACCAATTGTTGTGATCACTGTTGGGGCTGCGGGTCTCATGGTGAACCTACTCGGCCTGTGTCTCTTTCATGGGCACAGTCACTCACATGGCCATAGCACGCTCACTGACTGCGGGTCCATAGGAGAGCAGACCAACAATCAGGCTAGAAGTTCCAGTCCGAACAGCGTGAGCAGCGACGGTAGAGGAGCAGCTGGTGAGACTGCTAGTGGACTTTTAGTTCAGCTTTTCCATTCCTTTTCATTCATGTGCTTCATTACCTGCTCAGGCTTAATGGTAGTCTTTAGACCAAAAACCCAATTATACAATGCTGTAGTGCTGTAAATAAATCTGCAGTTCAGACCACTCACTCACTTATTCCTGAATCACTTAATCCTACAAAGGTCTCGCCAGAACATGCCTTCACCCAGAGTTGGCTGAGATAGGCCCCAGCCTCTCCACGACCTTAGTAGGATTAAGTGCTTTGGCAAATGTGTGAGTGAGTCTGTGAATAACAATTGATTTGTAGTCAATTATAAATTATAATAATACACGGTGTTAGCGGTGACCTTTTTTACTATTCAGATTCTGCATCTACACACACCACAGGGATCCGGGACACTGGAAAGTTTTTCATTAACCTGCTTAATACACAATGTGAAATTGCAGCAATCACAGGAATTATGAAATTGCAGTAATAAAGTACATTTGTTATTGTTTCCTCTGGCATGGGTTCGGCTTTACAAATTGCCTCGAGGCTTGAGTGTGAAAGGTTGTGTGTGTCCAATGAACTTGCAAGCTGTTCAAAGTGTACCATGCCTTTGCCCAGAGTCAGCTGAGATCCCAGCATCCCTGTGACCCTAGTAGGATAAAGCAGCAATGGTTTAAAAAAATAAAATAAAAAAAGTTGTGGCGGTACATGAATTTCAGCACAAAAGAATCAGGATGCATAAGAAAATTAAAAATTTCCCTGTCTGTACTAAATTCCCTTTACTATTTGGATCGATCAATACTGATTGATTTACTGAACTGTTGGAAAAATTGTTATTCCTATTTTAGAAACTGAACCCCTTGCTAAGTGTTTAATGTTGTTTTTTGTGCTTTGTGTTGTGTTGGTGTAGCAGAGCTATCGGTTGTGCAGCTGAACAATGAGCTGGATGACGATCACGACCTTAACCATGGGCATGATTTAACCTTATCGTCCCAGCTGAACATGCGAGGGGTGTTCCTTCACATTCTGGGTGACGCGCTTGGCTCTGTCATTGTTGTGTTCTGCGCAATCATCTTTACATTTGTGTGGACTCCGTGTGAGCCCGGCATTCCTTGCAACAGCCCATGTATTGCCAACACACACTGCAATGAACACCTTAAACTTAACCATACACTTCTGGGCTTTGGCAAGAAAGACCACAGCAACACAAGCACCCAGTACACCACCGCTGGGCCCTGCTGGGTGCTGTACCTGGACCCCACTTTGTGCCTCATCATGGTCTGCATTCTTCTGTACACAACATACCCACTCCTAAAGGAGTCGGCGCTTATCCTGCTGCAGACTGTACCTAAACAGATTGACATGAGCCGCCTAAGCGATCGCCTGCGCCAGCTTGATGGCATTTTGGCTGTGCACGAGCTCCATATCTGGCAGCTTGCTGGAAGTCGCATCATCGCCACGGCGCACATCAAATGCCGAGACCCTGCCTCTTACATGAGTGTAGCCAAGCGCCTTAAAGCCTTTTTCCATAATGAGGGCATCCACGCCACCACCATCCAGCCTGAATTTGTCATGCTGGACTCTGAGTTACATGCCTCGCTCTGTGAGCTCTCCTGCCAGATGCAGTGTGCCACCAAACTCTGCTGTCAAAATGCCAAAGTCCCTGACAACAAAAACAGAAATATGGAGAGTGGGAGTGAAGCTGAGCCCCCCCGTCCCACCACAATGGAGGTCATCAGTGAGTCACTGGAAGGACAACAGGCTCCAACAGATGTCAACATCACCAGAGAAATGGAGTCATCTTTATAAGGAAGAACGAGTACAAAGAAATCATTAGTAAAGACCCCATAAACAAACAAAAAGTGTTCAGTGCATATAAGGATAATGTGTTGATTGCTTAGTTTTTGAAGCAGCAGACATCTGTCAAAATTGTCACTCAAATTAAATAGATAATATATGGGTAAAGCTTATGAAAACTACTCCTGGGTATAAATATGTGTCCAATGGCTGTAAATCTGTTAAAAATGAGAATATATTGATATTATAGTCTTTTAAAAGAGCATTTACACTGAGAGAAAATATTTCCCCCCTATAACAGCCCATGGAAATGACTCAAAACTTCACATTTTCCATTTTCTTTTTTTAATGTCATGTTTTTTTTTCACAGGCATGTTTACAAATGTTTTTGATGTTACGATGGCAGGACATTAAATGTCCATAATATTGTGTCTTCTTAAAGAAAAAAAATCCAAAATAAGGGTCTGAGAATATGGTTCCTGCTGGTGAACAATCATCTCACAGGTGTACAGTTTAAGCATGTCATTTACACTATGTCTGAAGTCTGGCACATGATCAAAACGAGGTTCAGGCAGCTTGTAATGATTTCTACCTGTTAAACATTAGGAATGCTCTCTTGGAAAACATGTTTAAAAAGGTGCTAAATTTTATTTATTTCTGATTGGGCTGCTTTAAACAAGGTCAAGTCAGCTAATAATGTAAATGACTGGGCCGAAAATCACTTTTGACATGCCTTTATTCAAGAACCCACCACAGAAAATCTATTGGTCATTGAATGACATGGTTTTTTTGGACATGGATCCTCAAAACTCTTACTGTGTGCATAAAGTATTAAATTCCAGCTAGCAAAACATTTTTCATATTCTGAAACTGGGTGAGATGGTTTTCATGATCCTTACCCATATACTTTTTTGTTCAATGCATAGACTGGTTGATGTTCTTTATGAAAGCTAATGTAGAGTTCAATGACTATTTCTGTTCTTTGGGGAAAATAATGGCATTTTTTTGTGTGGACACACACACACACACACACACACACACACACACACACACACACAGCTACATGTATTGTGGTGCCCGGAGAGCAGTTGATGTTAGGTGTCTTACTCAAGGGCACTTTCCCAACGCCACACACTTTTTCTGCCAGTTCGGGAATCAAACCAGCGACCTTTTGCTTCTGCTCTAATTATTAGGCCACGGCTGCCCCCACAATCATGGCTGATTGTAATGTAAAAGTGAGGGCTGCGTTTTGAATTAGATGAATTACAGGAAGATGTTTCAGTGATGCTGAAAACACAATAAACTTATTAATATACATATGGGTCTGATCAGGAAACCGGTAGTCCTTTTCCTGGTCTATCAAACACACTGTTTTTATTTCCTAAACAAAAAAATTATTACATAATAATGGTTACATATTACACATTATATATTACATAATTAAAATGTTTCAAGGTTGAGCATCACTTAGTTGAGTTCACTACTGCAAAGACTTGTGTCCAAGGAAAAATCTGACATCAAGCATTAAGAAACAGAAGAAGGCTTATGTTTTCTAGAGAAATAAAAAAAGATGGATCTGTTTATTATTATCATTGTGCCTGATGCAGGGATCACTGACACTAGTGTACAGGAGTAAGAAAATGGTTTCAGAAAGTCTCCGTGGCCGATTTTATTTTATTTCCAAGAGCTAACACTGTATTTCATTTTTTAAATTCATTTAATATGCCTGATAAATGAACACAAACGTGTGTGTGTGTGTGTGTGTGTGTGTGTGTGTGTGTGTGTGTGTGCATAATCCTGATTAGCTGAGACATGTTTGGATTTAGAGCTTTAACTGTCTGTCATCCACCTGTCAGCCTTCAAGCTCCTGTAATATTATCTAACCATGAAGTACAAGGTCTAACTCCAGGCTTAAAGAATGTCATTATTATGGGCTGACTCATTTAATGTATGATAACATTAGCAGTGCACTGTATAAGTGTAGTTAAAATGGAAGTGTTCTGCACCACAAAAAAGTCTCCATGCTGCAACAGGTTCAATCTAACAGCTACAGTTCCATCATACTAAATATAATAACCAATAAATATTTCAGGCATGTTGATGCAGTGGTTAGCACTGGTACCTCATAATAAGAAGGTTCTGCGTTTGAAGCTCAAGGCCAACTGAGGCCTTTCTGTGTCGAGTTTGCATATTCTCCCTATGCCTATGTGAGTTTCCTTTGGGTTCTCTGGTTTCTTCTCACCATTTAAAGGCATGCAAAATATGCCAAATGCCTACTCTAAAATGCTCATAGGTGTGAATGGTTGGCTATTAGCCCTGCAGTAGACTGGCAATCTCTCGAGGGTGTATTCCACCTCTCTCCCAATGTCAGCTGGGATTGGCTCCAGCTCACCCTGACAGATCAGCAGTATAGATAATGAATGAATGAATAGATAGCTCAGCTGTTCTTTTCTTCTTACAGTGGGTGTGCAAGTACTAAAGCAAATGTAACATGCACAAAAATTATTATTGCTGAAACACAGGAAAGCTTTCATAATAATAACAATTTCATTGCATTATTTACACTGTACTGTTTATCATATTGATAATACTGTACATTTTACTCACTGAGAAAATTCATTCTGTATCTGTTTATATAGATATTAGTAACTTCTAATATTAGACTTTAAAGTTTAAATGACTCATCATGCCATTCATTCATTGCACTCCTCACTCGCCCCATACAACCTGAAATAAGTTAAATATAACTTTTAATCAGATTAATGTTGCAGAACACTTCCATCCTAGCCCACATGCATGCATGTAGTCTATTTACAGCCTGTGTGACCTCTCTCTCTCTCTCTCTCTCTCTCTCTCTCTCTCTCTCTCTCTGCGTCAGCCTCTTGTCTTTGTAAGGCTTACAGGAACATCACTATAGCAACTGTGAGTGAGGAGCTACTTCAGTGAGGGAGGGAGAAAGGGAGAATGTGAAATAGGCCGTTCACTATAAAGCAGCCTGAGAGAGAGAGAGAGAGAGAGAGAGAGAGAGAGAGAGAGAGAGAGAGAGAGAGAGAGAGAGAGAGAGAGAG
>JAOUQZ010000008.1:20411056-20424070 GCA_028564935.1 Neosilurus hyrtlii | reverse complement strand
GTGTGTGTGTGTGTGTGTGTGTGTGTGTGTGTGTGTGTGTGTGTGTGTGTGTGTGTGTGTTTGTGTGTGTGTGTGTTGGCCCTGCGATGGTTTGGGCGAGCTGAGGTTGTACCTGAGTTGTCTGAGATAGGCTCTATTCTTCCCATGACCCTAATAGCATTAAGCAGTTTGGCAGATGTATAGATGGTTGGAAATTATTTCAAAATGAAATGACTAGCAACAGGTGTGTTTTGGGAAAATACTTATAACTGTAGACAGTGAGAGGCATGACCAGCCTTTGATAACGCAGTTAGCTGCACTGGGGGGCAGCAGTGACATCCCACTGATAGTGGGGCTTGAACTCCCTACTTTGGGATGAATAATCCAGCACCCTACCACTGGGCCACCACTGCCACCTGCTAGCTCCAAATGCATCTTTAAAAAAAAACAGCACATTGTGTATAGAAAAATGGTAAACTTTAGAAAAAATGAGTTAGGCAATGAGGCTAATGATGTGCAAAACATAACACGCTAAGTATCTGAAAACATTTTTTCCACATGCGACTTTTCTGTAACCTTCTTTCAAGGTAAATTTGCTTAATGTTTCCATTACTGAGATATTAAAATAAATAAATTTGCACCCCCAACTTTATCTTTCCAGGTTCACTGAGAGAAAGGAGCACGGGCGCACGTGGTCATGTCGTGGTTTGGCTGGAGCGATCCTCAGTATCGGAGCGCACGGCGCGAGCCAGCTGAAGTGGTGACGGACACACTGATGCTCGAGCTCAGCTGGCAGATGAAGGAGGCAGAGCGGCTGCAGCGAGATCGTGATAATGAATATAGGCGGCTGCGAACAGGTGTAGACTACAGCTGGCTGGTGAGCGTGCCACGCATTTCCTATGATATCAGCCATGGAGAGAGACTGGCGCTTGAGGACTTGTGCAGCAAAGTACACCCGTCCTACTGTGGAGCTGTGATCCTCCGGTAACCACACACCAACACGACTTCAAATTATCATCCGTTTTTCAGACTCATAACATCAGATACCTGAAACTTTATAATGATTCAATCTTCTAGGAAAATGCTGAAATAGCTACTAGCAATGAAATTAAGGGACCCTTGAAATTTCTAATAAAAATAACCCCTTTCATTACTTAATTTGTGATGCCAGTGATCACAGCAGTGACAGTAATTCATCTCATGTACTCCTCCCTCTCTGAGAGCATGGCCAATTTTGCTGTCTTGAGGCGTGACATAATCAGGATTCGGGCTCTTGAGCTCTTGATAAATAGCCTCCTATACAGTATATGGTGCTTATTCTGAGACTTCTCCTAATCTCTTTCTTAAGTTTGTGGAACATGTGACATGTGCAGTCAGTACTTATCTTTTCGCTATATTCCTGAGTGTTTATGTAATCAGTGCTAATCTGTAGTAACCCTACAGAGTTACACCCACTCACTGGAGGCTGTATCACCATCAAGACTTTTTTATATTCATTAGGATTAAATTATATTCATTCATTCATTGTCTGAACCACTTGATCCTAATTAGGGTCGTGGGGAGGCTGGCGCCCATCTCAGCCAAGACGAGAGCTGAGCACGCCCTGGACAGCTCGCCAGGCCATTGCAAGGCAGAAACAAGCTGGTCTTTGATAACCCAGTTAGCTGCATTGGGAGTAAATAATATAAACAGATATTTAAAAAATTTATGTTGTTAATTAATTTATGTTGTTAGAAAAATAGATCTATTTTGGGAAATGGAACATAACAAATGCTTGGTATCAATAAGAGAGCAATATGTGGTTTATTACATACAAATGTGTTTTCAAAGCAATAAGTGCATCACCCCACATTAAATAAATAAATAAATAAATAAATAAAAAGCTAAATCAAAGAAGCTGAGAGTCAGAATTGATACATAGTGCTTTTTTAATTTGAGTTTTTTACACTCACCCTTAAATACGGATTGAAGATTATGTTTGTCTATGCCTCAGAGGCACATGCAGCAAGCACACAAATTGATTAAATTATAGAGATAAAACGTACCACTGTGATCTATTTTAAAGCTTCCTAGAACATCTCTTGAGGGTAGACTGAGTAGCTTTGCCAAAGTGGCTTTGTGGAATACACAACAGAACCCTTATAACCTCTGGCCCTAATGAGCTTTAAGAGCTTTTCTGGAACACAAAGTCAAATCACCAGGCCTGGTTTACATGTTCTGGGATAGGAAACAGTTTATAAATCAAGATGGGGAAAAGGGATCTGAAATATATAGTAAGCAGTTCTTAGTTGAGTCTAAGGGTTCAGAATGATCCTTTAATTCTTTAGTCTACTGACTGCACCACCATACCATCTTTACTGTATTTTATCCAGGTTGCAAATGCCTGGGAATTTTTTTTCTAATCTTATGAATTACCAGTCAATAAATTAACAGGTTTATTTGCTAAGCCACAACAACTTCGTGCTGCAATTGTACAGAGCTAGAGCTGGATGTCTAATCAATCCAAGAAAAAGAGATGTGATTTAAACTCAGAACTAATGTTTGTTTCCCTGTTACATAGAAAGATAAAATTTACATTTTTGTACAAACCCATCCTACACTCACTCTCACTCTTCTGGAACTGCTTATTTGGCAGGATCAAGACAGAACACACAGTCCAAGCAAAGTATTATTAATGAATTTATATGATTTTCAGTGTTTCGTATTTTTGTGGCACAGTGGTGTTGTAGTTAGCATGTCCACTGTACAGCAATAAGGCCCTGGGTTTGCGTCCTGGACCTGGGCATTTCCGTGTGGAGTTTCTTCTTGTGCATGTGTGGGTTTCCTCTGGGTACTCCGATTTTCCCCCCACAGTCCAAAAACATGCACATTAGGCTAATTGGCTGCTCCAAATTGACCCAAGGTGTGTATATGATTGTGAATGGCTTCGTATCTGTGTGTGTATGAGTGTGTGCGTGTGGTGGCCCTGTGATAGTCTGCTAAGCTGTTTATTGTGTACCCTGCCTTTGCTAAGTGTCAGCTCCAGCCTCGCTGATAGGATTAAGCAATTTGGAGAGTGAGTGAATGTTAAACATTTTTTTCCTGCATCCCAAAACATGCATGTATTTGGACTGGATACACTAAATTGCTGAAATCCCAACATCGATGTTCAGCAGTTCATCTCAGTGATATTACTGAAGCACTGCACTTTTTTATCTCAGCGTATCTTAAACCTGAGTGTTTTTTTTCTTGCCAGGTTTCGTCAGGTCCTGTCAGAGAATGAGCCAGAGGTGCAAGAGGTTTCGGGTCTTTTCCGTGCTGTTCTTCTTGAGACACTGGAGCGTATTCAGGAGGAGAAGGAGGCACAGCGTTTAGCACGACAATGGAATAACAAACGCTCCATCAGCCTCTCCATGCTTTCCTTTAAATCCAGAGTGAGAATCAATCCTTTCGGCAGCTCTGTGGCTCTGACCTCCAGCAGTTCTGGATTAGAAGAAGTCCACACCATATCTCAGGATGTTGAAAAAGGACTTGGACACACAGCTGATAAGACCCAACGTGTGTTTAGCATGCCTGATTTTAGACACAAAGGCATTAATGGTCATGTGTAAGGGATGTTTAGACTTCAAAAGATGACCTCAAGTACAGAGCTGCACTAGGAATAAAAACAAAAGAGGTAAATTCATGATATAATTAATCACCAAACATCACATGATGATTTTCTGCACAACACTATACATTTTCAGAAGCACAAAAATAATCATTTTATTTCATTTTATATATTGACACTATAAAAAGCTTTCTCTGACTGCAACATACTTTTGTACTGATAGTATCATACAACTCCCACTGAGTTTCCAAAGGCTGTGGTATTTACTGTACTATGTAATTGCCCAATGTGTGGTATAATTTTTCCCCCCACAATTTAGATCTCTACATCCTTTAACAGCTGTGATTTTCAATGGGGGATTTTTTCAGGTGCTGGTTTGTGGCATTTTGCAATCTGTATCTGATATTACACTTAGAAAAAAACTAAATCAAAACCAAAAACACTTAGATAACACATTAAGTAATTTAAGGCAATGTATGCTGCCTGACCAAAAAGAGTTGATGTTAGGATTTACATAGGAAACTTATTCCACAGCCATGCTAGATGATGTCAGAGTGTTAAATAATGAGGTTAGCACATATATATATAAGTTATCCATCTGAGCTGTTTGAACTGGCACACTAGTGCGTCATGGCGTGCAAGGTCTTCTGTCCATGCCTTTCAATGCACTGAGCACAGAGTTTTCAGGTGACCAATCAGAGCAGAGTAGGCACAGGGAAGGAAAATATCATAAATGGGGGGAGGAAGCCAAACTCAAAATTTCAGGGGTAGGTGGGGAAACAGCTACCTGAAGAACTGTAGAGGTTTTTTTTAATTAGAAACCATTTGCTGGTGCTCCACTGGTGTCCGAAATGGAAAAAAATAAAGGTCTGAAAATGGGTGTAATATGATATCTGACCATTAAGAGCATTTGATTAAATAATTACTGGTAACAATTCACAATGTTCTCTGGACATGGAAAATATGCCACTGCATTTCAGAAGAGTAAAATTATTGGCCTACAAGGCAACCAAAGAGATTGATGAAGCAATTGAATTGACTTAAGACTTGACTAGTACATGCTTGGAGAAGTCTAATCTTAAAAGCGCAACAGTGGAACTAGCTATGTTTACCAGTAAATGTAAAAGAATTTCTACATGCACAATATGATAAGAACTCAAAGGGATGGAACTAAACAACTATGAGGCAATAAAAACACTTTTAAAAAAAATAAAAACTTACGCTAGTGAGAATAATCAGAGAAATACAGAAAAGGAAACGGTCAATGAATAAAGTCCATGTGATCTGATGAGTCCAGATCTACCCTGTCCAAACTGATGGGCGTGTCAGGGTGAGAAGGGAAGAGTATGAAATAATGTACCCTTCTTGCATAATGACCACTGTACAACCCTCTTGAGGCAATGTTATAATCTGGGGTTAGTTCAGTTGTTCAGGTTGAGGCTCAGCAACATTATGTATTACATGCAATATAATCAAGACAGCTGACTAGCTGAATGTACTGAATGACCAGGCTATCACATCACTGGGGTTTTTCTTACCTGATAATTCTAAGACGACAATACCAGGAATCATTAGGCTCAAAGTAGGAAAGATTAGTTCAGGGAGCATGAAGAATCATTTTATCACAGAGTCCTGATCTTAACCCTACTGAAAGTCTTTGGGATGTGCAAGAGGAGACTTTATAGACTGGTTCGACTCTCCCGTCATCAATAAAAAAATCTCCGCAAAAAAATCGTGCAACTTTTGATGGTAATAAATGTTGTGAGGTTGCATTACATTATTGAAACAATGCCACAGTAAATGTGAGCCATAATCAATGCTAAATGAGGTCCAATTAAATATTAGTTGGGACAAAATATTTTATCAAGCACTGTATATTTTCTAACAGTAACTTTTTCTAAATGCTATTGATTTAGTATTAGTGCAATCATCATTTCAGGTGTTTGTGTATTGTCAGTGGACTTCAATAAGTGTGAACTGTGAGTTTCATTTTATTTTATATCTTTATGCACAAGATAAAATGACATCAATAAGAAAAAGGTTTGATAGGATAATTATTTAAAAAAATGCACATAATTAATACATGTACAATTGTTTTCGATGTTTAAGATTATGTACACTTTACATAATCGTAAACGTCTAAAATTCTAAACATTTTGTACACCTTGGTTTTATCTAACACTGTAACATATTAAAAAGCCATCTTCAAAGTGCTCTGTGTTAACTCTAGACTTAATCCATGGCCTCTTTCTTAAATTCTTTGGAAGATTCTTTGTGACTGGGCAACAGATGATACAGCACATGATAACTGCTTGACTTCACTGTATTTGTTGACATGATACATTATCCTGCTGGGAAAGGAATGAACAATACTCAGATAATCTGTGGTATACAAGCAATGATGGGACCAAAGTGTGCCAAGTAAACACTGCCCATATTCCCTACACCATTATACCTGCAGGGTTGCTACATGGATTCATGCTGTTGGTGCTAAATTCTTACTGTACCTTCTATCTGTCTCAGCAGAAATTGAGATTCTTTAGACTAGTGTGATGGTTTTCTACTCACTATAATTCTACAGAGTGGTTTAGATTTTCTGTTAGCTTGAACTATCTGGCCATTCACCCGACCGCTCTGATCAACAAGGCATTTCTGTCTCACTGGATGTTTGTGTTTTTCATTTTATTCTTTATTATTATTCTTTAATTATTTTATCATTCTGAGTACATTCTATAGATGTTGTGAATGAAAATCCCAAGAGACTAGCAGTTAGTGAAATATTTGAACCAGCCTGTCTTGTGTTGTTTTTCATGCCAGGGTCAAAATCACCGAGACCACATTTATGCCTGTTCTGAGAGTTGATGTGAAAATTTACCCAGATCTGCAGCTCCCTATTAGATTTTTTTGCATTCAGTCCAGAACATCATATACAAGCAACACAGATCTGATGTAAAGATTTACCCACACATCTGATAGACAGTTCTTTCAAACAAACAAACAAACAAAAAACACCATTTTTCTAGATTTGTGCCACATTAACACTTAGAAAGTGAATGTAAGCCATGTTGTTATATTGTACATCAGGTTTTATATTACTGGATATAATGTGATTTTTTTTTGTACACAACTGCAGAGAAATAACAATAAAGGAAATCCTAAATAAATCAAGACACAACAATACTAATGAACAAAAGAAAATGTCCTAAATTTTTGGTATTGCCATTTCACTATTAATGTCATTGTCACTGACATAAGTGTAGTTGGCAAAATAGCTCTTCTTGTGTGTATGAAGAAGGACAACATGCTGGAATAAACAAATACTTGCATAAAACGAGATGCTTCCTTTACCTCTCTGGAGGGCATCTAAAAAAATCTTCATTAAGAAGGTTTCATTAATTTGCTAACTAGAATTTACTGAAGTATACAGACTAATATGTTACTGTTTTATTTGCTAATGACAGAGAAAAACAAAAAACAAAACTAGCCTTGATTCCAGTAGTTTATGTAAAAAGGTTTGCAGCAGGAAAAATTCTGGTTATTGGTAAATAGTGCAAGCATTCCCTGATTGAATTATTATTATTGTGCAACATTATTTAGTAACAATTTTTTGTCACTTAAACAGAGATCCGCAAATAGAAGAACAAGTGTGACTCTCGATGTATGGGGTTAATTTACTGATTGCTATTTAGTTATAGCTACAGACAAAAAGTTCAGATCAGACACTCTGTCAATTTTTTGCATTATCCTGCTGAAAGAGCTCACTAACGTTAAGGAATGCCATTTCCCTAAGAAGATGCCCTTGGTCTGCATTATTTAGAGAGGTGTAGCATGTCAAAGTAACATCCACATAAATGCCGGGAACCACGGCTTCCCAGGGCACTGCACTTTCTCCGCTGGTTTGTCTTCTTTCTTGTTATTTACCTCCTTCTCTGGTGATATTTATTCCCCATACAGGTAAGCAGCAGGCATGCACCCAGCCACCCATGATATAAAATAAAACATGATTTATCAGACCTGCCATCTTTTCCCATTACTCCATTGTCTAGTTTAGATGCACTCAGCGATGGATAGGGGTCAACCGGCCCTTTGGAGCTATGCAGGCCCATACACAGCAAACTGATATACACTGTTTGTGCTGGCGCCTTTCCACCATAGCCATAAACTAATTGCTAATGCTATATGGCCAGCTCCTCCATTCACTCATTCTTCACTCAACACGACTTTACCGGCCTGCTGTAAGAAACAGGACTCTGGTCAGCATCTCTGGTGTCCTCAGACAGACAGGGTGTGGGAAGTAAGTGGGACTCTGTTCTAGGCTAAAAACAAACTGGCTCTTTTATACATTTTTCATAAAAGCAACCCACCTCTTTACCTTCAAACACTTGGTGGTAAGATCATATATTTTTTACATTTTCCACAAACAGAATAAAAGAATATAAGTATATTATTAATATTTATCACAGTGCAGTGGGTTTGTATAATAAAGCAGTTCTACAATCTCCCACCTTATAAATACCAATAACTGGTCACATTCTCATTAATTCTTTAAATACAACTGAAGTGAAATTGAATTGAACACAATCCAGACAAATACTGTACGACTCGTGCTCATGGAATCACTTCACTTGTCAGTAGTGTTAATGATCTGGCTGATTGTGGTATTTGCAAGTATGCCTTTGCTATCTTTTTGCATTACATAAGTAAATAAGTTTTTAAATAAATCCAGCAGAATATTTGGACTGATATTTTTTTATTTGTCTAAGCATTTTTACAGATGTCTGCATGTCTTCATTCTTACCCACGTTATTACCAGGACAAATAACACAAATAAATAGCATGTTTTAATCACATTTATAGAAAATGTGCTGTCATGACTGTGTCCACGGATATTTTTCTAAATGTCCACTTTAAATCTTTCTTAAGTCCGTTTTATGTGATAAAGGTGTTTGTGTAATTCTGCAATTTGAGGTATAAAAAAAAGAACAGTCTGTCCAGATATAAAAGTCACTGGTATTCCTCATTTTAAAAACACAGGTGATCTTGTTACGATAAAGGTGGCCCAAGTACACATAGACTAAAAGTCGAGAATATCACTGTATTAAAGAGTTCAAAACAGCAAATACATGAGAGGGATGCTTTATAACAGGAATCATGAGTGAACAGCACTGGATGTTAACCAAATGTTACAGAAAGATAACAAAATAAATGCTTCTCCGGTTGTGGTGAGCTGTACGAAGCCCCACAGTGCTGTCCATTACAGGAAATTACTGGTATTTCCCTGAGAGCTAACTGGCCAAGACAAAGTTAATACCAAATAAAAAAATAAAATAATTATGGGGAAAAAAGGAAGCACAGACTCCAGATTAGCAAGTCGAGTTTAGAAATTCCAACAGCTCAGCACGGTTCTTGTCTCTCTGAAACAACAAAAACAATAATTAATAATTAAAATGAAATCTATTTCAGATGTACATATAATGGATATAATGGTTTACATTCACACACAGCGGAACAGCAGTATTTAATACTACAAAAAGTCAATATTACTGAAGTAGGTAACTCACTTGCTTGTCCTTTTTTGATTTCTTCACCTTCATTTTGATCCTCTTTCCTGAGATCATGCTGTACTTGCCACTCCGCTTCTTCTCCTTCAGGTACTACAACACAGACAACACACAGTATCAGCATGACAGGAATTTTTTTTTTTTTCTCAAAACATTTTTGAGTGCAGATTATGAGCTACAGTAGAAAAGCTCTACCTTTGAAATCTGGACAGGACCAGAGGTATCTTCCTCTCCTTTATGTTTCTTGTCCTTCCGTCGCTTGCGTACTTTCTCTTTTTTCTGCTTCTATTAAAGATTTATGAGTAAAAAAACTTTAAACAAGTCATTACTGTGTGTGTATGTACAAGCTTCATAGAGAGGATTGGAATATGTTTTTAATCAACCAAAAGACAATATTTCAGCTGGTCATCACTTCTTTAACACTTGGTTTTAGGGTTAGGCATTTATTGGTGATCGTTAAAGTTATGGTAAAGGTCCTAGGAATTGCATTCGTGAACGTCCACAAAAAGAGAGAGGTGCATGTGGGTGTATGTGTGAGAGAGAGTAAGAGTGGGGGTGTGCAAGGAAACACAACAGGTGAATAGACAGAATAAAACCATATCTGATGATAAAACTTACCTTTTTGGCAGGTTTTTCCTTTTTCCTTTTCTTGGAAACTTTTCTTTTCTTTCTGTAAGAATCTGGTGAAAAAGAATAAAGTAATGTGCAACTTTTGACCATCAAAACCTACATAAAGAATGGGCATACTTTATATTAGTAACTTTATACATAAATATGTTATATGTTAACATGAAATAAGTAATGCTATCTAATATTTATAGCTTAATATTTTTGACATTTAGGATGAAGAGTTTGCTGGTATACATCAATCGATGTAGAAAATATATATTTAAAGATACCAAACATTTCGGTATGTGAGCTGTTTCAACATGATGATACATCGATTCCTCTCTCACTGGGACTGAGACACAAGACCTGCATTTATCTGTACACTCTGATGATTTTGGGTTTCAGGAATACTAAACATGCAAGAGGGGGGGGTCAGTGGCATAGTGGTTAACACTTGTCTGCGTTTTTGTGTGGAGTCCTCCCTGTGCTTGTGTGCGTTTACTAAGACATGCACATTAGGCTAACTGGCTATTTCAAATTTCCTTTGGGTATGAACATGGGATACTGGCCCAGCCATGCAACAGTGGCAACACAGGTACATGTGGTTAGGGAAATACCTTGCAACCTACCCTATAAAAATCCTTGCCACGAGAACTCTATAGCAATCAAGTCATAAAGAGTCAAATTAGACTTAGCGCAAGTGAAACCTGAGCAACTGTTTCAGTTGTACACCAAAATGAAGTGAATTCTAAATCAGCTGCACTATACTGAACAAATATCATTCTGTTGCATCCTGTATGAACTCACCACTGCTACTGGAGCTGCTCCTGCTGTGGGATGAGTCACTGCTGGAAGAGGAGCGAGATGAAGACGAAGATGATGATGAAGATGAGGATGATGAAGAGGAAGATGAACTGGCTGATGAAGATCTGCTTCGGCTGCGTTTTTGCTTCTTTTCGTATCTTCCTGTCCATCAGAATCCCATAAATGAACAAAGATCAGACAAACGCTTTACAATCAAACCCTCAGTAATTACATATCTGATCTTGCATAAACACACACACCTCTCTATCTTGTCCAACACAACTATTAAGTCCAGTCAACTTCTTGCGAGTTTTTTTTAAAGCAAGAAAATCAGTCTAAATCTTCAGGGTGCCTCTGATTCATAAAAACGAACCTCTGCTTCTTGATCGTCTCCTCTCCTTCTTCTCTGTGCTTGACCTGCTTGTCTCCTTTTCAATGTTCACTGTTGCAGACTGTTAAAAACAAGCATGCACATTTACTTAGTCGAAAGACACTATAGATCAAAATTTACTTATAAAAAGGTCAGAATATTCAGCCACCTCCAAAAGTATCTGAACATCGAAAAACACTGGAAATTGTTTTTGCCGTGCACTGGAGACATTTGTGTGTGAGATAAAAAGATGAACATGACAAAAGAGATCACTTTCAGCCTAATGTCCTGGTATTTACATCTAGATATAGGGTGGCATGGTGGCATAGGGGTTAACAGGTTTACTTCATGGCAAGAAGGTCCTGGGTTTGATTTACGGCCGTTTTTGCGTGGAGTCTGCATGCTCTCCAAATGCTAGTGTGGGTTTCCTCCAGGTTCTCCGGTTGTTCCAAATTGACCCAAAGTGTGAGTGTGTCAATGGGTGTGCCCTGTGATGGTCTCGTGAGCTGTTCTGGGTGTACCCAGTGTTGGCTAAGACAGACACCAGCCTCCCTGCAATCCTAGTCGAGTTAAGTGGTTCAGCAAATGAATGATGAGATGAGAATGAATGTGTTTAAATCTAGAGATAGTAAACAACAGGAGGACTGTATAAATCTTATACACAAAAATGGTGTCACATGACAAGATATTTAGGAAATAATGTGAAGAAACTAATGTTTAATTGAAATGATGACTCCAGTTAATATACCAGCTTAAGTGGTACAACCAAAGACAAACAATTTACCAAATACTGATACACATGCTCATTTGATTTAGCGAGCCAAAAAACCTGATCCTCGTTTTTACATTTTTAAAACCACAACTCCCAACCAACCAGGGTTTCTGCGCATGCGCAATTCCCTCTTCCACGTTCAAGCTTCAGCACATATATTGCAATGTTGGAGATGTTGTCTCATAAAATAGTCAAGCGAAATAGTGCCTAGAGCTCAGAATACTGGTGCTAATGTTTTACGAAGACCCAAAGGACACTTTGGTGAGGGTGGACAAAAAAAACCCAACAAAATTATATATATATATATTTCTCACACACACACACACACACACACACACACACACACGTATATAAACACCAGCTCATGTGAAACAGCTAGAATTATAACCCAGGACAGTAAAGAACGACTGGGGCCCAGTGCATAAACACAGTCGTTTGTGATATGCAGGAGAATCATGAGTTACACTGGAGTGTTTTCTTTCAGTTAGCACTAAGCTAATGCTAATGATTATGTACACCTCACCATGGTGAAAGAAGAAAGACCAGTCTGGATGAAGCAGCTGAAATCCGTGATGAAATCGCTCCTACTATTCATACGGTACTGGTTTCACTATATAAACATTTTATTTTTGTTTAAATCCTATTGTTTTCAGATAAGAACGTTTACTAAAACTTTCAGTAAGATCACAAGCCGAGCGAAGCCATTATTGTTAACATTGTTTTCCCGTCATTCATTGCGGTTTAATCCCAAATCTCTCCCTACTCCCTACGTTTGTGCCCTACATTGAGTCCTGAAAGAATCGCATTCTACAGAGAGCTAGTAGACTACATGCCATTTATTAATCTACTAACTTACGTTATTTTATACTTCTTCTATTAACTGCGCGCTAAATAACATTTGTTGTCCTACTGCCATCTATCATCCCGCCTTTGTACTGCAACATATACCTAACCTGCCTGAAATCTAACAGGATTTAATAGCTCTGTGGAGTTGGTGATGTTGGTGACGTCACAGGCCAGAAAATGCATTTTGTAATTACTTAAACACTTTAATAGCACTAACTTTTATATATTTATATTTTATTTTTACTGCACAAAACAAAGTGGGTGGGGCAGTGGTGGCCTGGTGGAAGGGTGATGGATTACTGATCCCAAGGTTATCGGTTCAAGCCCCACTATCAGCGGGTTGCTCCCAGTGCAGCTAACTGGGTTGTCAAATGCCGGCCATGTCTCTCACTGTCTATGGTGGGAGTCATGTAAAATAACCATTGCTGATTTTCGTCAAGAGTAGCTGCATAGCCATCAGCGTGTTTCTGCCCTGCGATGGCCT
>JAOUQZ010000008.1:20395428-20410956 GCA_028564935.1 Neosilurus hyrtlii | reverse complement strand
CTGCCCTCGCTCAGAGTTGGCTGAGATGGGCGCCAGCCTCCCCGCGACCCTAATTAGGAATAAGCGGTTCAGAAAATAAATGAATGAATGAGAAAGTAAGGGGCCAACTACCCAGAGCAAGATTTATTCACTCACCTCACTCTCTTGCCGAACCTCTTACTCCTATTAAGGACAAGTAAGGCCCTACACTGGCTGGGAGAAGGCGGGGTACACCCTGAACAGTTCGCCAGTCCATCACACACATGACCATGGTGTGTATAGGTAGCATATTTAATATACATATTCATTGTACCTGCGTATCAGTTAAGACATGTCTGCCTCATGCTTGTGTGTTTTCTCCAGGTACACTGGTTTCCTCCCACACCCCAAAGACATGCGGATACAAGTGGATGTTTTAAATTGCCCCTGAGTCTGAGTGTAAGTGTGAACGGTTCTGTGTGTGCTGGCCCTGCAAAAGTCAGGCGAGCTGTTTAGGGTGTATCCTGCCTTCGGCCAATGATGACTGAGATATGCTTCAGCCTCCCTGTGTGTGTGTGTGTGTGTGTGTGTGTGTGTGTGTGTGTGTGTGTGTGTGTGTGTGCGTGCGTGTGCGTGCGTGTGTTGGTCCTGCGATGGTCTGACAAGCTGTTCAGGTTGTGCTACACCTTTATCCAGTGTCGGCTGGGATGGGCTCAGCCTCCTAAGCGGTTCGTCGGGTGAGAGAATTTTATTTCTGTATTAAGGTAGATGATTCTGTGACTTTCAGTAGTCGACAGCACTACTTGTTTATTGTTCACTATTGAAAAAAAACCCTGTTTTCAGATTTAATTTGGGTGATTTTATAAATGAACAGGAAGATGATTATGTCATTTGTGATGTAATAAGAGACTGGAAGGGGAGCTGCCTAGCACAGATTCAGCAATAAGGCTATAAATTCTGTGGGCCTGTCTGGGGTGTGTTCCTTGACCCTGGCTCGGGCAGTTTTTGCATCACTGTATGTGTTGCACATGTAGTTTGCCATTATAGAAGTAGTCATTTGCCATTATAGAAGGTCATTCTGAGTGCTGGAGGGGTGGGGGGTCCGCTGTAACCCAACCATTTATGATGTCTAAACCCATTGTTTCCATGGTGATATTGAGAGCAAAACACACCTACATGCAGCTGTCTTTTAAATATACAATATATTAATCTGATACATTAATTTTTAGTGAGTCTTCCTTGTTTATCACACACCTCATATCTGTTCACCAGCCTTCAACCTTGTGCCTATGATTATTGTGAGATCTGCAGAATTCTGATCAGGCCCCATAATGCTAGTACTGCTACTACTGTAAATGCTAGTAGCACTGAAAACAAAACCACATTCAGAATAATAAAGAAAAGTCATATAAAAGCATTTATTCATGAAATGTTTATTACATTTTACAAAATATGTTTAATATTTCTTATAACATTTTGTAATGCTGCAAAGCTACCTATATCTAAGATTGCTGAGTAAATTAGATTTGTGCGGACACACACACACACACACACACACACGCACACGTACACGTACAGAAATCGTTTAAATCGAATAAATCAGTCACATGAGTCATCTGTGATGTTTAACGTCCAATCAGGACCAAAAATCTGAGTTCACTAATAACTGTTTCAAATCATTATTCAATTTTTTGTGATGTCATAATATTTCATTTAAACAGATACAAGCGTGGGGAGGCTTCTTTCTCATCCTGAGTCAGATGGAGTACTATAAACGGTTCAGCCTATGAACTTTTCTGCTGATATTCGTATACATGTACACACCACTATATCATGGCTACAGCTTTAATTTAACACAGACACACTGTGCTAGACTTGAATTTTGATGTTTAAATGATAATAGTATGTTGTTCGGATATGTTACATGACCGAACGGTGTCAGTGTTTATTACCTGATGAAATGAAAACAGATTTCGAAGGTAGTGAACTCAAACATCTGAACCTGACCTGAACAAGAGTAGATAAAATGACTGACTGTCAAAACACGGAACGGAACAGAGAATAAAAAATAAAATACATGTAATCGTAAAGCATGCAAATAGATGTTTTTCCATCAACCAATCAGAGACCGGCTGCAGAAATGCACAAACTGAAAGATAAAAAAATATATAAAAATATCAAAATATGCATAGTGGAAGAATAAAAGTAGCAGAAGAAAGTATTCAGGAAGACAAAGTCCTTAATCATCAAATGCTTTGTTTCGCTCTGATTTCTGTTCTGATTAGGTCATGTGCACAAGGACATTTTAGTATCCTTAACCTCTGAACTGATGACAATTTGTTGATCAGCAACAGTCCATGATAATCAGAAAAACCATGCTCAGAATGTTCAGACCAAAAGCTGACATGACCGAACCTCCAAATGGTGTTAAAACTATATTTACCAGTTAGAGACAGTCTGCTGTGGAGAATCTGCGCTTAAATGGGTTCCGCAGTCACACGATTCCCAGTAATATGGAGAAATATTCTAAAATGTCCTTGTACACATAGACTATACTGTACACTGGTTTGGAGAGTTCTTTGCAGTTCTTCAAATAACTAATATTGTTCAAGTTCCCTGAGTTGGTTGTGGATTTTGGATGTGAGTTTTGCATGAAGAGCACAAATGCCAGAGATTCAAGCCTCTGCTTTGTTCTTAGAGTGATCAGTGTGAGTAAGACTTTCACCAGCCTCCTCTTCCTCAGGGACCTGCAAGTAAAAAAAAAAAAAAATACAAAATAATAAATCTACATAATTTCTGCAGTTCTGAGAGAGGAATTCTGTTCCTAGTGCGTAGCTGCATGGCGATTCAAAAGGTAACGTTCATTTTAAATGAAATCACTCGCCTTAACCTCGCATGAACATTGAGCACATCAAACCATTCCTATGTCTGAAATCACTCACTTCCCCTATTCACTATATAGGGAACTAAATACAGCAGATGAATATACGCTTTCGGACACTGCTCTTTTTTCGACGTTAATTACATAACGCTGACACACAATTAAAACGGGTCAACATTAACTGAGCTGGTGGAGCATCCATAAGCAACACTATTTTATTTTTAATAAAACAGATTTTAGGCTGTGAAGTATTGTAACCTTATTTTTCATATTTTATCTTACTCTATTATGTTTTGCATTAGAACTCCTAGATTTGTCTCACATAGCACACTAACCAAGGCATGAATTGTTTGATTAGTGACTATCAGTCATACACTACTAATGCATTATGGGAAACATTGAGTGCACTATATAGTGTGTAATATTTCTTATGATAAATGGGCACCATTACTAACTCATTATATAGTGCAGTATATAGTAAGTAGAGTGATTTTGGATAAATCTTGGGCAGGCCTTAGTCAGCTACAGCACACACTTTCCAGACTGAGGTACCTACACGGACTTTCCTAGGTTCTGCAGAATTCGTGCACTGCACATGCGTGATGGAATGTATGGAAGTATGGAAAGTATAGAAAGTTGCCTGACCTGAGGTGGGTGGGTGGTGTTATATTGGATGGGACCTGGGGATTCTCTGAAATGTGTGCAGTGGTCGATGAAAGCATGATTTGATGTGTTCAGTGCTCCTGTAAGATTTAGATGACTGATTTCCTTCAAAATCCACAGTCTACAGCATAGTGTCTTCGGGATGATCACTGATCATAGAACAATCCGGATTGAAAGGGATGATTAAAGGGGATGTTTTTGTATGCAATTTTTCCCCATTCCTACTAATTTAAAAGTTTATTCATTCATTCATTTGTTCAATCATTCATATCTGAATTCGATTTATCCTGATCAGGGTTGTCATGGGCACAGAGCCACTATCCCAGTAATATTAGGTGAAAGATGGGAGTACTCCATGAAAACACATTCACACACTCAACATGCACACTTTGGAGCAATTTAGAAGAAGCAGGTTTATTTTTTGCAGGTGGGAGAAAACCTGCAATTCCTGAGGAAACCCAAATAGTTTCAGAAACACTGTATACATATTTACTAACATCAAACTGGATCAGTTTTTGACTTTCTCACCTCCCAGTACAGAGAGTCATCAAAGCAGTTCTGGTCAGGTGGCTGTCCCCAAAATGGCAGCTTCAGTAAAAGACCTGTGACACCACATAAAATCAAGTGATTACATTTTTTTTTAAATTGATTTGCGTATAACTCATCATTTCCTGTGTGGGCGCTGCTCAAGGGGGCACCGTTTTCCCTTGGGTGATATGGGTGTTGGTGTGTTTTTGTCTAGAAATCACAAGACTATTTAAAACCTCTGAATTATGTTTACTCAGTTTGTTTTTTTTCTTATCTTAAATTTGTTAAATTAATAAATATCTTTGGTTGATTTCTCTGATATAGATGTACATTTCCTTGTACTTTTAGGACAGCATTTTGTTGAATTTCTAGGATTTCAGAATCAGGAACCATGACAAACTGTCAGCTTTGGTCTGCTGTTTTGATTTAAACATTAATCGGAGTTCGTTATGTGGATAATTAACAATTATGCATGAAAGGCAAGGTAGATGTGATTGAATAGCCCTCAAGACAGAATGTTGAAGGGACTTTTCAATTTAATGATATTCACTGAGCATGAGGCACATAAGTCTTTTAGTATACTAAATGGAAACATAAGCAAAAAAGCACAATTGTAACGTGTCCATGGCGGAAGCGTCGTCGCCACTTGCCTTATTTATTTTGGGCTCAAATGCTGAGTCAGAAATGGGGACAAAAAGCAGACAAGGGGGAAAGAAATGGAACCAGGGATGTCAGAAGAGAGAACCAGCCTTGCCAAAAATAGCAGGTAACACCTTGAATCCTTTTTATCTTTTATATTCTTTAATTTTTCTTCTTTCTTTTCACATCAACCAAATATAAACGCAGCACCTGGTCACTTAAAAACCCAGGGAAAGAAATACAGTGTTACCGGCTGTCAGATGTGTGCCTTCACACATACAAAGACCCAGCACCTTCTAAACGGTGCTGGCTGCTTAAATAGGCTTTGTGGCGAATGGTTAATTAATTGGGGGGTGCAGTTGCCGTTGGTGATGTGCCGCTCTCTGCTGGTTGGTGAGGAAACAGCAGGCCTGGAGTATGGCTGTCTCCTCACTACAATAAAACGAGATTTTTATGGTTTATTTCTTCCATTTTTTAAAATCATGATGAATGCAGGTGAACTCAGAGTGGATTTGCAAGCAGGTGCAGAGCTCTTTAACCTAATTTGAGAGTCCTATGAGTGTCTGTCATTTTGATTCAAGCATTTTCCACTCTGAATCATTTTCTTTACTCATATGACAGTGGATCAATCACATTGTGCCACACCTACGTAGTATATACTGAACAAAAATAGGCAGTCAGAGTGGGGCAAATACTTTGTCATAGTAGTGTAGCCAAAGTGTTAATATAGTAACAAAACAAAACAGTACTTCTTTTAAAAACTGTACTACTACCCAAAACAGTTCAGACGATAATATGACAGCCAGACATGTCATTCATTCATTCATTTTCTAAGCCGCTTAATCCTAATTAGGGTCGCCTGGAGGCTGGCGCCCATCTCAGCCGACCTTGGGTGAGGGCGCCCTGGACAGCTCCCCTCAGACGTGTTTTGCACAATGCTAACCAGGAATGTAAAAGTTCCTCTTAAGTGTTGGATATATTAGCTTTGTAGCTCCAGTGCAAAGTAATTCTATGGATATCAACAATGTACTCTCTGATCAGATTCAGATTTTTCCTCTTCTAACACATCATGAGATCAGTTTCATACAAACAATCTTACAATATGCAGCAGCTTTTACATGCTGAAAGTAATCAGTATATCTTCATGTTCTTCTATTCCTATTGTGTTAGTGAGAGTGGAAAATGTGTGAAAACTGAATTACAGATATATTCTATGTTTCCATTACTATGGTAGTTATTTAGATTTTTTAATGGTATGGTGGTGATGTAGTTAGCATGTCAGCATCACAGTAAGAAGTTCCTGTGTGGTTTATGTGTGGAGTTTGCATGTTCTCCCTGTGCTTGCATGGGTTTCCTCTAGGTACTCCGGTTTCCACCCACAGTCCAGAGACATGCACTAATTGGCTGTTCCAAATTGCCCCTAGGTGTGTATGTGAGTGTAAGTGGTTGTCTGAGTGTTGGCCCTGTGATGATCTAGTAAGCTGTTCAGTGTACACTGCCTTTACCCAGAGTCGGCTGTGATAGGCTCCAGCCGCCCCGCGACCCTTATAAGATAAATTGGTTCAGCAAATAGGTGAATGAGAGTAATGGTGAGTATAAACACAGAGAAAACCACACCAGTCTGTGTATACGCACCTGTAATGGCTCCTCCGATGAGAGCGAAGCCGAGAGATGAAGCTAAAGCTGCTGCCTGAAAACCAGGAGTGATGCTAAAGAAAGGAAATAAAAACATACATATATAATGATGCCAATAAGTATTAATAAAGTATAAACACAAGTAAATAGAGAGAAATAAAAAACTCCAACAGCTATTCAGCAGTCTGTTATTTAATAATAACACTCAAAAAATCATTTTTTATTCAATATAATTTATTCTGGCTGCATAGTGGCGTAGTGTTTAGTACGTCCGCTCACAGCAAGAAGGCCTGGGTTCGATTTCCAGGCTCGGGTCATTCTATGTGGGGTTTGCATGTTCTCCCTGTGCTTGCGTGTGTTTCTTCTGGGTAGTCCGGTTTCCTCCCACAGTCCAAAAACATGCACAGTAAGCTAACTGGCTGTTCCAATTTGCCCCTAAGTGTGAGTGTGAATGGTTATATGTGTGTTGGCCCTGCGATGAAAATAAATGAATAATGTATTTTTAAAATCAATATTTTGTAAGTAGCCGTGCAGTGAGCCGGTAATTATTGTGAAATAAACCCCTTCATGATGATGCAATTCCGAGCCCTCTGTCAGAGGTTATTTCACAGTAGTGACTGGTTTACGACCATTTTTATATTTTATCAGTTTATCTGCTAACACCTGAGTAGTTATAGGCTATGCATTTTGGCCACATTTC
Source organism: Neosilurus hyrtlii (assembly GCA_028564935.1). Classification (NCBI taxonomy): domain Eukaryota; kingdom Metazoa; phylum Chordata; class Actinopteri; order Siluriformes; family Plotosidae; genus Neosilurus; species Neosilurus hyrtlii. The sequence continues at coordinate 20,403,952 of JAOUQZ010000008.1, read as the reverse complement.
TCTTGCAACCCTCCAGATAGCTGCAGGGACCCTTAGGGTTAAAGTAGTGCACAATTGTTACTTCTTTTGTTGTACATCAATTTGTGCATTTTTTTTGTTAGCCAACAAATCTGATCTCTTCATGAACAACTCTGTACTTCTGGGGGACCCTTACATTTCAGTGCAGATACAGTATTTTCTTAGGAGCTGGTAATAGTTATGTAGTGGACACACTGGCTATCTGCTCATTTTCATCCTGTTCTTGATTAGAATGGTTTGATTTGTGTTTTGAATGATTTTTTTTTAGTTGTGCCAGTCTTACTTTGGTTTCCTGCCCAGTGCTGCTGCCACAATGCCAGCCAGACCACCCAAAATCCCAGGCATGCCATGAAGGTTATGTACTCCACATGTATCTTGAATTCCCAAGTTTGATGCAAGAATGGGCTACGGATAAAATAAACAATAAAAAAGCAATACTGTTATACTCTCAGTGTATAAATATGCTTTACAGTGTTTTACATTATACAATGGTTTCAAATATACTGATATGTTTACTACATGTTCACACTTGAAATATTTTAAGCTATTGGGGTGGCGAGGTGCATTTTGTACGTGTATTCAGATGCGTACTGTGAGGAATTTAAAGCCAAGAGTAGAAATGACTCCAGCGATGACGCCAATCAACATGGCTCCAAATGGTGCAATGCTCATATCAGCACATGTTCCCACGGCAACTCCACCAGCCAGTGTTGCATTCTGGATGTGAACCTGTAAGAGAAAACAGATTGAAATGTTTTTACCTTCAGATTGAAATTGCACTGTTATTCTATCTTATTATTTATTGTACTTCCCATTTTAGGAGATATATCGCACTGTGATATATGTGATGTGTCCAGGTACAGTTTCCCCACAGACCAAAAACATGCACAATAGGCAAATTGGCTGTTCTAAATCGCTGTTAAGTATGTGTGGTAGTGCGAATGGTTGCGTGTGTGTGGCATTGGACTGGCGAGCTGTTTAGGGTGTTTTAGTGCCCCAGAGTTGGCTGAGATGGGCACCAGCCTCCCTGCGGCCCTAATTAGGATGAAGCGGCTTAGAAAATGGATGAATAATAATTAAAATGACCAGAATTTCAGGTTGGACTCACCATGTCCAATTTGCCTCTTTCTTCTACCAGGCTGGAGGTAGCATAGGCAGCAAGTGCACAAGCAGCCAGAGAGAAATATGTATTAATGATGGCGGTGAGCTGTGGAGCTCCAGGATCAGCAATTGCAGAGTTAAAACTTGGCCAGAACATCCACAGATACACAGTACCTACAGACAGAAAAAATATTCAGCATATTCATACATTTTATTTCAGTACGAATAGGATGAAAATCAAAACCATATTCTATGGCGTCACAGTCACCAGATCCTAACCCACTTCTATAGGAATGAGATGTTGTACAGTGTAATCCATCATCAGAACATCATCTGATGAAATACTTTTTGAAAAATTGTGTTCAACCCTTCAGTACAGCTATAGAAACTAATGCTCATGGTGAGCCAACGTCTTACACTTTTGATCTTAGTTTTTTCTTTAATTTGTATCACCTGTTTGTATGTACTGTAGCTCATACACTGGCTGTCCAAAAAAAAAATCACCACTTGAATTTAACTAACCAAATAAGTAGAAGCCTTCTATTAGAGAATTACTTCAGTGATTAACATGTTTCAGGTGGCAACACGTTATGTAACCCTAACTGATGCAGTGAATAGCTTCTAATTACTTAAATAACCATGTTGGAAGACATATTCTATGGTTGTGGAAGACAACATGACGTTGTTTCAAAGGGGTCAATTTGTTGGTCTGCATCAAGCAAAAAAAATATTAAGGAGTGTGGGCCTTTTTTCCTGACCAGGGAGTGCATGTATTTGTTGTAATATGTGTAAAATTACCCAATATAAATGTCTTTTTAAATGATTTCTACATTTACATACAGCAGCTTAAATGTATGAGAATATAAAACAAAGGCTATAAGATAAATACAGTTGTCTACTGGCGATGGAACACTAGTTGCAGATGTTTGAGTGGTTTGATATAGGTGTACCTATCATTGCAAACATATCAGAATGATAAACAGATCCCTCGTTGTTGTGGCCATTGCGAAGTCCTGGGCGATAAAGCATACGAGTAACAGCAAGACCAAAGTAAGCTCCAAATGCATGGATGGTCATGGAAGCACCAATGTCAGATGCCTGTAAACAAAGAAACATTTCTAGTAAAAATAAAGTAAACTTCTCTTGGCACAAAAATGTAAATCTTAGCGATGAACACATGTTGGATTTATGCAAATTAACCTTATATTATTTAATGCTGGGAAGTGCATCAACGATTTATTAATTCATTCATTTTCTAAAGCGCTTAATCCTAATTAGGGTCGCGGGGAGGCTGGCGCTCATCTCAGCCGACTCTGGGCAAGGGTAGAGTACACCCTGAACAGCTCGCCAGGCCATCGCAGGGCAGAAACATGCCGACGGCTATGCAGCCTTCTGTTTACGAAAATCAGCAATGGTTCTTTTACATGCCTCCCACCATAGAAAGTGAGACACATGGCTGGCCTTAGATAACCCAAGTTATCTGTACAGGGGAGGACAGCAGTGACATCCCGTTGATAGTGGGGCTTGAACCCCAGACCTTGGGACCAGTAATCCAGCACCCTACCACCAGGCCACCACTGCCCCAATCAACGATTTAATTGTATTATTCTTTTTTATTTTATATAAAGATAAAGAAAGAGACTGTGCACAACCTGCTTGGCTGTTAAGCAATCCAGAATGTTCCCGTACAGGCCAGTCGATTACTTTTTTCTTGTCTTGTTGGCACGCGATCAAAACACAAATCTTGATTTTATTTTTGTATCTAACCTTACTCCTGGCAAAATACATTTCAAAAGTTGAGAAAGCAAACAGAGTTGTGTCTGAGCCTCACTTCAAATGAAAAATTGCACACACAAATGAATGTAGGCATCAACTGTTGCTCCCTTTTCCTAATTTTTTCTTTTTCTGGGGAGAGAGTGTTTATAAAAATGGCATATAATAAATAACTTATTATTCTTGTTATTATTAACTTTATTACCTTATTTAGGATGGTCAGTACAGAGAAATTCCAGACCTCACCCTCACACTTACTTAAAATGTAGCATGTATTATTCTATCGATATTGGTATTTCATAAAAATAACTATTTGAAACATAACCCTAATGTGTTGTGTATTAATGCTTAATGTGTATTAATATATCACACAAACTAAAACCAAAATCATTGAATAATAGTAAATGGATAAATAATTAAATAAGTAATAATTCTTACTCCCAGCAATTCAACAACAACGTGTTCATTAATGCAGAATGTGGTGATCTCCAGCAGGGTCATAATGAGCAGCTGCACAGGACTCGTCTTCCCCAAAACTGCACCGAATGAGATGAGCACTGTTGCGGTGCTAAAATCTGCATTAATCATGCTGAAGAGAAAGTGGAAGACAAGAAAATTACGGTAAATTTAATTCAGTTTAGTGCAAAAGATCAGTCAGTTTAGTTACATATGCTATCTATCTATCTATCTATCTATCTATCTATCTATCTATCTATCTATCTATCTATCTATCTATCTATCTATCTAGCTATCTATCTATCTATCTATCTATCTATCTATCTATCTTTCTATCTATCTATCTTTCATGAACTGGATTCTCTGCTTTTATTACAGCCTTTCTTAATTTTTTGCTGCTGATGCCCCAGTTGATTTAGTGTACATCCATCCATTCATTTATTCATTCAGTTATTTTCTAAGCCGCTTAATCCTAATCAGGGTTGCGGGGAGGTTGGTGCCCATCTCAGCCGACTCTAGGTGAGGGCGGAGTACCCCCTGTACAGTTCAGCAGGCCATGACAGGGCCAACATTCACACAACTATTCACACTCACACTCACACCTAGGGGTGATTTGGAATAGCCAATTAGCCTACTGTGCATGTTTTTGGACTGTGGTTGCAAACAGGAGTACCCAGAGGAAACCCACGCAAGCACAGGGAAAACATGCAAACTCCACACAGAAGCGCCCCAGCTGGGAATTGGTACACAAATTTTAACACACTCCAAAAAATTGTCATGCTTCTGCAGGTGTTTTCCCCAGAAGTCTACAGTGTTCTCCGATGTTCTCCACCGAATACCGATGTTCTCCGATTTCCTTCTATGTAACATCGGAATATGATCAGGGCAAATTGGGATCATGATCAGTATCGTGTGAGCACACCTTTAGTATTTATTCTTAGAATATTGAAACTTTTCTCTCTCATTATATCAGATATTATGCATTTTTTCTCAATTTATCATGACATTTTGTCTTGAAATAATATGACGTATGAGTTATTGCAAACATTTAACCCCTTGATCCAGGACTACTGGATATATGGCTGCAAAGACAATCCCAAAATGTAATGGCTCCACCTCACAGTGGCAAAGTAAAACCTAAACTTCATAGAAATATTGAAGTGAAAATATTTTATTAACAAGGAAAAAAACTGTAGTTTTACACAATATGCAATTTACTGTGGATACTGTTTCAACATATTATACTACATTTTTTTGTTTGTTACCTCTGCTGTAGATAGGTAGAGATGAATGTACCTGGAGATTGAAACTTTAATTTTTCCATCAGTCAGGTGCCAGATATTCTGCAGTAGTAAACCCCACTGAAGGCCAAAGGCAGCAAGCAGCAGATTGATACCCACACTGCTGAAGCCGTACCGCTTCAGGAAGGTCATTAGGAAACCAAATCCGATGAAGATCATCACATGCACATCCTGAAACACTTAAAACAAACAAAATGAAGACCGATTAAAGAGCTGTCATAGGGCTCAGACTGGTCTTTGTTAAATTGAGCTTTTTTTAGTTTCATTAGCGAAAGAAGCTTTTCAATCAGGGACCTGTGAAAAAGATCAAATTAAAATAAAATAAAATAATAACTCTCTTCTTTCTTTTTAGTACTATAACCAACAGAGCTTCTGAAGTACCATTTATTTCATAGTTACTCAGATAGTTATTCAGTTATCAGTAAAGTAGCATTCACACTCTGATTCACACCTAGGGGTGATTTGGAACAGACAATTAGCCTAATTTGGAAGGAATGTCATGTTAGGAAGAAACCCACTCAAGCATGGGGAGAACATGCAAGCTTCAAACGCCCACATAGGGCATGGGACTCGAACCCTGGATTTACATGCTGTGAGGTGGAAGTGCTAACCACTACTACTTAGGTGACATGGACTAATAGGATATCTATGCTGCAATGACAGTCTTTCTTCCAGAAATTATATAAAGTGTAATATTGCATATTATCATTTTTTTTAGGTTATTACTGACAGGCATCTTCAACTGGACAAAATTCAACTGATGTCTGACCCAGAGTGTCTGCCTTGAGTTAGCTACTTTGGAATTTATTTTCATAATATTTTAATTTATGGTCTGAACATAATAACTATATGGTTGCCTGAGAAAATTGTTTAAAACTTATGTACATATGCTTTCATCAAAGCAGTTATTTGTATAAGGCTATAAATTCCTGAGGAATTTGATTGACACCAGACAATGCAATCTGGAGATGTTGGTGGCATGGTGTTGCTGGGAAATAGATTCTTTTTTAGATCCTCTAAAACCCTTTCAACCCTTCCACTTGCTTTCTTCTGTAGGAAGCCATTAAACTCTGGATGTCTCATCAGAGTTTGTGCTTTAGGTAGCACATCTGATAAATCTATTTAAGATGAAACAGCTCAAAGCAGTCCTGACGCATTCACAAGGTCAACAATCACAACATGGTAGCTGAGTGGAAACGACTTGTAAACTTATAATTATTAAATGAATGAGTTTTCAGAATATTTATCAATATCTGTCATGTAACTTTAGCAGGAAAGTAAAGATAATATCATGGTATATTTTGACCTGCTAACAGACTTTGCTCATACTGTATTCTTGTAGTTGACTATGTAAACCTGAATGATGTGTGTTAAGTATTCCATCCAGGGTGTAGACCCACCTTGTGCCTAGTGTTACTGGGATAAACTCTGGATCCATTGTTACCCTGACCAGGATTAAGCTGTTACTAAAGATAAATGTATGGAAGATAATTTCCATCATACCATTTCCATATTGTCATTCAAATCATATAGACCATGTAGACCACATAAAACATGTAAAAGGATAAACATGTGGCACTGTGGGCTACTGCCACATTGGCAGCATTTTATTTTTACATTTACATCTACATTTATGGCATTTGGCAGACACCCTTATCCAGAGCAACTTACATTTATCTGTATACAACTGAGCAATTAAGGGTTAAGGGCCTTGCTCAAGGGCCCAAAAGTGGCAGCTTGGTGGTACTAGGGGCTTGAACCACTGACCTTCAGATCACTAATCCAGAGCCTTAACCACTGAGCCCACCACTTTCACACTTTCATAGCCAGCACTTTTATACTAACTGCTCAGGGATGTTTATGCTGAGATAGAGGTACAGACTAAACAGGAAAAAAAGATAGCTTCATAACAAATGCCTGAAATCTTATCATAAACACAAGTTATGAAAGAGGAGATCTCTTTAGAATGGTGCCAGTCTGAAGAACCTTCTGGAGCTTCTGGACTGGTCAGTCTGGCGCAAAGGAACGGAACAATATTGATGCTAAACATTAGTACTAAACATTATTCAACAGCTGTCTTAAATTCATATACTTGAAATGGGTTTCTCAGTTGCTATTGCTAATGAATATAGCAAAATATTTCAGGTGCTAGAGTGGCATAAAAGGATTCACAGCTTCGGGGTCTCCATTTCAACCCTGAGCTCAGATTAATGTCTGCATGGTCTTCTCACTGTGCCCATTTAGGTTTCCTCTGAGTTTTCTGGTTTCTTCCGACCGCCAACAAAGTATGAATGTGTGGGCTCTGTGATGGACTGAACTGTGTATGCTTACGTTTTCATTTACAACATTTGCCTGATGTTCTTGTCTAGTTTGACATTACAGAATTGGGTTAAAAAACCCAAAACAAAACAACAACAAAAAAAGCCCATATCCTCTATCAGGTGCATGACACAAGCTTCCATATTCATAAAGTAAAATTCTGGCTCGTTTTTAGTCTTTCTATTCAGTTAGTCATCACCTATGACCAATAAATAAATAAAAAAAAATACAGCTGTTATTACATATTCACCCAAATACAGAGCTATGTAGAATAGTACATCATACATTAATAAGTAGAAGACAATTCAATTCAATAAATTGGAGCTGTCCAGGGTGTACTCCTCCCTCACCCAGAGCTGGCTGAGATGGGTGCCAGTCTCCATGTGACCCTAATTAGGATTAAATGGTTCAGAAAATGAATGAAAGAGTTTATATTAGTCAGTCTTATATAGAAGCATATTGCATTCACATGAGAAATGAATTAGCACTATAATGTTTCATTTAAAAAAAACTAATTTCATCTCTGTTTTTCCAAATTAACCATTTTTCATAAAAACAAAACATCTGTTAGTGCAATAGGTTTGTCTCAACATCTGGAGAAGCTCTCAGGAAGTACACTACAGTTGCCGGCACCAGTCCCCTGTAGGAGTTGACATATTAATAATGCTAGGATTACACTGGGTCCATGATGTCTTCAATCACCACAGTGCAAAAAAGAGTGGAGTGCCACGATTTAGGCACAAGGCATACAGCATGATTGGGGTAGAAAAAGGAGGCAGGGTGTATCCAAGAAATGAAAGTTGAAGGAATCGTGTTTCCAAGTTCATCAAGATCCCCTACAATGGCACATCAAGGTCTATCACGCTCTGTTAAGGTCTGTTAAGTTCTACTATGCTCTCCTATAATTCCCACTGTCTATCATGATTGGCATCAAATTGTAATACATTTGAATAACCGTGGCAAAATTTCTGACAATCAAAAATTTTATCATGAACATAACGATTCCACCAAGTTACCTCAAGATCAACATGAGTCAATTACACGACCCCTCACGCTCATCACGATTAACTCAAATCGTGGAGATCATGAACGTCATTCCTTCATTCATTCATTTATTTTCTGAACCGCTTAATCCTAATTAGGGTCGTAGGGAGGTTGGCGCCCATCTCAGCCGACTCTGGGTGAGGGCGGGGTACACCATGGACAGCTCGCCAGACCATCGCAATGAGACAAATTATTTCATTAATTTAGAAAAACATCAGCAATTAAATGTTTTTCATGAAAATGTATCTTTTTAATAGTAAAAATTAAGCTGATTTTTTCATTAAGTGAATGCACTAATAGGCATATGCTCGTATATCCCTTCTATGCGTTTCCCTTCAACCACTCTGCACTAAAACCACTCAGTTTTTTTTATTAGAATTCTCTCTTTATCCTACTGTGTACACACACACACACCCACACCCACACCCACACGCTCACGCACACACACACACACACACACACACACACACACACACACACACACACATATATATATATATATATATATATAT
>JAOUQZ010000008.1:20373454-20385917 GCA_028564935.1 Neosilurus hyrtlii | reverse complement strand
GTGACTGATGGCCCTGCGATGGCCTGGCGAGCTGTCCAGGGTGTACCCCGCCCTCGCCCAGAGCTGGCTGAGATGGGCGCCAGCCTCCTCGTGACCCTAAGTAGGAATAAGCGGTTCAGAAGATGAATGAATGAATGAACTGTGACAAAATATTGATCCAAATTACAAAATATAATACATGTAGTGAATATTTTAACAGGCTAATCACATACGTAAATGTTCACTAACTAGCTGATCTAGGTTTGCTTGTCAGTTAAATAAAAATTACGTAAATGGTAAATGGAGAGTTCTGTTGGAACCAGAAACGACAGGTCTCATTTTACTGCACCCATTGAATACAATATTAGCCTAGCTACTAGTTACTGCTCAAGCTGTAATAATGGAATGGCTTAAAAGTTGATAATTAACAAGGTTCTGAAATTTCTTTGTTTATATCTATATTTTAGATATTTCAAACTCACTTAATTGAGACCACCATCTCAGTCTGATTTTTTTCTGTGCAAAGTGTGTCGAACAGCAGAGGCTCTATTTAGTAGCAGTAGTTTAAAAATAAGTCTATTATTGATGATTGCTTCATAATCTTACTTGTATAAACATGTAATATCATGTAATTTTCTGAACCACTTTATCCTTTATTAGGGTTACAGGGAGGCTGGAGCCCATCCTAGCCAACTCTGGGCAAAGGCTGGGTACACCTAGAACAGCTCACCAGACCATTGCTGGGCCAACACGCACAGCCATTCACAATAATAGTCCCCCCTAGGGGCAATTTAAAATATCCAGTTAGCCTAATGTGCATGTCTTTGGACTGTGAAACTGTGAGTCCCCAGAGGACACCCACGGAAGCACATCAAGAATAAGTAAACTCCACACATAAACGATCTTGTCAGGCTGGGACTGAAATGCAGGGGCTTCATACTGTGAGGCAGAACTGCTGACCACAGCATATAACTGTATTTTAAGCCAGATTATAAATAGCGAGAACCATATACAGTGAACCATGACAGGTGCACAAGGCAATTATATTATGTGGTACAATAAAGTATAGATATGCAGTCTGTTGGAAGTGATGATCATGATAAGGACAGGGATGATGGCGCATGTCCTATGCATTGTTATTAATAATATTGTTATTATTGTCATCATAATAACATAAATATTAGAATATATATCTATATATTTAGTTCATTTTATGTAAATTTTTTTAAACAAGTTATTTCATCTCATATTGTCATCATGATATCCAATAACTTTACATGGAAACCATTGGGAAAGAAATGTTTTGGCTTTGATGTGCCATCTAGTGGATGTCACATGTAATCCTCTAAATGAAGGCGAATGTGTGAACAGTGCTGCTTGTGTCGCTGCTGCTTCCTGCATCAAACCATGTATCAAGTATAAACCTTGTTATTCTTTGTCAGAACTGAAACGAAGCCCAGAGCTTTTACAGTCTTTCAGAACAGTAGGAGGTTCATGGCTGTTCTTCACTTAAGGGGGCTGGTATTACACAAGCAAGGGGTGATACTGTATGTGAAAGCACACATTTTATTGTTGTCTGTTCAGATAAATTGGCAGCACATTGACTGACACGAGGATATCATTATGACCTTATTCAAGGAAGATTACGTAGAATCTCATCATCAAATTGAAAACATTGATGGAAAGCATGATTTAAGGTTTTTGAACTTTTGTCTGAGTGGAACTAAGTGGAACGTGTTTCCCACTTGTCCCATGTTATGATTTAAACTTGAATGAGCAGCCTAATTTAAAAATGTGCTTAGCTGTTAAGTTGCTAATTAATTCCACTAATTCCCTGTAAAGAGCTCCACTGCACTGACAGGAAGGAGAAAAGCTGCTCCATCTGACTGAACTGTTCAGTTCTTTTAAGGGCTGAGTAGGGAGGTAAAGACTACATCATTTCATTTTCTCTTTTTATCTATCAGTTCAAAAATGTAGGACCCATTAAGAATAAAATAGTCAATAAAATAGTTTCATTACTTAGAGCTGCTCTGATATAACGGAAGCAGTGCTTCCATTTCACTATGGTAAATACAATTGAAGTGATACATTCCTATGACCTCACACTCTTCCACATTAAACCCATTTGATGAGAAGGATGCGAGACCTGCTGGCTAGTCACTCCGCATTCATTCACACATCTATACTGGTCATCACACTGGTGGGCGGGCAGTTCAGATGCTTTAGTTTCATGAAGCAACATTTTTAGAAACTGCCACGCACCATACCATCTGAAGTGATTTTGCACTGGTCTGAGGGTGTTGCATGTGAGTTTTGGATGCAAGAAAAGTGATTCTTTAGTTGGTGCAATCATGTCAAACTCTTGGAAAAGAGCCTTGATGTAGTCTTGGTGTAGTTTGGCAACACTACACAGATGAGAGATAGCCTTTTTCAACACTCAAATCCAGTTTAGTGTAACGATAAGGTCAGGTAGACATTTGATCATGGCATTGCATTTATTTCGTCTTCTATGCTCTAAGACTGGCAATGGGACGCTGGTGGATGGAACGTTGTGGTGTCATATTGGAGCTGGGATTGCATTGTGTGCAGCAAAAATCAGAGCATAGATATCCCAAAGGCTTCAGAGCATATACACTTGCTGTTTATTTTTATTTTATTATTATTATTATTATAATATAATATTATCGGTTTCAAGTGTCATTTTTAAAAAGAGTTTTATTATTAAAGGGGCATTCCACAGTATATTTTTTAATGGACAGGACATTTCTGAGAACTAAATCCCTAAAACACTGTAAATTAATTCAGTATCTATGTTTTACTCATCACGTGGTTAATGTTTACCTGTAGTTTTGCAATCCTTTTTGTTGTTTACGTTAGCATGTCGACATACTTCAGCAATGTTACGAGAAAGAACAGACATTAAACAGTCTCATACGGACAAGCCCCTCCCAGTTCCTGGACAGTACATCATCTTGTACAACATCACAATACTATACTATTTTAATTTTGGTTAATATGAATTAAACTTGTGGGAAGAGATTATAAAATATGTGTCACGGACAGGAGAACATTTCATAGGTGAACCTTTTATTAAAAATTCTCCTCAATTTGAACACCTTTAAAAATATTAGTTAATTTAATAATTTATCAATTTAAGGCAGTTTTATTGGTAGCTAATTTTTCTTATTGTCTAAGAGTATTTTATCATTTATAAGTGTAATCTGTTTGAAAAATCTAGCAAAATGATACGTTACAGACAGGACATGGTCTCTTGTCATTTACTAGTAAAATTTCAAATATGAGCTTGTGAGAATTTGATATGATATTAAAACAATATAGATTCAGACACTTTGATATCTCTATCACAACTGAATTTTTGTTTGTAGTGGAATTTTTTTTTCGTGACCCACAGAGCAAATCTGGAATTTCTCTGAAATGCCCCAAATTAAATTTCATGTTAATGTACAACCTACAGCACTAGTTAAATATATAAATCTGATGTTTCAGACTTCCACAAAGGCGGTGCCTTTATGCTGTTGATTACTATGCTAAGGCGCTCTGGCATCTAGTATGATGTGTGAGTGAAGATTCAGCTAGCCCCAACATGCTGAACATACGCCTAAAATTTTGCACATGCAATTTATTTAAAATAAAAAAGATTTATTTCTCCAAATTGTTCACTTGGCTTACAATTGGTATAGCAAACAAGGCCCACTCTGTACACGTTTGGATCACTGATCTAAAAAAAAAAAAAATCAACAAAAAAACCCAAAAAAACAGACCACTTCACTGGGAACCTCTGGAAAAACTTGAGGTATTTTAGCTTCAGGAAAAAAAAGCTCTGCATCGATGAAACTCAGCAACAACAACAACAACAACAACAAAAAAACTGTTTAAATGAAATATACATCCTCAGATGCGTTGTCCCCAACTTTTCATGCAGTGAACTGTAAAGTGGTCTCACCAAGATGATCTATAGTATTATAAGATTCTTGGACAAAAATGTAATGGAGTATGATTTGATTAAAATAAAAAAGTTACAAAGAGTTCAGAATTCTTTTACTTTATATGGACTGGAAAAATGACGACCAGTGCTATAACAGTGGTAGACTCGATTAAGGTTTTCTTGGGCAGTGGTAACTCAGTGGTCAAGGTTCTGGGATCCTGATCAAAAGGTTGTGGGTTCAAGCCCCAGTACCACCAATCTGCCACTATTGGGCCCTTGAACAAAGCCCTTAACACTCCTAAGACTCCTGAAGACACAGCGTCTGCGAAATGCCATTAATGTAAATGTATTGATCAGTTCTTTCAACTGTATGATAGGAAAAAAGCAATTATATAATGATTTTTAATTAACGAAAAGGGCCTTTGACCACTGAGTTTGGGATATGACATTTTCAGTATAACTGACTGTAGGATGTCGGTGTGTATTTTTCTTTTTAAGCTGTAACATGTATTAAAGCTCTATAGTCCCTAATCATAACAATTAATAATCCTATCCACAGTGATGCTTGAAATAGTTTGGTCTGGACTTGTCTGAGTGTCTTCCAGGAGGAGATAGAGTGGGAGAAGTTGTGAATAATAGATTTTACCGGATTTCCACAGGGTTGAATTTCAACTGCTTATTTCTCTTGATCCCATTTACCATCAAGCTTCCTGTCTCATTCTTCCTGCCTCTCTATCGTTCTTTCTCTTTTCTTTTCTTTCTGTCTTTAATTATTCCCTTCACCCATTGTCCCCTCTTCTCTTTCTCCCTTGCTGTCTCTCTCTCTCTCTCTCTCTCTCTCTCTCTCTCTCTCTCTCTCTCTCTCTCTCTCTCTGACAGTATGCTGCACAGGGCAGGATGAGCTGCTCTCCAGCCTGTTTCCATGGAGATGCTGAAGAACTGTAGTGTGTGTCAGTAATATAAACACACTCACACACAGTGTGTGTGTTCTCCCCTGCTTAGTGCATTCCTCTGAAGTGTCCGACTCTTTGGTACATAGATCATAGATTCTGTGACACCTTTTCATTATGCTCTGATATGATTGTGTGTAATTGCCAATATATTTGGGGGTTACACTGTGTGGGTGTGTGCGTGCGTGCGTGTGTATTTGTGACAACATGGCAGTGGGCAGCAACTGACATCAGTCTCTTGTCAGATTGCTTTCCTGCATTTGAATGTGAATCACCAGCAGTGCATTTATATTCAGGATACACACACACACACACACACACACACACACACACACACACACACACTGTAAACCCAAAGATGGCCAAGTACATAATTACATGAAACTCAATACTCAATACTATATTGCTAATTACTCAAAATGTAATTATGTGTCTATGCAACACATAAATCTATTCTTAACATTAACAAAAAGTAAACGTTTTGTAAAAAGCTATTATTTTCATAAAAGCTGCAGTTTAGGCTTTTCTCAAAGAAGACAAGTTTTCCTCACTGTCAAAGCTATCAGATATTTCTGTCCATGTGAGGATATTTAGTCCCAACCAAGAGTGCGTGCACCCCTCCTCCAACACACGTACACCTGCCCCTTCACACACACACACACACACACACACACACACACACACACACACACACACACACACACACACACACACACACACAGAGTTTTTAAATATCCACTGTAACTACCGGACCATTTCACGACATTATAATTTTTCCACGATGAATAACTCAATGAATCATGGCTTAATTATAGAACTGTTTTAGACTCCCTATGGAGTGTGTTTGATACATGAGATGGTGGTGGAATTTATGTGGAACATAAACTATATGTCACACTCTGTTCAGTTGCATGTAGTAAAAATGGTAAGATTTTATATGAATGTTAAAGTCACATTCTCATTTTCAATTTCAAGTGCTTTGACACATACAGCTCTTGGACAACATTGAGTGTCTGTGGCTGACTGACGACTGTAATTTTAATGGTGTGTCTCACACTGATGCCACTGGTCAGCCTTTATCAGCTCCAAGTCAATGAGTTTTGATCTGGTGTCAAAACCCAACAGTAAGGAAAAGCTTTCTCAATCTGGCTGTTCAGGTTCATGAATCAGTGCAGGGGAAGGGAGCAAATCTAGCAAACAACACTCTTGAATGGGTCTCGGCCTCCTGTGGACCCATGATCTGCAGGAGGAGCTGTAGGGGTATGGTGCAATTTGATTTGGGAAATGATCAAAGGTGGGGTGGTCTTGAAGGTCCAATCCACGGACTGCCGAAAATACATATACAGTGGATTCAGAGGAAATCTGAAGAGAGAGGATGATACTGTTCAGGGTTTTTTTTTTTTTTAGGTTTCTTTCTATTTTTAATATAAATAAGTATTATTTAGATCATAGTCTAACACCATGAATTTATGAATGTCAAGACATATTCATGTGAAGACAACCACACATTTTCTTTTCTTAAATACCATTTTCATTGAGCTGCTTGAACAGGTATTATACTCTGACACACATCTGCCAAATCACAGCACCTGGTAATCTGTGGAAGTGTTAGTTCATTACTCTTTGAAATTTAAGCTTCATTTTTTTTTGTAGCTTTCTGCAGAGATTGTTTTCCTTTAAGAGCTCCTAATGCTTTTAATATATATTATAAGCACATCACAGTGAATTTTACGCATCTTTTTCCTTCCACACTAGCATGTACTCATCACACTCACCACACTCAAGGCATACAATACAGTATTGATTGTAGTGCCAAAACTTTTCTAAACCTTTTCACCATATAGAGCTAATTCTGGCCAAGAACTATCAGCTCATTCTAGGCACCAAAATATTCCTGGTCTAAAACTAGCGACGTCTGTGTAATGTATTATAACCTGAATATGTTAATGCTAACACTTCCTAGTAATTAATGTTAACAAAGACATTTATTGGGCTCCCAAGTGGCGCATCGACAAGGTGCATGATCCAGAGATCGCAAATTCGAATCCAAGTTGATACCACAGCCATCCATGACCGCTATCCAATATGTCACTCTGCCGCCTTGTTACACAAAGTGCTAACAGCAGTTCAGTACTAATAATATGTTACTCATAATAAGCTGTTAAAAGTGAACATTGTCATAAAGCAGCTTTACAGAGCTGAGATGTAGATTTGTCAGAGATGACCTTGTCATGTGGCGAAGCTCCTGAGAGTACATGAGGAAGAAGATTTGGGGGGAACCAGAATCAAAAAGGAATGCGACCTTTACTGGCTGATACCAGATAGTGCTATTATAAATCGATAATCTTGCAGGACTGTATGCTATGTATAATGTCAGACACCTCTGATTATGCTTAAAGGATCATCAGTAGGAACATCAGATGAAAATCACAATATTGTGTGATTAAGAAGTTTTGAAGTAAAGGTGAGCTTTGGGCGTTTCCAGTATTTAAGTCATTAAGGTGACAATCCATAGCAACAGCGAGGAGGCTGAAGGAAAGAATGACAAGGATGGGTGACAGACAACAAAACCACATTTCTTTTGGTCCGGATTGTCAATATTAAGATCTCTTCTGTGTATTTGGCTTTGGATGCTAAAATATACTTAGCAAGTACATACTCAGCAGTAACAGCAATTTCAGACACAAAATATAAACTCAAAATGGCAAGGGTAGGTCCTTACGGACCATCATAAGTATATTGCTGAATGGACACAGTGCCAGACTATTAGAATGGAAAAGGTATTACACTTTCTCAGTCTGTTTTACAGTTAGGCTCCTGAAAATAGTTTAATGTGAAGTAATGTAATTATAGTAAGGTGTAATACTTCCTTAGTATCCCTAGTTTTTAGGCGGGTTTTTAAAATTTGCATATTAATTAATGCTGTGTTAACTTGACAGCATATCTTATGGAATATCGTATACATTCCTTTGATGAAAGTAAGCATATAAATGCATCAGTTGCTTTATACAGACTCCAATTTCCTCTTACAGAAAATCATCCTCCAACTCTTCATTATGATTTATTAAAATGATGCATACTTTAGCCACTCAGGATAGGGGTATGGTGGTGTAGTGGTTATCACACTCACCGCACAGAAATGAGGCCATGGATATTAGCCCTGTGGTCAGTGAGGGTGTTTCTGTCTGGAGTGTATCTGTGTGCCTATTCTTGCCTTGCTTGCATGGATTTCCTCCAGTTGCTCCGGTTTCCTCCCACAGTCCAAAGACATGCATTTTAAACTAAATGGCTATTCCAGATTCCCACTTGGCGTCAATGTGAGTGGTGAATGGTATGAAGGTGTGAATGGGTCTACAGTAATTGGTGTAGACTGTTGTGGAGATCCTGCCTGTTTGATTATATCTACTAGGCGAAGCTCAATAAATAAATGTTCAGTAAGGACCTATCTTCTGTGTTTTGGGTTAATGTTGATGTATTTACTGTTGCATTTTCACATTTTTTTGACTTTCTGGTTTGTTTGCACTTTTGGGGTCACTGCGTAAATCAGTGTGAGTGTTGAGAATTAAAAATAAATAGATGATGTCTGGTTAGCAGTGGACCTGTTGTAGTCTCTTTCCAATTCTAGAAAAAAGATGAAAATATGCATGTGAAAGTAAAGATGGGACAGTCACTGATTGTGTATCTGCAGTATGTGTATCTACAGGTGTTTCTGATACAATAGATGACAAATGCAGCTATAAAGTATATGTGGCCATGACCAGACAGGACCTTTGTGGGGTCAGTAAATTTGGCTGTCCTGAAAAGCTGTGCTTATACTCAATAAAGATTTGTTAGCATAGTGCATAACACACAAACACATTATTATTAGTAGATGCACCACTGAGTCACCCTTCAGGCACTAATACTTGATACGTTCATGTCCCAAATAAACTGGGCAAAAATGTGTGAGGGCGGGGTATACCCTGAGCAGCTTGACAGTCCATCGCAGGGTTAGTTAGATGTTTTTGGATTGTGAGAGGAAACTGGAGTACCTGAATTAAACCAACTCAAGCATAGGGTACAGCACAGAAACCACCTTGCCACTGCTTCACCACTGCTTGCTATTTATTTGAAATCTGAATCTTAATCATGTTCAAATTTAGGGATGGTTGTAATAGGTCTGGTCAAAAATCTTTACCTTTGTGAGTATTTTTACATAATGTGAATTAAATCTACCAGCAGTATGTGTTTCCTGTAGAGTCTAATTTATATACATTTTGTGACTATTAGATGCTTAGTAAAAAGCAATATTCACGAAAAACACATAATGCATACCCCAACAAAAACTCTTTTTTATTTGACTTGTTAGCACCTACGTAATCAGCTGTGAAATCATCATCATCATCATCATCATCATCATCATCATCATTATTATTACCATTATTGTTATTGTTATTATTATTATTATTACTCAACATGCACAGCTAGTTAATAGCTTTCATGGCTGATAAAATTACCCCAAAGCTGTGCATCATGCACACTGATAGTTAATTAGATATTAGCCCAAAAGCCTGATGCGGTTTAGAGTTGTTTTATCATTCTGGGACAATTAAACTATCTGTGTAAATATGCTTTAGAAGCGTTGCATATACTAAATGAGCATATGCAGTAGGTCATATAATTCATAGCACCTTGAAAATAAAAGAAGCCAACACATTCGATAAAGAGAGCTGTATGGATTGTGAGTGTATTGATGGGGCAAAAATGCCATTATTAATTAATAAATGAATACAGTTTGTTTACATAAGGAAAGATCTTGCCAAATATTGTCATCTGTATTATCAAGGAAATGAGAAAAGACCGTCTTTATGTAAATATACTATATTTATGTGACATGTGGCTAAATTAAAACACAACGTATGTAATTCTTGGCGGCATAGCGGCATGGTGTGAATGGTTGTATGTGTGTTGGCCCTGCGATGGCCTGGTGAGCTGTCCAGGGTGTACCCTGCCCTCTCCCTAAGTCGGCTGAGATGGGCGTCAGCCTCCCCGTGACCCTAATTAGGATTAAGCGGCTTAGAAAATTATTGAATGAATGTAATTCATAAGGAAAACAATAAAATGAACTAGACGGCTGTACTTTATTTATGTTGATTAAACAATGGGATTATAAAAGCCAATGTTTTTACATCATGTAGGTGTAACTTTCATATAAAAAGTGTGGTTTCTGCCGCATACTTGGCTTTTACTTACCTAATAATAAGTATAGAGTGCTCTGTAAGTCTGTTGGGAAACCCTCTAGTCTATGCTGTTTAACATATAATTTTGGAGCCTGGGTCTGTGTTAGCGCATTTGGGACTGGATCTATTTTAAGAGGGATTGCTTCACAGTGTTACTTTTATACACAAAGATGTGAATCTTCACAGCTTTTGAAATGTAGTTCTGTTGAATTTTTGTGAAAAGAATCACTGTGGTAGTAATTAAACAAACTGAATAGAATTTTTGGAGCTGCATGCTGTCATACAGAAAGAATGGACTAAGACTGGGACACAAACACACATAAACTAGACAAGCAAGAAATACATGTGAACATGGAATGGATATGACAAAATACAACAATGCTAAGGATTGCTTATCCATTATAATTAATTGAATTTATTTATTTATAATCTATTTATTAATTTATGTATTTATTTAATTTTGAGATCAAATGAAGTCAGCACGGTGGTGCAGTGTTTAGCATGTGTGCCTCACAACAAGAAGGCCTGGGTTTGATTCCTGGGCTTCAGCATTTCTGTGTGGAGTTTGCGTGTTCTTCCCATGCTTGCATGGGTTTCCTCTGGGTTCTCCGGTTTCTTCCCACAGTCCAAAAACATGCACAGTAGGCTAATTTTCTGTTCCAAATTGCCCCTTGGTGTGAGTGTAAATGGATGTATGTGTGCTGACTCTGCGATGGCAGGGTGAGCTGTTCAGGGTGTATTTTTGTCCAGAGTTGGCTGATAGGGCTGCCAGCCTCTCTGCGACCTTAATTAGGATTAAGTGACTTAGAAATTAAATGAATGAATGAAAGAGATCAAATGACTTTACTTTTAAATCATCCTCTTCTGTTGATCACTGTTTATTTGTTTATTTATTTGTTTAGTTGTTTATTTTTATATATTTGTAAAGAAACAACACTATATTACTGGCTTAATGACCTTGTAACCTCGGTTATTATGAAAGCGCAAAAAGCTACATTAAAAATTACTTTTTTTGTATTGTATTTTTGGATATGAAGCTCTTTGAGAAATTTGAAAATATTTATTTCAGTGAACTGTAGCAAAAGTAGCATGCTTTAAAGAACTCATTCAGAAAACTTCAAGGTGCTTGATGTCTCACGCATGGTTCCCAGTATTCCTGGGATAGAATGTGGATCCAATCATCCCTGACTCTGATTCACTGATCTGGTAATAATTCTAGGGGTCACCAACAATTTTCCACATGATCCTAAATGATGAGTCCTCCAT
This sequence comes from Neosilurus hyrtlii, assembly GCA_028564935.1. Classification (NCBI taxonomy): domain Eukaryota; kingdom Metazoa; phylum Chordata; class Actinopteri; order Siluriformes; family Plotosidae; genus Neosilurus; species Neosilurus hyrtlii. The sequence goes on along the minus strand of JAOUQZ010000008.1, from coordinate 20,374,557 downwards.
ATTGGATTGTATAAAAGGTTTTAAAAAGATTTTGTCAAATATTCATCAGATTTGGTACATATGATTTTCAGACCAAGAGAAAAAAGGTACTGGTTATAAAAACCATCTGCCTATTAAAGCCAAATGAAATTTTAAAAAAGTGAAATCATATCTGTTTGATTTATTGACACCAAAAATGGTGTATATATAGACTTGGTACATACACCAAACATGGCACATGGGACAATTTCTAGATTCCGTATAAGCAAAAATGCATTTTATTCTAATGCATTTAATGGGTTGGCCTTATATAAGTTAGTGTTATATCATGTTATATCTTAAGAGATGCAAGTGGTGGCACACAACCTACCATATTGTCCAAAAAGTTATTTAGTGTCCTTAAACCTTGTTAAATCTTCACCAAATTTGCTACAGATGATCTTCATTCAAAGCCTCATGAGAGTTGTCATATACTTACAATAACGACCCACACACACAAAATCATTCATACTTCACAGTAAAGCAACCAAACAGGAAATGTGCTCATATCTTGGCCACTAAACATAATAATAATTAAAAATATTATATGAATGTATACAACCATGCCCTTGACAAAAAGGCATGAAGTTTCTATGGCAACTATTCCCTGCTGGTTTGCTTGGCCCCCTCAGTGCAGATATATCTGACTGTTTATACTGTGATGGATTAGAGATGGTATTTGATGTGAAATGTAATGATAGGCAACACAGACTGAGAGTAATATGAACTACACATGAAGTGGATAGGAAGTCTTTTACACTGACACAATTTGATATAACTGCTGTAAACTCATTTTTAAGCACTTTTAAATTAGCTCAATAAGGATATTCAATGTATCTCTACTTGTCAGTCATTCGATTCCATTCAGCGCATTTAAGGATGTGATATGATCGGGACACACTGAAATTACATATTTGCAAATTTGTAGTGTGGAGGGATTAGAGGAGACCCATGTCACATTATATGTGAGTGAATATATGTGACCCAGTCTGGCAAAATGAGTCACACTGACCAAAAATTCAAAATTGAGTTAGCCATACCATTTAAAAGAGGAGACTCTAAGCTTTAAAATGGTATGGCTAACT
>JAOUQZ010000008.1:20360102-20373354 GCA_028564935.1 Neosilurus hyrtlii | reverse complement strand
TGTGTGTGTGTGTGTGTGTGTGTGTGTGTGTGTGTGTGTGTGTGTGTGTGTGTGTGTGTGTGTGTGTGAATGGTTATTTGTGTCTGTGTTAGTCATGCAATTGACTGGGGATCTGCTCAAAGTCATACCTGCTTCTCACCCAAAGTCAGCTGGGATTGATTCCGGCTTTCCCCCGAGACACTGACAGATACATAATTAATGGAAGGATGGACAGACACTTTGGGAAAGATTTCATTTTCTTTCAGCAGTGGCTGCAGGAGTGGGTGGAATTAGTCAGAATTCCTTTGTGTACAGGGAGAATGCTGGGAGGCTGATTCTCTGGAAACACAAAATGGTTGCACAATAGCAAATTTATTTATAAGGCATTCATACAGTCAGTAGATTTTATTCATTCATTCATTCATTTTCTAAGCTGTTAAATCCTAATTAGGGTCGCGGGGAGGCTGGCGCCCATCTCAGCTGACTCCAGGCGAGTACGGGGTACACCCTGGACAGCTCACCAGGCCATCGCAAGGCAGATTTTATTTACTTAATAATAATATTAATAACAGTAATAATACAAATAATAACAACGGTAATGATAATAATAATAACAATAATAGATTGTGACAGTTACAGCTGTGTTATATTTGTAATTAAAATTCAGTTGTAGGATTAAATATATTGCTAAAAATATATTTGTGAATTTCATGTAAATACTTTTTATAGGAATATTTGTATTGATTGTAAAATATTGCTAAAATCCAAATTATACATCTGCACCATTATTAGCCAGGATTTTTTTTTATTCCCAAACTAAGCTGAATAATTGTGAATTATTACGAATTATTCAGATCAACTAATATCAGTATAGGTCAGTATGAGGGGAAGGAATGAAAGTTTGGTTAACCAAATTGTGTTGGTGACATAATGCATTTTAATGCTCATGTGTTTCTAAACTACTTTCTGTAACCTGTCTACTTAATGATGGAGAAACTGCTACCTCAAAAACCATGGCTGCCACCAGCCAATGAATTTGCTTCATTTACTTATTATTATGCAGATGAACCAATATCAGTCAGCATTGCATTATTCACTTATAACTTTCTTGACCACTGTCACAAGGCCTCAGTGACAGGGCATTCACAAACAGATTTCACAAGCATTTCTATAATAAAATTATATTTAATAATCTTCTCTATAACTTCAACGAATGCAAAACTGTACTTATATGGCCTTCGCTCCAAGGAAATTGCAATGGAAAAGTCTCAGAGAACATCAGAACTATATGTTAATGAAATTGCAATAATGCAAATTGTTTTTGATATTTAATACTCATAAAGCTCAGTACTCAATACTTGGTAAGTTGTGTTGAGCAGTTTTCTAATTTTAGCCTTCTGGACATGTTTTCTTGTAAAAAACTAAATTTCTTTCTATGCGCCAGCAAAACAGTGAACCACTGCATCTTAGAAAGCTTCACAGTTTGTTCTCTCAGCAGGAGGATCTTCTCTCTGAGAGACATGTTTTAATCGAGAGGATCCGGAGCCGGAGTAGTCATAGTGCTTGGGGATTGAAACAGCCTCCTCACCCAGTGTTATTAGAAAAAAAAGATATATAGTTTTGCTTATCTACTTTAGTTTTACACAAAAGTCATAACTGAAGTGAAATATCAGGACTTAGAGAATAATTTACTTTTATTGGCCAAAAAAACCCCCAAAAAACTGAATTCATGGATTGAAAAAACAAAAAATCAAAATGGTGACCCCAGCCAAAATAGCTCAAAAGGACCTTGTATCACCCCACCAATCTTCAGACTTAGGTCAACAATAATAATCTATGATTATCATGGGATGTACCTATTTTTTCACATGACTGTTATAGTGAAGACCTTTTAACATTGATTCTTTTGTCCATAACTGTTCCCTAACCTTTCATTCATTTAGGTTTATCAGTGTTATGCATCCACTGAGATCATTTTGTATTTTGGTTTTTCAACAACAGTTACCATCAGTTGATTTTCACTTTGCATTGACACGTCTGTGGTCTATGACAAAAGCTAAGGACAGCAACAGATTACACGTCCAAATTTTATATCTGGACTTTACACCCAATCTTGCATTGAAATATCATGCTTATGGCCAAGAAACAAACCAATAAAACTCCTAATAACTTATGGTGCCTAAAATGGGACTAACTATGTTTGGTCTATGTTGTTGAATCAAGTCAGTGGAGATATAGAAGGAATAAAGCATCACAGATAAATGAGTGATGGTTTAGTGCATCTTTGTCTGGTTCACATACTGCCAAAGAACAACCCTACCAAACTTATCTGAATTTTTCTGTTACAACACATCTACAATTCAGTCCTGATGAGGCAATCAATATCTCAGACAAGAGGTGGCAAGTGCAACCCAATTCCCCCTCTAAGTACCTTTAAAAATGATGGACATTTCTACCTGTATCAATGCCCTTGACAACCCAATGCAATCCCCACTCCCCCTATTATGAATAACTTATGAAGCCTATCTCAGCTGACAATGGCTGAAGGCGTGCTACACCCTGAACAGCTTGCCTGACCATTGCAAGGCAACACATGCAACTATTTACACTCACATCCATACCCAGAGGGGATGAGGAACAGCTAACTAACCTAGTGTGCATGTTTTTGGACTGTGGGAATAAACCAGAGTATGCAGAGGAAACTCACCCAAGCAGAACATACAATTACTCGAGCCCAGGACTTGAACCCAGAACCTTCTTGCTTGAGTCGGATGTACTAACCACAACGCCATCGTGGCAACTTACTGTACATTATTAGTATGATATAATTCTGACACTGGAACTGCTGGCATTTTAAAGGCATTGTGCTTCCCTCACATGGTCTTTTAGACTGTGAGAGAAACACCCATTGCCAATCTTTTACCCATCAGCTGAGACACTGTAATGCGTGAATAAATTGCTGATTAATTAGATCATCTAATAAGACTCTGGTCAGAGTGTACTGCCAAACTTTATGTAAGATGTACTATTTTATGGAAGGCTAATGAATGAATGTTTAAATACATTGTACAGGAATATAGACTTTTAGCAAAAGGAGAGAGAAAGAATGATGTTTATGGGATCCTGAGACAACTGTCTCCACTTGGGATTTTAGAGTTTCAGTTTGAGACTGGAGTACATCATCCATCTCTAATAGCATTATTGATTTTCACATGATCTCAAGGAATCATTTCTGTGAAGAATATCCCATCTTTATTGTACATTACCACAATAAAGCATTCTGAGATATAAGTGTTTGTTGTATTTGATTTTGTTACTGAACCTCAACTTTATTCTTGCAGTTAGTACAGTGTAGTTTTTAAGAACATTTTAAACACAATGCAACATGTGATTTTAAAGAAAAATAACCTTAAGTTTTAATGTGCCCCAATGTAGTGGTTCTTTTCTTTTGCACTTTCATCATACACGTTCCTCGGTTAGTTTCTGTGTTTCCCGAGTTTTTTTTATCAGAACTGTTATAGAAAATTAGTATATACTACACAGGAACGGTGTTATCTATCTCGGGGTTAGTAAGCAATTATTGCTTATTGAATGAGGGCAAGTATGATATCAAGAAATATTTAATCAAGGGGTTGTTATCTGCCAAGGAAATTCTCTTTCATACAAAAACTTATTCATTCAAAATATTTTCAGGGTGGACAGTCATGTTACTGTGCTGTGCAGACTGGCTGTGCAATAATTATTCAACTTTTCTGAAGTCAACAGTGCAATAATTCAGTTATCTGATGCAGTGCCAATTATTTGAATTATTTGATGTCTTTTCACCAATCAGAAACAAGAAAATCTTTTGAACATTGAATAATAATAATAGACATTAATATCGACACAATAAGAATAGCACTGTTGTAGCACCATTGCTTTCAAGGTAAATGGTAATTTTTTTTGTTACTTAATGTGAAATAAAATCTCACAGTATGCTTGACCTACCCAACAACAGACAAGTATAGTATATGTACTTCATTTAACATGTAACATCAGCTTCATCAACTGCAAAATCATTTAATGACATCACAATATTTTCTATACAATGTTACATACAATATGAAAAACTTGATAAATTCCAGGGCATACACTATAAGTAAGATTTATTTATTAATCAGCTCTATTGCTTATTATGTATTTTATTCGTTTCATGCTCTGTGTATTATTCCAATGTATGTTCCCATGTAATTATTAAGCTTCTGGAGCAATCCGACTTTCTTTACAGCCATCCATCTACTTATCCGTCCACAAATACAGTGCAAACAGACAAATATTTGCATTAAAGTGTACCACTATTTTACAATTGATTTAACAAAAAGGTCAAAGTTAGAACGAATTTGTTAGAATGAGGAACGGGTATTATAACTAGGAGAACCATAAGCTGGTGAGATAATATACATGGAGGTTGGGGGCAGTTATAATAAGAAAGAGTAGGTTTAAGAGTTATTAAAGAATATTTATATCATGGTGTATTTATATCACTGACTCTGAGACAAACATATTTTGACCACATAGGCCTATTCCACATTCATAAATCCCCTGGGCGCATACCCAAACCAATGAACAGGAATCTTCTAAGTTCAGAAAGTGAGATAAAAACTTTTAAACTGATACCATTTTGATTTATCATACCTTAGACTATTTTAGGACTATTTTACTACTTTATGAAAGTTGATTTACTAAAACTAGTGGCTGTGCATTTAATATGAGCCAAACAATTTGCCTATTGTCATGTCATATGTCTCAAATACTATAAATATAGGAAAATAATTTCTGGACATACTAAATATGTATTCAGTAGTGTTGGGATGGGATATTTCATAGGATCATGACATATTCACACAGAAAAATTGACCCAGAAAAGTGTGTGTGGTGATCATCCAGGAACTAAGGAAGGTACTTGAGATATACCTGAGTACAACACCACAATGTCTGTAACTCAGAAATATGGTTTTCGAGTAACTGATTTCTGAGCAGTTTTATCATTTTCTCAGACAGAATATGATCCATTGTTTGAAGACACAACAGGAGGCATTTTTATAATAATATTTTAACCCAGTGACACCCTGAATAGGAGCTTGGAATATTATCACTTGTACCTGGTAATTAGTCACTGTGGGTCTTATAAACCTCTGTATTTACACTTCTCTTCATCTAGTATCTTTGTAAAGTTTTGCAGGTGTTCATTATAGTGTCTTAGCTCACCAAGTTCCCAGTCTCCTAGATTCCGGTTTCATTGTTCTCTTGTTTATATGGATCTTTTTTCATCAGCCAGTATAGTACCAAAGGTTTCAGTTAGATGCATAATGCTACCTACACAATATTAGCATCACGAATGCCTGATTTTAGTCATGGATGGGACTATAAACCTTTATCTGGTGGTTAAAATGACTTTTGTGGCACAAATGTAACCTGGCTTATTGATTCTAGCCTTAATTTTGGTGTATGGTTGGTAGAGATTGGCAATTTTGATTGTGTGGCAAACTGCCAAAAAACTGCCAAAAATTTATTTGTCACGTACAAAATCATACACAGTACAATATGTAGTGAAATGCTTGTTACAACTGTCCTAAAACTATTAAAGTATTAAAAAACAGTTGAGCAGTTTGTCAATAATTAGTTTCAAGTTTCAAGTTTATTTGTCATATACAGATAACAATGAAACATCACTACTGGCAGTGAAATTCTTGGACGCAGAGCCCCCTCAAAATTGCACTTAAGAAACAAATATCACACATAAAATTAACAATGAGATAAAAAATAAAGTGATAATAAAACAATATAAGTAAAAGGAATATATATATATATATATATATATATATATATATATATATATATATATATATGTACACAGTAGGATAAATACAGAATACTAATAGAAATACTGAAGTGGTTGAATACACAGTAGGAAAAAACATAATATTAATGGAAAAATACTAAAGTGGTTGTAGTGCAGAGGTAATGCGTGCATGTACAGCGTGTACAGTGAGTGTGCCAAAAGTGTGCAGATTGTCCTTTATTTCAGCAGATCGGTAGCCTGATGGCTTGTAGGTAGAAACTTTTCCAGAATCTGCTGGTGCGAGCCTGGATGCTCCTGTACCGTCTGCCCGATAGCAGGAACGTGAAGAATGTGTGGCTGGGGTGGCTGGGATCAGAGAGGATCTGCTGGGGCTCCCTCCTACAGCGCTGAGTGTATATGTCCTGAATGGCTGGCAGTTCAGTCCTGGTGATGTGTTGACAGATGTGGTGTTGGAGCTGTGTGTGGCCGTACAGTCGTGGGTGAACAAGGTATACAGCAGGGGGCTGAGCACACATCCCTGGGGGGCACCAGTGCTGAGGGTCAGTGTGGAGGATGTCACACCGCTGATCCGCACCACGAGTGGTCTGCCCGTCAGGAAGTCCAGGATCCAGTTGCATAAGGAGACACTGAAGCGTAGATCCCAGAGCTTCATGACAAGCCTGGATAGAATTATGGTGTTGAAAGCCGAGCTGTAGTCAATAAACAGCATCCGCACATAAGTGTTCTTGTGGTCCAGGTGTGAGAGAGCAGTGTGCAGAACCAGCGCTATTGCATCGTCTATGGATCTGTTTGACCGGTAGGCAAACTGAAATGGGTCGAGTGTAGCAGGCAGTGAAGATGTGATGTGAGCTTTGACTATTCACTAAAAGCACTTCATGTTGATAGAGGTGAGTGCTACTGGGTGATAGTTATTGAGCAGCTCGTATTAGGTTTCTTCGGGACAGGGACGATGCTGGTCCTCTTGGAGCATGTGGGGACGACAGTCAGGAGCAGGCAAAGGTTAAAAAATGTCTGTGAAGACATCTGCCAGTTCTTGAGCACATGCTTTGAGAACATGGCCTGGGATGTTGTCCGGTCCAGGAGCTTTCAGTGTGTTTATACTTATACTTTTGCACACATCTGACCAAGGTATCTGAAAAGGACAGCTGTCCTCCTCTGACAGAAACTCTGGCTTTCTGTGGTTCTCGAAGTGTCTCAAAGAAGCAAAGAAGGCGTTTAGCTCCTCAGGTAGAGAAGCAGTTACCTCCCCCGTGTTTTAACTCTTCCCCTTGTAGTCTGTGATGGTCTTTAGCCCACTCCACATGTGCCTGGTGTTTGATCCACTGTAAGAGGACTCCACCTTCTCTCTGTTCTGTCCCTTGGCTGTTTTTATTGCTTTTCTCAAACTGTACCGGGCTTTCCTGTACTCACATGGATCTCCGGATTTAAATGCAGCTGTCCTCGCTCTGAGCACAGCGTGCACCTCTCCGTTGACCCATGGCTTCTGGGTGGGATAAGTCCATACAGTAACCCGTGGAACGTCATCAATGCATTTATGAATGTATCCGGTAATGTTTTCAGCGTAGTCATTCACACTGTTGGCGGCAGTCCGGAAAACTACCCAGTCAGTAGAGCAAAAGCAGTGACTCAGGACGTTGGTCAGTCCAGCGTTGAACCAAGTGCGTCATTGGCTGCTTGCGCTTCAGCTTCTGCCTACAGCCTGGTAGCAGCAGGACGGAGGAGTGATCTGATTTGCCAAAGGCTGGTCGGGAGCGGGCTTTGTAGGCATGTTCAAGCGGTGTGTAAGCACTGCCCAAAATGTTACGGCCGCGTGCTGGAAAGTCTACATTCTGGTAGTACTTTGGCAGAACTTTCTTCAGGTTCGCCTTGTTAAACTCACCAGCCTCGATGTAAGCAGCCTCTGGCTGAAGTGTTTCCTGCCAGTTGATAACCTCATACAGTTCGTCCAGCACCCGCGTGGTGTTGGCCTGGGGGGGAATATAAACAAATTTAAATTCAAATTCAAATTTATTTGTCACGTACAAAATCATACACAGTGCAATATGTAGTGAAATGCTTGTTACAACTGTCCTAAAACTTTATAGTTAAAGGTCAATATAAATATAAAAATGTAAAATATAAAATAAAATAAAATATAAAATAAAATATAAAATATAAAATAAAACAGTGGCATAGAACACTGCTGTAAACTTTCTGGGCAGAAAAAAGGTGTTCAAGATCCGGAGGGCACCCTGACGAAACTGTTTGTACATCCACATACCACCGCTTGTTGGCGGCACAATCATAATTATAGCGGCCCAGTCAGATTGCACCACTCCTGAGTAGTATATAAAATGCATACTGCCTTCCTTAATAGCTAAAAAAAAACTTTGACAAGATCTTGGTGCATAATGGATTGTATATTTAAAAAGCTTCTGCATCTTTACAGGTTAATTTTTCTTACTTATAGGTGGATATAATGTACAAATCCATTGCATAGTTTGAGCAGATTACAAAAATGAAGAGGCATGACCTGTCAGTGACACACACTCTTTCCTGCTGCTTGAGTTGCATGAAACCAATCTGTTCTATTCTGCTGAAGTGCAAAGTGTGAGTGATTCATGTCCAAATGGCACTGTAGAATTCATAATGCCTGTAACACAGTCTAGATATCCAAATGCCTGAAAATATCTTAATGACTTTAAACGCTCAAAATTGCTACGGTTCTGGCAATGTGTCACCGTGTGGCAAGAATAAAACGTCACTCCCTCTGACCCATGTCAAAATCAGCTGGATGACTGAAAACAATCATAATCAGCTCAAAAGGATTCTTTGCTGTTCATTACGATACCTGCTTTATGAGATATTAAGCTCACAGGATCTTCTGATAATTCATATAGATCACTGCTGAGTCACAAAAAGTTGTTACATATAGTAGATCACTTTCCACACACAGAAAGGTCCAGAAGACAAACTGATAGTTCGGAAAATTTGCTACTGCACACCCTCTGAATTTTAATGCTCACAGATGCTGTACTGAATTTTCATTAAGTTTTTTTTTCTCTCTTATTCTCTACAGTTAACATTCCAGACTAAAAATTAGACTGAGCGACTGCTAGACTGACTAGTCTTATGTTGACACATTTGGCCTTATATACTCAATTAAAAAAATATGCCATTAATAATAGTGTTTATGCATCATGATGCCATTTCAAAGACTATGGGGACATCAGTGCTTGAAGATTCATTTATATTTCTCATCTCATTTAACTGATTAAATATGTTAGGCACGGTGGCATGGTTCTAGCAAGTCTGCCTTACAGCAAGGAGGTCCTGGGTTCAATTTGCAGCTCGGCCATTTCTGTTTGGAGTTTGCATGTGTGGGTTCCTCTGGGTACTTCGGTTTCCTCCCTCAGTCCGAAGACATGCACATTAGAATAACTGGCTGTTCCAAACTGACCTTGGGTATGAATGTGAATGGTTTGAGTATGTTGCCCTGAAATGGTCTTGTGAGCTGTTCAGTTTGTATCCACTGTATGGCAAGAAGACTATGATAACCCAAATAGTTACTCTTTAAAGAATACAGCACAGATCATGAGAATCTGGAAACTCATTGCAGTTAGTTTGCACTACTAACAGCTAATAGGATGCCTGGCATGTAAGCCATTTTTTTAAACATTAAATATCTATCTATCTATTTATTTATTTATTTTACAATATAATAAACTACAATTCATATTAAGTACATTCTAAAGAAAAATAAATTGTACTCTGTAGTGAATTGTGTGCTGTAGGTAACATTTCGGGCACTTTTAAACTTTTCTGATGGGACCTGGACAGATGTTGCATGCCCATGATCAACAGCAGTAGTGTAGTATTGCACTGGGAAGAACATGCAAACTTCATAGAGAAAGGCCTTAGTTGGCCATGAGAATCAATCCCTGAGCCTTCTTGCTGTAAAGTGACAGTGCTATCCACTGCGCCACCATGTCGCTATTCCGATGTGTATTTTTAGTAAACATTTCTTCCCTCCCAATAAGGATTTCTGCTTTTTATTTTTTAGCCTAATTTTCTTTCCAATATTAATTCCTCCTTATTTCTTACTAAATGTTGGGTCTACTGCCAGTTTATTTTAATGATGTCACTTGTGCCATGTTGGAGGAAATCTAAACACCAAATGTTACACCAAAATAGGCACATTTTACTGTAAATTTATGCAATAAAATGTGACTAACTTATTGGTACAGAGGTGATTTGGAAACTTTGTCTGGTTTACAAGTTAACAAGATAAATTGCTGAAAGTGTAAACTCCAAAGTGTAGCTTTATTTCTAGTACTATTGCTAAACCAGCATAGAGTAGATTTTTTTTAAAAAAAAAGAAAACTTATAATTCAAATGAACAATATTTAATTTGTAGAAGATATGGTGCATGCCAATTTTTTTTTTGGGGGGGGGGGCATCTTAAATAGAGTGCCTACACATAAAGGTGACACACTTAAACAAAAACTTACAAGAAAATTAGCTTTTCAAATAATGTATTCAACAAAAATATCAAGTAAACATACCCTTTGCTTCAGAAGCTACTGACATAGTTCCCTCTTTAGCAGAAATAACGTCATGTATATGCTTCAAAGAAAAACATCTAAAGAAATTCATGTGGATTTTGTAGCGGGATCATAATTATAATTAGGATCATAATGCTGCTGAAAAATCCACCTCCAGTTCAGGTTCAACTTTTGTATAGATGTCCTTGCATTATCATAATGCACAATATGATAAAGGAATCATAGTTATATCCATAACTTTCATCTGCAAGCTGTGTCCTAAATCTACTGAATCCTATTTAATGTAAACTTTTTTGCTTTGTGTGCTAGTTTGGTTTGAGTTCACAGTGTACATAATTAAACCAACAAGAAAAGAAGAAAAGTAAAAGAAAGTACTGGTAGATAAACATGTAGGCAGTGGCATGGCAGAAAAATGTACTCACTGGTCAGAAATATATACTTAGGTCAAAGAATACTTTGATGAACAAAAGTACAGACACTTCTGGCTAGTGTGTGTAGAACTCAGAGAATTCAAGTAAGCACAGAGTGCACAGACATAGTGTTGAATTAAATCAATAAAAGCTTGAAAATATTGTTTCAATGTATTTATTTGTCTGCTCATTCTCTGTCCAAGATATTCATATTTCTGGAACACTTTTCTCAGTTTGTGCCCTGTGGTACACTGTACACTGCATGGTTTACTTGCACTTAGATTGACTGAGGACTAAGCGTCGAATCACTTTCTCACGACAATGAAACCAAGTTTTTCTCTCAGGCAGCCTCAGATCAATTATTTTAAGTGTGATTGCTGTTTTTTCACCTGGCAAAATAAACCACTCCAATGGGGAAAATGCAGCACATCCATTTTCATGGATTAAGCACTGCAAATAAGAAACCTATTAATGATTATGTTATGTTAATATGTCTTTTAAATACTTTAAAAAGTGTGCTTCAAACACACACACACACACACACACACACACACACACACACACACACACATATATACATACATATATATATATTTATGTTACACTCAGATTGTGAAACCTATCATTTCGTGAAATGACTCACTAAAAGTTTTAGGAATTTCACGAATTGACTGGTTGCACAATCTGACTGTAACATATATACACACACACTTTGTCTGAAGTGCACTTTTTAAAGTATTTAAAAGACATTAACATAACATAATCATTCATTCATTCATTCATTTTCTGAACTGCTTAATCCTAATTAGGATGAATCATGTGGAAGCTGGCACCATCTCAGTTGACTCTGGGCAAGGGCAGAGTACACTCTGGACAGCTCACCAGGCCATCGCAAGGCAGAAATACACTGACGGCAATGCAGCCTACTCTTTTACCATAGCAAATAATATAACATAATAAATAAATAAATAAATAACAGTGTGATATGGTGGCATAGTGGTTAGCATGTCCACCTCACAGCAAAAACGTCTTATATTGAAGTGCTGGAATGGGTGAGGGTGTTTGTATGTTCTTTCATGCTTGTGTGTGGGGATTTCGTCCAGGTACTCCAGTTCCTTCACACAGTCCAAAGACATGCACCTTAGGCTAACCGGCTGTTCCAAATTGCCCCTAGATGTGAGTGTTAATGTGAATGGTTGTGTGTGTTGGCCCTGGAATGGCAAGCTGTTCTAGGTGTACCCCGCCTTCACCCAGAGTTGACTGAGAAAGGCTCCAGCCTCCCATGATCCTAATGAATGCTAAATAAATAATAAAAACTAATAAAATATATTAAAATGATTATAATATTTTGCACGACACATTGGATACTACAAACTAACATATACAGTACTAGCATTATTAGGTGTTTTGATTTAGTAAATAATAACCTGCCGATGCAGTGTATATGACGTCACGCATGAATGAGATACTCAGAATATTTCCAATCTGCTAAAAACAGATCTGTATCAGTTTAAGATATTGTATTTCTGAACTGAGTTGTTGTTGTTGTTGTTACTTTTTGAAAAATTCTTTTCATGACTGGCCTGGCTTTCATTTTGGCTAAAATTCTGTGCCAAGAGATGGCTCTCTCTGGATTTCTTTGCTGTTTCTAAGGGAAACAATTCAGATGTGTCCGATTTGCCTGGATGACGCAAAGTGAAATTCAAAATGATAGATCATTCAAATTAATGAGTGCAGTGCTTTCGAAATCCCAAATGTGGAGGTACATCTCAAAGTCATTTGCCTTCTTGGAGTAGCTCAGAAGGGAAATGTTCAGTCTCAGATGCCGATTTGCCTCAAACATCACTGTGATGGAGGAGAACACTGTACAGAGAAGCTTGCTTAGGTGACTGGAACTAATGAGGTCCTAATGTATGGTTGTGTTCTGAGTATTATAAGGCAAAAACACAACCAAATATGTCATGTATTAGTAATGATGTGTTTGTGTACAGTAAGTGACCTTACAGGAGTAAAGCAAAAGAGTGAGAAGAATACCAATGGTAACTCTAGTATTATTAAATATGAAAGTAAAAGCCCTTTTTTTCGGCCAGACATTCATTCATTCATTCATCTTCTTCCATTTCTTCCGGGGTCGGTTCGTGGGGTCAGCAGCCTAAGCAGTGAGGTCCAGAAGTCCCTTTCCCCAGCCACTTCCTCAAGCTCTTCCGGGGGGACGCAAAGGCGTTCCCAGACCAGCCGAGAGATGTAGTCCCTCCAGCATGTTCTGGGTCGGCCCTGGGGTCTCTTCCCGGTCAGACATACCCGAACCACCACACCAGGGAGGCGTTCTGGAGGCATTCTAATCAGATGCCCGAGCCACCTCAACTGGCTCCTCTCAATGCCCTTCTACTCCGAGTTCCACCCGGATGACAGAACTTCTCACCCTATCTCTAAGGGAGAGACCTGCCACCCTGCGAAGGAAGCTCATTTCAGCCGCT
>JAOUQZ010000008.1:20337291-20360002 GCA_028564935.1 Neosilurus hyrtlii | reverse complement strand
CCGCTTTACAGCAGAGGCTGCACCGATCCGCCTGTCAATCTCCCGCTCCATCCTTCCCTCACTTGTGAACAAGACCCCGAGATTCTTGAACTCCTCCACTTGGGGCAAGACCTCATTCCAGACCCAGGGGGTGCATTCCACTCTTTTCCGACTGAGAACCATGGCCTCGGACTTGGAGGTGCTGATTCTCATTCCAGTCGCTTCACACTCAGCTGCGAATCGCTCCAGCGAGAGCTGACGGTCCTGACTCGATGAAGCCAAAAGGACATTCATTGCATTGAATTCACCACAAAATCAATCTTTATACTAGAATTTTTTTGTTTTTTAAAGTGCATTATTTCGTCATTGTAAATCTCTTGTAGTCTATCTTTTCAAAGTTTTGCATGTGTTGATAATTTGTTTCATTGCTTCCTACTTTTGCCTCTTACCACTAACAGTAAAATATTGCATTCTCAAGGCTGAATCCTGGGGTGCCACAGTCTATGGCCAGATATACAAGAAAATATTATTGTCCTATGATTGGTATAGACCAGGGGTCTCGAACTCAATTTACCTGGGGGCCGCTGGAGGCAGAGTCTGGGTGAGGCTGGGCCGCATCAGGTTTTCCACAAGAAAAGCCTTGTTTTTAAACTTTCAATCTTTTCAAATCTTTTTATTTTTATTTTTTAACACAAGATAAAATGAAAAAATAAACAAATTAAGAATTAATGAGAAAATAAATAAATCAATTAGTAATAAATAAATTAAAGAATGAAAAAAATAATAATCTTAATAATAATAATTAGATTTCTCTGGTCAGCGACTATATGAGGTTTCTTCAGTCTTCTATATCTGCTGTATTCAGATTCTCATGTCTGTACAGTTCTTTAACCTTTAACCTTCTTCTGAGCATGGCTTCTCTTGCCTTGAAGTTTCAATCAAGCGTTTAGCCGACGCACGGAGAACGTCATTTCCGCTTCTTTTTTCTCCTAACCGCAGCACGGCGGTCAGTGGATAAAAGCCAGGTAGCGGTCTCCTTTGTTTTTACGCTCGATGTTCATGTCTTTCATGATGACATGAACACCATGGCATTTGTAGATGGTAGAAAGTACCAGGATAGCGAGCGCAAAAAAAGCGACTGCTCACGGACTGTTATCCGCCATGCTGTTGTTACAGGAAAAGGCGACCCTATAATTGGTCCGGGTTACCGGGGACTGTTATTGCCAGTGGTGTCACTATGTGACTGCAGACTACATTCGACTACATCCTCACTTTTCTTTCATCCCGCCGCGTGCACATCACTTTTTATTTTGTAAGAGAGAGAGGGAGAGAGAGAGTGAGAGAGAGAAACAAACTATCGTCCTGCGGGCTGCAATTGGCCCGCGGGCCACGAGATTGAGACCCCTGGTATAGACTGATGCAAGGCAATTCTGCGCTGTAGTGGTCGTAGTGGTTAGCATGTACGCCTCACAGCAAGAAGGTCCTAGGTTCGATTCCTGGGTGGTTTCTGTGTGGAGTTTGCATGTTCTCTTGTGTTTGCTGGGTTTCCTCCAAGCAGTGTATTTTCCACACAGACCAAGGACATGCACAATAAGCTAACTGGCTGTTCCAAATTCCCCTAGGAATGAGTGTGAATGGCTGTGTGTGAGTTGCCCTGCGATGGTCTGGCAAGCTGTTTAGGGCGTACCCAGCCTTCGCCCAGTGTCGGTTGAGATTGGCTCCAGCCTCCCTGTGACCTTAATAGGATTAAGCAATTCGGTAAATGAGTGAGTGAGTGCAATAACAGTAAAAGATAACTCTATTATAGACAAACACTTTCTTCTTTTATTTATTTTGCACTCCAAAGAATACTACACATTTAATGATATTTAACGGGTGTTAATAAATTTGAATTTGAATATTTTTAGTATTGTCATTACAATATTGTTGGAATTTATATGACACAGATGATCACTGATAACATGTTACAAATGTCTAATGCGTAAATGTCTCGATGCGTTAATGTATTTTTTTATTTTTTTTTTGGATGCAGGGTTTGAACAGCTTTTTGATATCACAGGAGGAAAGCTGTCATCAGATGAGACTAATTAGTCTAAAAATTAAATAATTAATCCATAGCAGATCTTTGTAAACAGCATGCAAAACTGTGTGAACATAAACCAGTAAAACTGACTTCACACACTGAAGACACTTTATAGCAGCACAAATTAATTCCCATTAGACTTACAGCGGCACACACTAGTATAAAATTGAGTTACAGCAGCACGAACTAATTCACATTAGAGTTATTGCAAAACAAATTAATTTACATGAGTATTATAGCAGAACAAACTAACTTAAAAAGGGTTATAATAGTACAAACTAATTCATATTTAGACTTATACTATATACAATAGCATCACAAGTTAAATCAATATTGTGCCATAGTAGCATAAAATAATTCACATTTATTAAATAAACAGACAGTAAAACAATGTCTGCATTAACAGAATAAAACTCTATTAACCAAGATCACTAATAATCTAGACAGTTATACATTTGTTTTTGTTTTATCTTTGCACTTCAGTACATTGGATTTGAAATAAAATTAGGTTAATGTGACAAATTTTGCTTTAAGCCAAGCTTTTATTTACAGCTATTTTGGATGATCTCTAAAAAACATATAATTTAACTTCTTGTTTCACTTGAAGAAAGAATGAGTAAAAGTACAATTATATATTTGTTAAAGTTAAATAATTTATTGTGTAGTATTTGGATTATTTTTATTTAATCTGCGTGAAGCTTGTGATTATTATTCATCTCTAAAAATTCCCTGATTAAACTTGGCAAGGTCTGTAATGCAGTTATTTTCACTTCCTTTAGATACATTACTGGACTTCAGGGTCTGTGGTTGACTGAACCAATATTTTTTTTGCACATTCGGCTTTGAAATTTCTATAGCTGTTTTTTCATTAATAAAATCACTTTGTTGTTTGTTGAAATAAACTATATTGAGTTCTAAGGCATTTGGTTGAATCTAACCAGTCATGAGATGTGTTTATTACTGATGACTACTGAGAGTTGAGTGTGAACCTGTTCCGCTGGCAGTCAGGATCATGCCCAAGACTTTAATGAAACTTCCACCATGTTTCACAAATGAGATGACATGCTTTGTGTTAAGAGCATTTACTCTTTTTTACATTGTACCAACGTATCACTTAATGTTTTGTTTTATGATTGGCATGGTCATTTAAAGACAACAACTATCAAGATCCAGCTATTTGTTCATCATGCCTGTAAATACAAACTACTTATTAACTAAGTGTGAGGTCTGTACAGAGAAAATTCAGCTCAAGGTCTTTAGTAAAGCTTGACCTGAAAACAATTTTCAGAACAGTAGATGTAATTTCTGCACACAGGTTTTTAATAAATAGCTCATATAGATTCTGTACTATATGTGCAATTAGGCCTACAAATGCTGTTTCCCCTAACAGGCTTCAAAAAAGGGTATGAGAGTACATGAATTAATTTATGCCAGAACTCAAGTGTCATAAATAAACATAATTATTCTGTATTTGTAAATGCGAACAATGACTTTCTCGTCGCATTCTTGAGTAAAGATTTATATACAAGGAAATATAATTCAACTTAAATACTTTTAAATATGCACCATATGCTACGAGTACAATCATGGTAGTATCGTTTAAAATGATCCAATCTTCAGACAGCTTCCTCTGCTTTGCTAGCTCATGTAGAATCTTGTCAGTGCAGACCTTGGCTCACTTCTCCCTACACTATGTGTTGTGCAGATCAGTCTCTACTTCCTTAAGACAGCTGTAGTCTATAGAATGAAGCAGCTGTGCCTGGAACGCTATGCAATTATCCACAAACATCAGCATGATTACAGTTTTACAAAGAATAAAAAATGCTTAACAGGGAAAAGAAATTTCTTTGAGACCATCTGCATGGTTTTGACAGCCAACAGCGCAACAAGATCAAACCATCTTAACACAGAAATAACACGAATCCGCAACAAATAAAAAGCACCTCCACGGCTTTTAAAATTTTTTTATTTATTTATTTTTTTTGCCATGACCGGAAATTGAAGCCAGATTTGCACAGTCTAGATTATTCTCCACGTCATTGGCCCAAATGAACTGGCCACACATTAAAATACATTCTCATTGGCTGATTCTGTAGGGATGTTGACCAACAGTAGATTTTTCTCCCTGTTGTTTACTGGTTCTTGCTACTGACAACTTTTATAAAGTGAGATTTTCACTTCTGGCCGATGGTGCTGTAGTGGTTAGCAGTGTTGGCTCACAGTAAGAAGGTGTTTATTTTGAACTCTGTGGCCTGGGGCCTTTCTATGTGGAGTCTGCATGTTCTCCGTTTGCTGTTTTGGTTTTCTCTGGGCACAGTCAAAAAACATGTGGTTTAGGTTACTGTCTACACTGAATTGTGAATAGGTGTGAATATGAGCATGATTGGCTGTTTATCTTTGTGTTATACCTAGATATGTTAGCTGTCCAAGGTACACTCCGCTTCTTGCCTGAAGTCAGCTGGGATTAGCTCCATGTTTTGTCATGACCCTGATGGATACGTGGTATAGTGGATAGTGGATGTATAATGAATGGATGATGATTCTCAGTCTTAGAAAGTGAGGCGGGCCAAAATTACCTGTGTAATTATTTTATTTGCTTTTTTATTATAGCTTCTTTTTCAAAACAGTGTCCTTTGCCAAAGTACCTTTGTGGGGTCAGTTACTATTTTTATGAAGTCTAATTCTAAATTTATAATAATTTAATTTTATAACTAATTCTGATCAGTATTTTAAATGGCTTGTGCTCACACTGGTACTTAATATTTCCTTTTTTTCAGTGCTGAATGTATTTTATTCTCATTCTGGCACTGCTCACATGCTCATGGTCCTCCACTTTATAAAGTAATTACTACTAATAATGGTATTCTTGGATGTACATCAAAACTAAGTGGATAGTAAATTCTTAGCAGGTAGAAAATATGGTTGTGGGATTTGGTGACACAACAGGTCTTCACCCCATTAATTCAGCTTGTGTAGGCTGAAAAACTTGGTAAGTTGGAAGCATGGGCCAGGCATATTCCATGGATTTAAAACAGCATTCCCATGTTAATAAGCCTGAATAGAAGAAAAGCACATTAAACCAAATTGAGCGATATTTTATTCATTTATTAATGAAATGAAATGAAATTAATCCTAATTAGAGTCGCAGGAAGGCTAGTGCCCATCTCAACCGACTCTGGGCAAGGGTGGGGTACACCCTGGACAGTTAGTCAAGCCATCACAGGGCCAACACATACACAACCATGCATATTCACATGCATACCTAAGGGCGATTTTGAACAGTCAGTTAGCCTACTGTGCATGTTTTTGGACTGTGAGAGGAAACCAGAGTACCTGGAGGAAATCCACGCAAGCACAGGGAGAACATGCAAACTCCATACAGAAACGCCCAAACCCGGAAATCTAACCCAGGTCTTCTTGCTGTGAGGCGGACGTGCTAACCACCGTGCCACCATGCCGCCCAGGTTATTAGTTGATGATATTCCAAAGCAAGTAACACATGCTAACATGCCAAAAAGGGGAGTAAAGGGACTTGTTTCATTCATTCGTTCATTTTCTGAACCGTTTAACCCTACATAGGGTCACGGGGAGGCTGGCGCTCATCTCAGCTCGCCAGGCCATCGCAGAGGGACTTGTTTTTCCACTTCATATTTAATATTCGTTTATATTTGGCATGAATGGAGTGTATTTACCACTACTTTCCCCTTTCTCTGGAGAAATGTCTTGTGCAATTTTATTTTGTTTCTAAACCTAAGGCCATGTGAAAAACTGATCTCCGCTCCACCTGTAAATGGTGGTCTGGGGTTTGCTCCCAGTGAACCTGTCTCTGTGCTACCTAAATGAGGTCAGAATGCAGGTCTAGCAACAGTATAAATCACTAAAATATTTTATGAGTGAAAGAACAATTGTTTGAAAATGCTACTTGTCACATTAGAGCTGATATTGTTATTTTCTAAGGTAATATTATCACATTGATTACTCAGAAAGTATAAAGTAAGTGACTGCAGCCGGTCTGAAGATGTGCTGTGAGGCGAAAGTTCGAACCACTACACCACCGTGCTGCCCTGATAACATCTTTGTATGCTATTAGGCATAGCGACTTGACCATCATGTAGGTGTATAAGTTCATGCAGGTTTACATAAATAAATAAAAAGGGTCAAACTCAATGCCATTGATGCTGAAGTGGCCATTTCTTAACACCCTGCTTAGTTGTTCATGTTACAAATTTATATGCCGGAACTAACCTTAAAATATACTTCAGACATTAAGACCCTGTTTGGTGTCAATACATACATGATTTAATTGGATATTACAGTAGCACAAAAAGTTCAACCTCTTGAAGATGCAATAATTATAATAAAAAAATTCTGCTTATAATTATCAGTATGTGAACACCAGATGGTCTCAAATGCAGAGAATTATAGCACCCAGTTCTCATTCTTTATTTTTCTACTTGCCACATGATCATGAAGATAGAGCCCGGATTGAGATATTAGATTGGAAGTTGGAAAGTTCCCATATGAATATATATATACAGTATTTACCAGGATATATCAATGTGTTCTGGTGCTTTGACTTTCTTAATGACCTGGTTGAGTAAATGCATTTATAGGCATATTGGCCACTGAAGTTTAATTACATGATTGACTGATATGCGAAATGTACCTGAGTCAGTAATATTAGAATGTGTTGACTTCTTTTTGATGGCTTATGTAATTTGCAAGGATTTCAGACGAATACTAGGGCAATTTTAAATACAGTGGGACTGGCACTTGTTCTTCCGAAGCTTTTGTAAGATGCATAAATGCATGGCGGTATTTTGTTTATTTATTTATTTTACATATATATTTTTATCAGATAGAGCTCCGTATTAAGCAGTTCTTCCATGAGGAGGTCCAGCTGTAGGGTGCATGTTTGCATGTCAATGTGAGCTCACTAGCTATGGGTGTGTGTGGGAGACCAAATGAAAGGTGAGTGCATGGCTCTTTTGTAGCGTTTCCAATTAAAATGAGAGTCTGGAAAGGCTGCTCATGCTTTTCAACACCAAACAGCTCAACAAAGTGGTAAAGATGTTAATTAGGGTAAAAAAAATATCTGCTAATATAACATAATTCTGGTTGAAATATTAGGGACCAGAGATAAAGAAAGTCTTAAGAAATTACACTTAAGCGAAAAATTAAGGGATGAGAATTTTCTGCCAATCAATGTATTTCTACCTTTTCAATAGTCCAAATGGCCATGCTGGCCAGGTCGAGCTGGCTACTGCATGGTGGGCCCAGGTTATGGCAGTCGTTACCCACCCGTACATACCCTGGACTTTACCCTTATGCGCTGCTGCTGCTCCTGCTTTGATAAATCTTTCACTGCTTAGGCCTGACATGGGTTATTATGTATGCAAATAGCGATATACATATTAAGGTATATGCAGATAATCAGTTGCTTTACTGCTGAAGACTTGTAGCATGTAAATTAGTTCTTGATTGGCTGACTGGTGGCCAATGCATCCCGTCCAATCGCAAGCAGTTTAAACAGGCTAATTCTTAAAGCTTCTAGTGACATAATAAATATTCATGATATACTCTGGCTTTTACTTGCCATAACAGTAGTAAAATGACTGCTATTGGCTACTCAACAAGATGGTAATGTAAACTTTGTCAGTATTTTATGTAACATTACATATTGTCATGTACCATAAAAATTTACTTCCAGGGGACATCATTTCACCTTGTTTTTTTCTAGAAAACCCTGAAGCCCCCAGCACGGACGTTGGCCCCACACTTCCACAAGGGGGCCTGGGTGGCACCTTTGACCTTCCCATTTCGCCCCTTTTTCTTCTAAGACTGTTCTAAATTTCCCTTAGCTGTGAGGGCGAGTGGTTGTTTGTGTTGACATACTGCAATGGACTGGCGAGCTGTTCAGGGAACATCCCTCCTTCTTCTAGATTCAGATGAGATAGGCTCCAGTCTCCTTGAGACCCTAATAAGATTAAAAAGTTTAGCAAATGAATGATTAAATGAATGTTTCTATCTGCGTGATTATTTGAAGGTTAACAGCTAATACTGTACTCCGACTTAATGTTTAGAAACTTTTCACTGTTTTTATGTCACAAAATTAAAGCTTGCAGAAGGATAAAAGTAATTTAAATGCATTTAGTACAGTAACAAAACTTATTATAAGGCTCAAATTGATGCAAAATGAAATTTATGTTAATGTTTTGAATTGTAAGTTTTCTAATGAGATATCAATATAAGTAAAACAAGCATAATCACCTATGCATAGCCTGCTTTTAATAAAAATTCATACATGCGTCACAAGAGCGAGGGTCGAAGAAGAAGCACAAAACAGTTTCTTGGAGAAAGAGGACAAAAATTAAATGCCCTAAAGTCTCATAACTCGTTTAAAATGTGCCGTAAGAAGTTATTTGGGCATTCTTATTTCCACATACCCAGTTCAAATATTTAGCTGGAAAAAAATGTAATCCAGGTGAAGTAATACTCACTCACTCACTTACTCATTTTCCAAACCACTTAAAACCACAAAGCAGGGTACAACCTGGAGAGCTTGCCAAACTATCGTAGGTCAAAACACACACAACCATTCACAACTAGGGGCAATTTGGAACTGCCTATTAGTCTAATTTGCATGTTTTTGGATTGTGAGAAGAAACCAGAGTACCCAGAGGAAACCCACAAAAGCATGGGAGAACATACAATCTCTACATAGAAATGCCCAATCTCAGGACTCGAACTAAAGACCTTCTTGCTGTAAGGCAAATACGTAAACCATTACGCCACTGTGCCGCCCAAAGTAATACCTCTGTCTTTCCCTCTTTATATGAGCTAATCATACAAAAACCTTACAGGGTGTGCAGAGTTTGACTTGGAAACCTGATGGTTTGTAATGTTTTGGATTTGTTTTGTAAATCTTTTGGATGTATTCAACATACTCAGCAAGTGTATGAAATATGCTACTCAGGTTACCACAGCTTATGTACGTGCAAGCAAAATCATGTGTCAAGCATAAAGCAGGCTCCTCTATATCACACATTTCACACAATCCAGTGATGGATCCTTTAACGACACAAAATTTCCCACTTGACTGAGAAGTCAGTGCATGGAATATTCCTTCGGTTTTAATTCACTTACGGTACGCACATACAGTATGACACTAATGTACTGTCAAATGTTACAGTAGTACTATAATACAAACCTGGCAAAAAACAGCTTTGGGGTCACAGAATATTCTTGATCTCTATTTTGGATTGTTTACCCAGAAAAGCTGGGAATCTCTGTTTAGCTTCCCAGGGTGTTCCGTTGTTTCTGATGACTTTAATGAAATATTACCTTTCGGATCTTCAGCCCTGTTTCTCTTCCCCAGAAACTAGATCCTTATACATATTGTTATAGATTATAATGTGGGCTGTATGATGGTCACTCACAGATGCAGATCAATGGAATGGCAAGAATCATATGCCGTTTAAGCAAAGCCTTCCGGGATCTTCTCTGTCCCTGGAGATTTCTATGGTGGAGGAGGAAACACATGTTCATGCCAAGTTATGCAACTAGTCCAGAAAGTGCCAGGACCCATATAACACAACAGTTTTCCTTTGTTCAAAATATACTGTACATTCTCTCTCTCTCTCTCTCTCTTTCTCTCTCCTGTACCCTTTCCGCTGAATTGCAAACCTCCTTTCAAAGGAAGAATAGCATAAAGAGGTGCATTTAACCTGCTTCACATACTCCGCTTTTTGAAATGCTGCTCCTTTAACCTTTCACCCACTCTGTCATTCATTTAAAGAAAAAAAAAACACATTTGCACTATTTCAAATGAAACAAAATGAATGGATTTTGGTATTTTGGAAAGTTTTTCCTCCTAGTTTAAGATGTAATATTTCTAGTGAAAACCCCTTTTTAGTGGAGCTATGAAGAGACAGGTAGGTTTGGGTGAGGTGGATTTTAAAGCTGTGTAGTTGTGTTCATGTATAAAATATTTCTTGTACATCTATCATGGTGTGTGCGTGTGTGTAAATAAGCCAAGTCTGTAAGTCAAATTGTACGATACGGATACGAAAGTGATATGATTGTTTCAAGACCAAAAGTATATGTTACTCCTGGGAAACTCAGTTAAAATATGACAGTCGTGTGGCTCAAACTGAAACTGTTGTAAAAATATGTTATGATACATGTGGGTATATAAGGAAGTCCTGTGGGTAAAACATAGGCAATCATAGGACTACTGTAAGAAGACCATACCAGCTCCAACCTTGCTGTGACCCTAGAAGAGTTAAGCAGTACAGCAAATGAATCAATGGGGTAAACTGTTTACTCTTTTCATTGTTGGTTAATTATCCAAAAGTATACTCACTCACTGATTTGTTGAACTGCTTAATCCTATTAGGGTCAGCAGGAGGCTGGAGTCTGGGGTGGGGTGCACCCTAAACTGCTCACCAGTCCATCACAGGGCCGACACACACACACCCAACCATTCACACTCACCTAGGGTACAGCCAATTTGCCTAAGGTGCATGTCTTTAGACTGTGGAAGGAAACCAGAGTACCCATAGGGGAACTCATGCAGGCACAAAGAGATCATGCAAACTCCACGCAGAAATGCCCTTGCCACGCCTGGGACTCAAACCCAAGGTTCTTGGTGTGAGACGGATGTGCTAGCCACGTCTGTCTATTTATAGTCAGGCAGAATTAACCACGTAGACACCAACAAAAAAAATTTAGGGAAACAGTGAGAGAATACAGAACTTAAAGTACTTTAATAGACAGAAAACTGGGTTTCAATAAGGGAAATGCAGGGTTAAATGAGATATTCAGCAGTGTATAAAAGGCAAACCATGGACTAACACAGAACAGGTGAACACAGTCAGGCAACAGTCCAACAGTAGTACGTCCATAGACAGGACTACAACATTAAGCAAAACAAACTCAAGCATGTGCTGTGGCCAAAGTGAAGAAGTTTACCATGACTTATCCGAAAGCCTTCTCAATGAGTCCTTTATGCACAAAAGTTGTGTCATGATGATAGATTATGCTGTTAATCCAATCTGAATTATGCAAAACTTGTTGCACATATGTTAGCCAATCCACTGTGTTACAGGTTGTAAAAACATACATTCTAAATCCAAATAATTTGCTGTTGTACAGCATTGCCAACGATGACTGATAAATGGTAGCACTTCCAGCTGTTTGTCTCGAGGGGGCTATTACAGAGTAATCATAACCATGCTGGAGTCAGAGGTGATCAAGACCCTGTGGTACATCTGAAGGAAATGAGTGAGCTAATGATATAATTAGAAAAGAAGAAAGAACAAACAAATGAAAATTTGCTATTTTAACCACTATGTTGAAGTCTGAGTATGCATGTGTTCTTTTTCTACAGCTGTCTTTGGCTTATATAGCTAATGGGTTATTCACTGTGAAACATGTGGTCATTCTTATAAAGAAATTAAATAAATTTAAACAGATAGTTCCTATTTAAAAGTACAAATAAAATATTTTTCAGTGCTTTACGGACCACTTTAATTATATATTTTTAAAGGCATGTTTTATTTTCTATTTATTCTTGTTCAGTAGTCCATTGTTGGTGTC
Source organism: Neosilurus hyrtlii (assembly GCA_028564935.1). Classification (NCBI taxonomy): domain Eukaryota; kingdom Metazoa; phylum Chordata; class Actinopteri; order Siluriformes; family Plotosidae; genus Neosilurus; species Neosilurus hyrtlii. The sequence goes on along the minus strand of JAOUQZ010000008.1, from coordinate 20,348,340 downwards.
GCCTGATTCTCCTTGTCATGATGCACCATACATTTTTAACAGGAAACGGATCTGGTGTCAATGGTAGATTCAGACAAATGCAACTCACCCATGCCATGGATACTGATGTATCCTCATACCATCAGAGATCCTGGCTTTTGTACTTTTCCCTCATCACAGTTTGGATCTGTTTTCATCTTTTGCAGAGAGAACTTGACATCCATTTTCCCCAAAAGCAAGCTGAAATGTGGTCTTGCTAATTGTCTTTTGGGCAGTGCCACTTGAGGGGTAGAAGGTCATGCACATTTAACAGTGGCTTTTGACCTTTTCCTTTACACAAAACTTTTGTCAGGGCTCTGATATTGCAAATGCTGACTTGCTATTTCATTCTCTGGGTATTTTTCTACAAAATCCCTAGCAGCAGTACTAATTCTGTACATAGGGAATCAAATAGCTTGTTGCTGTCTTTACTTTCACTTTCCTTTGCTCTTTTGCGCCATAATATAGTTTGTTGACACATTGGGTCATATATTACATACTGTAGATTATGAAGGACTCAAATTCTCTACTATCTTGCATTGGGGAGTGCTCCTTTTGAACTGAACAACAATGCTTTCATGAATTTTGGTACATATGTGTGAGCCACTACTTAGCTTTGCCTGCAAAGGCTGAAACTTTGGTGGACTATTATGCCCAGTCATTATGCCTCTTCAGTTCAGCAATAATTGACCAGACTGCAGTTCAGTTGAATGATTAATCTTTTATCCGAACTCTTATATGTTTCAAATTAGCTAAAAACGCTATGATGCTTTTACACACTGTAAAGTGATTTTGGGATGTCACAATGAGTATAGTACATTCTATTCAATTCCATTGGAACTGTTTGTTTAGTTTTTTTTAATAATATGAGAATACTGGTTTGTAATTTTGTTTGCTGGAAACTTAAAAAAACAGTGGTATTTTTAATAATAATTTTATGTATAATATTAAATGTTTTATATTTAATAATACATGATGTGTGCGAAGTTAAATCCACCAAGGATGAAGATCACCACTCAAAAAACGAAAAACTAGATTTTATGGACAACACCCACTTTTTTCACCCACAACTGTAAGACGAGTGTCTTTTGAACTTGTGATAGAAGGCCTGTGGTCTGGGGTGGGGGTTTGCATTAGGCTTCAAATTAAGGTTCGCTGGGACTGAAGCAGGTATCTGATGGTGCCTTGCCATGGCTTGAGATCTCTGTAAACTAAAGTGTTGACACTTTTACAAAGTAATGTCTGTATGAATGCCCGGACCAAAGGCAAAATCACAACGCCTCTGCCTACTTTTTTCCCATAAAGGATCCAAATGCATTTGCTTTCTAATGAAAGTAATGAAAATAGCACCTGGTCATACTTTTCAGACTTACCAGACTGTCCAGGCTGCCTGTGCTGACCTCTGTCCATCAAAAAAAAATCACCTATGTTTGGCATGTGAACATCAAAAATGGAACAAGGTGGTCTGGTCTAATGAATCATGTTTTCTTTTACATCACATGGCCAGCTGGCTACGTGCACATTGCTTGCATGGGAAAAAGATGGCAAAACGATGCACTGTGGGAAGAAGACAACTTGGTGGTGGCAGGGTAATGCACAGGGATATGTTGAGCAGGGAATCATTTGATTCTTACATACAATTTATGCCTTGGTCAAGTCCCATTTGCTAATATTAACGGATCCTGAAGACATGAAATAAGTGGCTGCATACTTAGCTGTGCTACCACACAAAATAAATGTTAATGTTAAAATGATATCGGACTGTATGACCATTGATTTAAAGAACAGCTCTACAGTATGTGTGTTAAGAATGTTGGAAATAGCAATAAAAGTATGTTAAGGAACACTAGTAGCCCTTTTCCCATGGCTGTTGGTGACCTGGCTCAAGTGTATGAGTGTGTCTCAAAGGATTTGGCATATACAACAATTCTAAGATCTATCAGAGTAAGGTAACAATGGTAACCTGTCATGCTGTGCTGATTAAACCTCTAACTTACTATACACATGTGACTGCATGTTGCATGGTTAACTTATGGTAAGTGAACCTAGAATACCTTGGACCTGTGCCCTCTTATGGCCTGACCTGCGTGGCTGTCTGTATGTTCTATGATTCTGTCATGTTAAACTACCAGCACACTCACTTTGAACTAATTTAGTTGCCTTGGCAACCACCATCTACTTTAACTTTGAGCTCTGCAGCAATGCAGAGAGAAGGGGGAAAAAGGAGACAGAAGGAAAAGGTAAATAAAAAGAGGCAAGGAGATACAGAGAAGCAGAACAGATGTGATAATGTATTGAATATGTGCCAGGGGCACTTTGTAAGAACATAGATTTTTAAGTACAAATCACCTAAGTTCTAATATAGCCACTTATATGAAAAGGCGCTTTGCTCTGAGAGGAGATAGAAAATTGTTTATCATCGAAAAAGGTCTGGTGCTAAATTGTAATGATATAAGACTGCATACTGAATATGTCGTCATTCATTATCCCACAGACATGAAGAAATGGTTACTATGTGCATTCTCTGTCCTAAAACACTCAAAAGTAAGTGTTTGAAACAATCTTAGTGACTAAAATGCTTGTTAAAACATTTTATTAAAAACATCCTAGCAAAAGACAGAATAAATGTCGAATCAAATAAACTGCAAAATAAGTATTTTGGGCCTTTTTATTATTTTGCTGGTCCATCATATTGAACACATTGTGTGGGCGTGCACTACCATAACCACAGAAACAAGAATCATGCTTATTTGGAGGAGGATGTTAAAGCAGGATGCAAAATGCTTTTCAGGGTTGTTATTCATCAACATTTTAAAAATTGACATTTCAAATGTAAAGATTTCAATTAGTGTTTTCCAGTACTGCTGCAAACTCTTTGACATATCCAGACATTCCAACTAGCTCTCATTACAGTAACTAATTACAGCTTGCTCAATCAAATATTTTACAAAGTCTTTCAGCTCCATTCATATAAAGAGCTGAAGAGGGCCACTTTTAATGAATTGACTCTGATTCTGACTCGGTCCCAGATGAGGTAATTTGTGTCTGTATGTATATTTATGTCATATAACTGTAACATTTATAATAATTAATTAATAATTAATTCATTTTCTAAGCCGCTTAATCCTAATTAGGGTTCGCAGGGAGGCTGGCGCCCATCACAGCCGACTCTGGGTGAGGGCGGGGTACACCCTGAACTACTCACCAGGCCATCGCAGGGCCAACGTTCACACAACCATTAACACTCAGACCTACACTTAGTGGCGATTTGGAACAGCCAGTTAGTCTATTGTGCATGTTTTTGGACTGTGGGAGGAAACCAGAATACCTGGAGAAAACCCACACAAGCACAGGGAGAATATAAAACCCTCCACACAGAAACACCCAAGCCTGGGAATCGAACCCAGGCCTTCTTGCTGTGAGGCGGACATGCAAACAACTTCACTGCCATGCCGCCCATATTTATAGTAATAATAATGGATAAGTGGTAAATTAGTAAACTAGTAGTAGCTTCTCATATCATGTGCAGGAAACTTTGATAATATTTATGAAATATATTAAAAACAAACCTAAACTAAATCTAATGCAATATTATTAGCTTATATTTGTAGCCATAAACAACATTTCCTTAATGTATAAGATAAATGTTGAAACATAATTCCCTAACTTACTTAGTCACATGAACTAGAAACTAAAGAAATCTCTACAAAGTGTCTGTTACTCATAATGCAACACAAATCTAGTTTAACAGTTAGAAATGGTTTTAAGCAGGGCTAGTTTACAAATGTAATGATGAATGTATAAAAAAATACACGAAGTTAGCATACTATGATAACTAGAACATGGTCATAATGAATGCATTTAATATCATTTTTACTCTGTCAGCTTAGTGTATTAATTTATGTGCAAAGCTAATTTCTATAATAATTATTTCAAAAATTAGCAGTATATTTACTTGCATTATTACATACATTATAAGATTTTTAATTCATTTCTTTTTTCTCTCTCAAGGTTAATAAAACAAGTAAAATTCAGTCCCCTAGGACTGAAGAAACCCAAGAAAGGAAAACAATGCATATTTATTCATCCTGAAAAAATATTTTTAGTGGAAATAACATTAAGAAACTTATGGCCGCACGGTGGCGTAGTGGTTAGCATGTTTGTTTTACATCAAGAAGGTCCTGGCTTCAAGTCCCAGGTTCTGCGAGGGTGTTTTTTGTGTAGAGTTTGGATATGTGTTGGCCCTACAATAGACTGGTCAGACTGGTATACCCTGCTTTCACCCAGAGTCAGCAGAGATTCCCTGTGACTCTACTAGGATTCAGTGGTTCAGCAAATGGATGGATGGATGGAACTTGTTACTTGTTGGAGACATTTTTTTCCCCATTTCCACATTTCCTCTTTGGTTTGTGCCAGAATAAAGAAGAGTCTTGTTAAATATCTACTTTATTTGCTTAGGGATGGAGGGTCCAATCCAGCAGTGCAAGATATTTTAAGGGAGAATGCTAGACAACAGGGTGTAATAAGTGTTCTAAGATAGGTGGATGCTGGTTTGTTTTGTATTTTGTAGACAAATGTTAGTTTTTTAAATCTTATGCAGCCATTACAGAAATCAAGTAGATGGAGCATAGCAGTGGGGAATTGGGCAGTACGAAAACAAAGGTAAGAAACCCTTTATTTAGTTTGATATAAAAATGCAGGTAAATCCTTTCCTTCATACATCCCAGCTTGTTAGGTAACTGAGGTAAGGGCACAGGGTCAGAGATAATACAGCACCCCTTGGATAAGATAAGAGGATAAGGGCCTTACTAAATGGTCCAACAGTGTCAGCTGGGTGGCCTAAACTGCTTCTTGACCTTATTCTGACCTTCTCTTTAGTAACCCAGAGTCATAGCCACTGAGGCACCACTGCCAAAAGTGTTTCAGACAGGCAGTATTCATTTTAAATTATGATTTCAATTTTTGTCACCTTCTGTCAAATTATATTCATATATATGAATTCAGTACTGCTGTAGGTTTGCAGAATGCTTTGCAGCTAGCTCATTTGCCATTTTCCAAACCGAAGCAGTAAGCAGATGATGCGCACATAGTAAATGTATAAAGCAAAGTAAATGCCTTGAATCACTTGAGTCCAAACGTTGTCCTTTTGAGATTAGCAGAGATGTTCTCATGCCTTTATCAAGATCTGCTAGCCAGTGGGTCAAATAGAATCTTGAAGAGGTATTCACACGTCTTCTTCTCTGACCCGAGTACATATCACTGTCAGATCAAACACTCCATTTGTTCCTGTTGTTTAGGAGACAGTATGTATATTAAATCCCTAGAGAATGTTATTGATATGTCAAACATGGCAGGGTTTTGAGTTCATGTACTTCATGCCTAAGGAGTACATTCGCATGAGGGAATAATTTTCCTCTCTCTCATGCAGAGATATTAAATACCTTTTTTTCATTTGACCCTTTTATTAAACCTAAAGGCTGTACTGATTTGGCTCGACTCTATGCAGATAGTAACCTAGGCTGAAGATCAAGCTGTATTTAAAATGAATGAATGAATGAATGAGCCAAATAACCAAATCAGCCTGTTTAATAGGCTCCACAATTAAGACCTTTACAACTGGGGTCCTGCTAATTTGTAAGAATTATAAAGCAGTTAATTATTGGCTCATATTCAGGTTTCAGTCACATTTTGAGCATTCATGACATAAAAAGGAAGCCCTTCGCCACCTGAGGAAGGATTCCCTAGTTTGTCTCTCTTGCAACCTCGAAAATGTCTTTTTATGTTACTGGTGTTTTCCAAACTGGTTACCATGACAACTGTGTCCCATCCTGGCTCTTTAATGTACTGCAAAAAAAGATCTGAAACTTTAAATACTCTGTAAAAAGGCATCTTGGGAATTCATTTGAGAAGCAAATTAATTACCCCCTTTTTAACATTTACACTGACATACATTCAAAAGTTATTTTGATATAAAACCCCCAATTGCACTCAGCCATGTTCCCATTATGTCTTCAGAAAATGTCCTCAGAAGACCTCTTGCAGAGTAGAAATGCAGTAGCAACCAATAAAGACATGGTATGAACACCATGGATGTGGAGGACGAGGTTAATCTTCGGATATGTAAAAAGGTGTAGACATAGTTGACTCAAGACATAGTTCGAACTTAATAAGGACTTTGTACTGACATAACCAGAACCTTGTAGTGACTTCCTTGGAGAAGTACAAGCATGGAGTGGACTTGCTGAATGTAGATGTGGACAAAAGAAAGCTCACAGGAGAAATGGAAAAGTGAAGTATGTGGTGTCATTTTTTATGAGAACCAGACAGTGTACGAGTGAGAAGAAATTGGTCAGAACATGTTTGCCCCAGTGAGAACCTGAACATAGTAAGAACGTAGTATGAATTTGAAAACTGCACATTTTCCTATTTTGACCATGTCCCCGCTGCGTTCATCAAAATTTTCATAAAGCAGTGTCTCCATGGTCTTCATCTGAAGATGATGCATGAATCATGATCATGAATTTGATCAGATACATCTGTCATATAGTTGTCATTCTTAATTGCTGTCTTATTATTCATTCATTCATCTGTGGGATTGCTTTATCCTACTCGGGGAGGTAGAAGCCTATCTCAGCCGACTCTGGGGGAAGGTGAGGCACACCCTGAACAGCCTGCCAGTTCATTTGGGGCAATTCGCACCTGAAAATTTACACAGAAACTCCTTCGCCAAATCCAGGACTTAAACCAAAGACTATCTTGCCTTGAAGCCTTCATGCAAACCACTGTACCACCATGCTGCCTGTCTTCTTATTTATGTATTTATTTTTATAGAGTATATATATTTAATTTCACTTAGAGACTATTTAAAACTTCATCCCATAATGATGGATTTATAACCGCATGAATGCCTAATTTAGCATGCTGTATATGCTTTACTGTCAACCTAATTAACATACAATCTTTATCTTGCTCTCTGTTTTAATTTCTCTTCTCTCTTTTTACTTTTATGTATGTTTTCCTCTTGTGGTAGATTAAATGTATTGTCAGGTAAAAGAAAAGATATCAATACATCAATACAATGCAAGCACTGATGGTCAACTTTATTTCTTTTAACTCAGACAAAGCAGCAAGGGCATTTCTTTGGCCTGTTGCCTATTTAAGGAGATCTTTACATAATATTTATCATTCTAATAGCACCAAAGTGGTTTTACTCCACAGAAGGCATCCAGAAATTGTCTCTTGTATAATCATAAAACTCACTAGGTTTAATCAGGGAAAACATTTGCATATCCAGAAATACAAAATGATTTATATATTATGACAAGCTTTCAAATTGGTTTTGGGAGAATAACCCTTTCATATAAGCAAACATCTGTGTTTTTATTATTCACATAACACTATTGCAGCCAGTCAGCAACAGACGGTGTTTGTGCTGTGCATGTTTTGTTGCTGATTGTTGTAGAGGTGATGTGGTTGTCATTGTTGGTGTCATGGCCTTGCCAGTGCATGTTCATGAATTGGAAGGGGGTACGTAGCTTTTGAAGGAGCACTTGGATGTTTGGATGTTGACATGAAATTAAATCCAGTTTATGTTTCTATTAAAACGCATTGATTCATGAACCTTTTTTTCATGTATTGATTAAAAACTGTTTACAGCTCACAAACAGGGGGTTGCCATTTAATGCAAAAAGTAGAAAGGTCACATGATCACCCCATTTTTCTCCCTGAAATATGGAACTAATTTGCACATGAATACATGGTGCTGTATTCTGTTATTTCATAAGTTTGATTGGATTCTTGTTTGATGTATGTATGTGGAAGCATGTTTGATTTGTATTCGTGCCTAGTTTTATTTTGTGTGTATATGTGTAACAGGAGAGTTTGGAAGGCTTACCTTTCATTTGAACTTAAGTTCAAATTTCAGTGTTCTCATGTTTGACCAGAATCAATGATTGCACCTTTTAATTGAATTAGTTAATTGGATGTATGAGTTTTTTGAAAAAAATAAAAATAAAAAAAAATAAGTAGAGATACATCACAAACAATGAGGCTCAAACAGGGTATAATTCAATACTGGGTAAATATTGTTTTTCGGGGATATAATACTATAGAAATACTCTTACTTAAGTACTCTTGTATACCTTTGTACTCTTACTTAAATACATTTACAAAAAAAATCCTTCTCTTTTTATTGTATACTTTTAAACTATACATACATTGTGTCAGTTCTTATCTCCTGTGACCTCAAACTACAGTGTAGTCAATAGAATAGTACACTGAATACGAGTAAGCCAGCAGACTGCAGTGTGGAACATGAGGATGAACTTCTCGGCCCTACCTCACTGAAATGTTGCAACATGAGTAAGCAGGGATACATTTTAAATAAGGGGTCACTTTTTTCTAATGTAAATTTCATGTCTAATTTGGAATAAACAAAACAAACAAAAAAAACCCTTCAAACGAACTGGTTGTACTGTATATACTGTACTTTACTGTATATAGCCTTTTCAACAGTTGCGAACAAATAGCTTTTAGCTTATGCTGAATATTGGTTATATACAGGATACTTTAATTTGTTCAAGCACTCTGTTAATAACACATTAGTGCTTTAATTTCTGTTCCATTGTGTTTAGAGGCAGGAGTGCCTCACACTTACACTTACACACACGTTTTGCTAAATTAATCTATAACGAATGTTTACATGTATCTGAAGGAGGCAGAGTATTTACTTCTTATTGTTAAGGTTACAGTATTGCATTATCTGTAATTGGAAAATAAAGTAAATAGTGTGGGCTGCAATAGGCATTTCAGGGAAATATATATATGTGCAAGTAATGTTTTTAATTGAATTTTAAGATTTTTTTTCAGGTATAAGCTATTGGTAATTGAGGCCAAAAACATATTAGCACTAATGAGAAGTCTGACAAATATTAGAAGTCTAATAAAAAACATTTTTTATTAAATTTACATTTAGAATATTGCCTGCTATCTCTCAATATGTTTAAGGACAGTGGGTCATGTTTATTAATGACTAACAATTAAATTAATTAACTTTTGGAATTTTATGAACTATAGAATAGTACAATAAAAACAACATGTTGAGTTGAATGAATGAATGAATGAATATAATATGAGTGTTTGTGATTAAGGCTCAACAATAGAGAATCAACTATGGAACAATAGCATTAATTTTTCAGATTTGCTGTTGTGTGAATTGTCCTGTTTGGAACAGGCAAATTAGTGTATTTAAGAGCTAAAAAATTATCACTCATGTTATCTTCATCTCTTTTATAGACCCCTCATCTACCCCTTGGTCACCTTCCTGACACTTCAATGAGGACAGAAAACTGCCTCGAACTGGGAACATGAAGGGCTTATCGGGTAGCCGTGGCCAGCATCATCAGCTCCCCTTGCCTCACTCCCCGTGTGGCCTGGTGGAGTTTGATCGACCTCATGACATTCATGGTGTTCACTCATCTGACATCCGTCACATGTACCTGCTCAGCCCCACAGATAGCTGTGCCATGGACTACCAACATCACCAGCGCTACTCTCCTCGTAGCTCCATCCACTCCGACTGCATGATGCTTTCACCAACAGTGCTGCAGCCCACTGGCACTGCCGAACACATCTCCAGCAGCACTTTTCCCAGAATGCACTATGGTTCCCAGTACTATGACTCAACCTCCCGAGATGACTGTGCTACCATTACCACGTCAGCCACTCCTGCTGCTGCCTCATCATTTGCTTCTCATCATGCTATTAGCAAGAGCAATCGCATCCCTGCCAATCTTCTAGATCAATTTGAGAAGCAGCTTCCAGTGCACCGAGATGGTTTCCACACATTGCAGTACCAGCGCACTTCCGCTTCCGAGCAGCGCAGTGAGAGTCCTGGACGAATTCGGCACCTGGTGCACTCTGTCCAGAAACTCTTCACCAAATCTCACTCTCTGGAGGGCTCATCCAAAATGAATGGTGCTAAAGGGGAGAGTGGGGCCCACCACCACCACCACCACAGTGGTCACCACTCATCCAAACATGGGATGAAACACAGCAAGAGCAAGGAACGCAAGCATCGCTCAGGCAGCTGGTGGAGCTCTGATGATAATCTAGACAGCGATGGCACTTTCCGCACTACCAGTGGTATGAGTCGGCATCACGCAGGCCACTGTATCTCTGAATCTGTACGCCCTCACTTTGGTGACCACTCACTCAAAACCTCGAAGAGCAGCAATGATGTAAAGTGCTCAGCCTGTGAGAGCCTTGCCATGCCACCTGAAGGAAAGTTCATGAAAAGAAGCTCCTGGTCCACACTCACTGTCAGCCAGGCTAAAGAAGCATATCGAAAGCACTCCCTCAACCTGGACAAGACCTCAGCCCATCAGGATCTAAAGTCCTCACTACGTGCCAGTCACTATCTGCAGGTTAGTAGAGTATTCCATTAATACTTGACTGACAAATCTGGGATCATTGTGATTGTATAAGGGTTCAGATTAAATGAGCAACTTGTTTGTCAGATGGGTAAATGGTTTGAAAAAAATATTCAGACACTGGAATCAAGAAGTTTTTTTAATATAAGAAAATCATTCATCAGCAGTGTTGATTTGTTATATTTCAGTAAACTGGTGCATCTTCAGTTCATTCGGACAGAAAGACATACAGCATAATAAATGTCCACATATACACTGTAGTGAAGTATAAATATGAATAATATAAAGATTTTGGCACTGACTAAAGGTGGATTTTCCTATATATATGTCTCATTAATCAGTGTACGAGGCTGTTATAATAGTAGCACAGTTCCCGTTCTGAAGTAAAAGAAGGAAGGACTAACACTGAGTTTTCAGTTCACCACCTTTCACTAGCTGATCACTAGATTGTATCACATGTGTTGTTAGTTTCTTCTCCGTTTAACAAGTTCATGTTCCATATTATCACAAAGATTGTGTATATATGTGTGTGTGTGTGTGTGTGTGTGTGTGTGTGTGTGTGTGTGTGTGTGTGTGTGCGCGTGTGTGTGTGCGTGTGTGT
>JAOUQZ010000008.1:20297813-20311227 GCA_028564935.1 Neosilurus hyrtlii | reverse complement strand
ATATATATATATATATATATATATATATATATATATATATATTTTTTTTTTTTTGATCAAACTGACTTTAAATGATATAATTAAATGTAACAGTAACGTTTGTTGTTGTCTTTATTTATATTATTTACTGGATTTTTTTTCCCCAATAATAATTATTCAAAAATTCTATAGCAACAAGAAAAGCTTCAGACTGTGATGTTTATCTATTTTCATGTGTTCTATTTTGTCACCTACAATAACTCACCTAATTCACCTACTATACTATAACGATTTTTGTTATTGGATAAAAAAAGTGAAACTGGATGCTGTCTCCTGCTCTTGTAGCTATCTGCCTCCGTGTGAGATCTGTTCTGCATTTTAATTTCCTTTTCTGCTTATCATGGTTGTAAAGAGTTGTATCACTTACTTATCAGAACGAGTCATTCTCTTTTTCACATATACAAGTGCTACTCACTGGATGCTGTCTCTCTGTCTGCCTGTCTGTCTGTCTGTCTATCTATCTATCTATCTATCTATCTATCTATCTATCTATCTATCTGTCTGTCTGTCTGTCTGTCTGTCTGTCTGTCTATCTGTCTGTCTGTCTGTCTGTCTGTCTATCTATCTATCTATCAACATTTTGTGTAAACTCTACAGAATGTTGGGTGTAAAAATCTCAGGAGATCAAATAAAGTAAATACAAATCTGGCACCAATAACCATGCCACGTTCAAAGACAATAAGACTGTATTTTTCCCATTCTGATGTGATCTTGAATGAACATTAATGGAAACTCTTGACTATGTGCATGATTATATGCAGTGTGGTGGTGCCACATGATTGTCTGAAGTTTATCAGATGACATTAATGTGAATTGTTCATCTATCAACTGAATATAAATTAATAATTTAAGTTTTCTAGCTGATCAAAAACAGATTACCATATTTATCCTGATTCAGCATCAGTCTATAATTAAATTAGGAATGATGCTGTCTTTTTTGATTGAATATTATTTTTAAGTGCCTAATATACTGTACATCTACATTTACTATGTTATAATATATGCTACAGTACTGTGAATAATACAGAAATGAATTAAGTTATTTTGTTTTGCTTTTTTTAATAAGAAGTTTAAATTACAATTTTCACTATATTTTACTATATTGTAATTATTTTCAGGCATTTGGAAAATAACTTGTTTGTGTAAAAGTGTTGTAACCAGGTCAAAAGTAAATCCATAATACCACATTGCCAATTAATTTTTTCTATGTATTGGTCCCCACATCCTGATGATCTCCTTTGTCTTTTCAAGGTTATGGTTAAAAAAAAAATCTGTTGCATTGATACTGAAATGAAAAGGTGCAATCTGCTTTAAACCAGGGCCTGTTTAAAGCTAGGGTATGTAATTTCTTTTTCTCTTTTTGCTATATTTATTAATTTTATCCATGTACTCAGTGAGTGTTCTTGTGTTTTGGGAAGGGGTTGGATTTTTTTATTGGATTCTTTGAAAATCTTGCTTTTTTTTACATTGTGTACCTCAATTTTAAGTTTGGCTGCTATTATACAGTATTCACAGTTGTTAATCTTAACTATTATGCTAAACTATGCCTTTAAGAAAACTATGCCTTTGAGCTAGTAGCTCCATGGCAAAGACCTTTTACCTTCACAGCAAAAGTGCATGCCCTAACTCTCACAATAAGATTTACTATAATATACAGCTGGGTGATACATCATAGGAAAAGGTATTTTAAGTGCTTGGCCGCCATGAACTACCAGACCAGCATACTATTCAGTATACTATTCAACAAATTAACAAAACAGGGTACTGGAGTGACACCATTGTTACAAAATATGTTACTTTAATTGTTGTTTAATGATGATGATGAAGAGGGCTGTCAATCCAAAATTGTTTTAATGCTCATCAAACACTTCAGTGAGTTCCTATGCCCTGTGGATGTGGGATGTAAGCACAGTCATCAGGGATGAGAACTTCCTTTATTAATAAATTCATTTAATTTTTCATCCAGCTGCAGGTCATTATTCTTTTATTTGACACATATTGTAAAGGCATATAAAATGCAATCAGCTGTTATTTTGGCAAATTTTATTAAGTCATGTTACATAAACTCAGGGTGACAAAAAAGAAAAAAGAAGGAAGCAAGAAACATAAATTAAACAATTTTTGTTTAAAATGATTTCTTTCAATTATCAGATTAAATTGCTTTATATTATGTATTTATATTCTTGTGAATATAACAGTATGTATATATGTATATGTGGGTGTTTGTTTGTTGAAGAAAATGCAAAAGAATGTCAGTACAGAAATATAATCTATTGTAAAGGTGTTTTAAATCATTTGACATTACTATTTCAATGGGGTTCATAGCTACACTGTTGTAATCAAATCCCAGCATGCTTGAGGACATTACAAATTCTGCATGAATGAATACATGGTTCTCTGTTACACTCAAAGTTTAATTCTTGACTAGAAATTGTCTTTTTGCCTATGAAATGCAGCAAAGGCACCTTCCCAGTGCATGCATCCAGAGCAGGCTCAATTTCACACTATAATTTTTTTTTCTTTTTTCAAAATGAATTAAAATTTTCAAGAGTATTTTTCATCTCTTGTAGATTAGCTATGTTTTACATATGGCACAAGGCAATATTATTATTATTGTTGTTGTTGTTGTTTTAGTTTTAGTTTGTTAGTTTGTTGTATTAAAGGCAGGGTAACTACACATTTAAAGAACTAAATTAATATCATTAATTTATAAAATGCTACTTAGTAATCTGGCTAGGTTTTAACAGCATCATTGTCATTTGACTTTTTATTTCATTTTAATTGTGCAAATTATTTTACATCCTAATATGAGCCTGTTTTATAGAGCATAATATATAGTTATAATATTTATATAGTATAGGATTTATATAACAAAATGAAGCAAAAATTATTCTGAATTATATCTTAATTTAAAGATGCAGTTATTTCAAATACAAGACCACAACAATTTTGTAAAAAAAAAAAAATTAAATGATTTACTTTGATTTAAAATCCTAGAAAATGAATAAAGAAATAATGTTCACTTTGATAATCTGATAAACTCTCGAATGCTAATTGTCACTGTTGTCCCTAAATGTCCTGACACTACACAGTTTGGAGGTGATAACAATTACTGCATGATAGTCATCCAATTATCAAAAGCATTTATTATTATGCACAGGAAATTTATTCAGTTGTTTAACTTTCTTTTGTGTTTATTCAGTACAATGTATTGAGCTTTATTATTTCTTCTTTGTGTCTATGAATAACCAAACATCCCTAAACAAGAAATATGTTTGTGAACTGGGATGTAATCTGTATGCTGACCTGTCAGAAGTGTTTGTTTACCATCCAGGAAAAGTGAATTCACTCTAATCATGGGGGCATCACCACTGTATGTATATATGTATGTTGTCCAAAAAACCCCCAAAAAAACAATTTCTATCATTGTTTATGTCTTACAAATTTTAATCCATATGAGCCAAATTGGGCTCAATTGGAATTTAGTATAGTATAGTATATATAATTTCCCCTCAATAACCATTAATCCATTAATCTCATGTATGTACTCATGTCCATTCACCCAACATATACATCGTTACATATTCCAATCATTTTACATTGTGCTACAGTAATCATGTAACCTAACTCTTCTGTACTATGGAACATTATACGAATAATACCTTGCAAAGAAAACAAGCCTTTTCAAGAAAACTGATGTATGCCAGAATATGTAAAATCTACAATAAATTGTGGTTATTTTAACACACCCCTGTTCCCCTTGTAATATAAAAAACAATAATAATAATACCAGATGTTTTTTCCATTCTTAATGTGATATAGCAGTCAAGAAAATTCAAGATAAGAAACAAGTAAAGATCACCGCTGAAACAATGGTCCACAAAGAGCTTACAAAGCATGTAGAGGATTTCATTGTTAAAAGTTATCAATCAGGAGTGGGGTTAAAAAGCATTTTCACAATAAATGTACCATAAAACATGAGAGAAGGTCATAATCAAATGGAGCAATTGGGCATCACAGTGAAATTACCAAGAAAAGGGTTTCCCTCCAAAATAGAAAAAAAAGACATTGGTATCTGGTGATTAGTTTTGTAGAGGTGCAATTTAGATACAGTTAAAGGTTTGGAAACAACTTAATTTAATTAGGATGAGTAGGTTTGTCCAAATCTTTGAGTGATACTACTGTGTTAGTGTAAACTCTTCCAGAACCATACAGAATGGAATGCAGTTTGAAAACATTTGCCTTAACATGAGTCAGAGTGATCTGGCCAATTTTCCTCTATCCTCTATATTGAAATCAGGCACTAATCCAAAAGATTATGAATTGATGCTGATTGGACTGTGATATTAAGAGGCAGGGCAAACTGTCTAAAACAGTCACAGCTAACATAACACTGTAATAGAATATGATAAAAAAAAATCCTGTTTTCCCTACTAATATAACTTAACTATAATATAATATATAATATAATTTTAACTTAACACATTAAGTTAAAAATACACTGACATAATTTACCCTGGCCTTAGATATTTAAAATAACCGAAAAAAAAAGCTAATAAACTGCCCTTAAAAATAAATAAATAAATAGATAGATAGATAGATAGATAGATAGATAGATAGATAGATAGATAGATAGATAGATAGATAGATAGATAAATCCTTTTTGTACACCAGTTTAGCACTGCGAAATACTGAGTTGTTACTGTAATAAAATGCAGTATTAGCTATATTATCTGTATCATTATGGCAGTTAACTTCTTTAATTGTAATAATGAGTATAACTGCTGTAATGATACAGATAATATAGCTAATACTGAGTTGTTACTGTAATAAAATGCAGTATTAGCTATATTATCTGTATCATTATAGCAGTTATATTCATTATTAGAATTAAAGAAGTTAACTTGCTGGCTATTTATATATTTATATATATATATAAAATATTACATTTATAATAAGCGAATAATGTATTCCTCATTACCTAGTTGAGGTTCACTATACTCTGTTACATAGTGTTGCTGAAGGTCCAGTTTAAGGCTTGGTCCCAAAAACTGTAAAGAGAGAATTACTAACTTTCAGGGAATAAGATAATACCTAAAGCTTAAAGTTGATGCACAGCAAAATAAAAAAGCCTTGGGTGAAATAATACATGCCATATTTCCAAAAAGTAAATTGTAATTATTTTAAATACAATGAAAACTAAATTTGTTAATTCACATGAAGCTTTATTTAACAAAAAAATATATACAAAAAATGTTTTTACTGACCAACTTCTTTGTATACTGTAAATATAAATGCAGATCATGTGCCAAATGCCATCATTGGAAGCAGGTGAGGTATCATAATTGGGTATAATTGGGTGGTAGCTTACCCCTTTGTGCCAAAATTCATGAGTGAATTGTTAGTTAGTTTGAAAGTAAATGGCACTTACTCAATCTACTTTACACTGGGAAAATTTTCAGAAAAATTTTTACATCTCGAGCCTCAGTCATTACTGCCTGAGAATCCATCATGCTACTATTACAAATATAGTCACATGAGCTCAAGAAAAATGTTGTCACTTAACACAATTTGCCACTGCGTCCAGAAATGCAACTTTAAACAGCTTTATAAAGGAGAAAGCCAATGCCAAATTTCAAAATGACCAAAATTGTTATCAGCAAATGATGCAATGGTACATTTTACAATGGCAAAAGGTACAGTGGCACCCACAGATTTTTATATCAAATAAAAATGATACTTGTATCAAATAAAAATGGGTAAAAATTATCATTGCAAACCTGCAGTAATTAGTATCCTCAATTCCCAAATAAAAAGTTATTATTAAAATTAAAAGGAAAGGTGATGTAACACAGTAGTAAACATGCCTCTGTTCCAACTTTAGTTGAGTGTGTTGCAGGCATCATATTATGGCTTTGGTTATATTTGACTATCATCAAAGAAGGGAAAGCTCTCATACTTTATGAAAAACTTGTTCATCAAGACTTGAGTACAGCACTAAAGACAATAAGCCTATAAATTATGTTTTCTTTGATGGATGGCAATGCCTTGTGAAAATTATAATTTCTAGGCACTTTTCCTTCTCCAATTATACCCACATAAGACTTACAAGTGCTGTAATTGGACTGCACTTGCAGTTCACTATATGGCTTGTCTACAACACACTGATGTTAAGTTAAATGAAAAGGAAGTCTAGAAGAAGTTAAATTTTATAAAAAGCTGTACTTACTGATTATATTTTTACTGAAGAGACCAAGTCATTTAAGAGCTGGATATGGTAGCAAGCCAGTGCAACAGATTTTCTATCTGGAATGAAATCTTGTCAATATCCTTAAACATAGTTTATCAGTGAAACTTGCCAATGTCATAAAACAGCATCCACCCTTTTGATAGTGATTTATTTAATCATCACACTTTCACCTTGGAATAAAGAAATTCAGCTCAAGTCCCTCTCATGTGGGCTCCGGAGTGCCGCAGCAAGATTGGCTGAGCTTTCAGGGAGGATGGGATGACATACACTCTCTTCCCTGTAATTCACACGTACCACTAGCCAACCATGGGCATCAGGAGGCAGGTTCCTCTGAGTGTATTATTCTGCCACTGACTAAATTGTGTAGAATCACGACGTATGTTCCTTTCATATAAACTTCATGATTAATCTATGAATCTATTTCATGATTAAAATACATAGAACCTGACTATTTAGGATGCATCAGTTTTACATGTGGAGCCCTACATGGTAATTCGTTGACCTGGCTTGCTTCTTTATTAATTTTTTTTATGGCTGTTACAACTGTTTGTCTGTCTCTATGCATGTGTATCACCACAGAAAACCACAAAAATATTGTTTTTAAAAAAACTACTCCATATATGAAAGCTTTTGTTTCATATCTACAATGTCTTTAGTCATCTAATATATTATTAGGTTAAATCCTTATGTTTTAGAATCAAAGACTGTGATTTTTTTAAACATACATTTAACTGCCTTTGCAGGGCTAAACATGCTTATCACAGAATCTTATTATCTTAGTAATCAGTAACACTGATTTGGAAAACAAAACAAGTTTTCCAGTGCTTCTCCTGATTTGTCCAAAGAACATGGATTAAAACTTTAAAACATCAGCACAATAATTAATTATGAAAGAAGAACAAGCTCTTATGGAGAGCTCCACTTTCAGGCAGTGCTCAAATCTTTATATTTAGGCTAGTAATGGTAACAACCCGCAAGGGACTAAATGTTCATACTAGTCTAAACCTATAAAAAGAGGAATATAAAGAACACAGATTAACAAACCTCTAAAAGAGATTGTGCTAGTGTATTCACAATGCACAAACACACTGCATGTTGACTCGTGTTGTAAATTCTTTCCCTTTTTTTTGCAGCAGTGGCTCTGAGTTCAAGAGTCTCATTGAGTTGGATGGCTGTCAGTGTAAATTTTTGACATGTTGAGCCACTGTAGGGCATATTTACAGGTATTCATTTGGCAAGCACATTTATTAGCATAACATAGAGCTGAGAAGTTGGGGGTTAAAGGCCTTGCTCTGGGGCTTAACTGGGGCTCACTGGCAAAGCTGGGATTTCAGCTGACAACCCAGATAGAATTCTCCCTTGTATAAAAGTGTCCAAAAATGGAAATGAGACCTGCAATGGATTCCTGTCAGTATCTTCAGAAAAAGTAAATATAAATATCTTAATTAAAAAAAATTGAATAATAATCTACAATACAGTGTTTCATTGGCTTGCTATCAGTACTTCAATAATACATAATTACATAGAAATATTTTAAATACAGGCAAAATGTTCACTGAATATCACTACATCCAATTTGTGATCACTGAAGTAAGAACATTTTTTGTAATATTCTCATCACCAGTATTACTTCCTCGAAAGACAATCTCAGGGTGGTTCTTTTATTTCTTTATTTTTTTGATTGTTTTGTTTTGTCATTTCAGATTCTGTACCAATAACCAATAACAGCTAATAAGGACTTTAAATGTAGCATCAATGATTAATGAACAGCAATCGTCCACTTTCATGAAGTGAAACCATCATCTGTGTCATTGCAATGTCAGCCATCACATCCCTCATCTTTCATTTTGTGAGGCTTGTGCTCACACACACACACACACACACACACACACACACACACACACACACACACACACACACACACACACACACACACAGGCAAGGACTACCCAGCCTCAATGCCCGGGCTCAGAAAGACATCACCACCTCTACTGGAACTCCGTTCTGGCTTCTCTCACTGAGGGGGATAAAACTCTCAGCACAATGGTGGGATCCAGTCTGTGGCTCTTACTGCTGTATTAAATTTTGGTAATGTCAAACGGACACTAACTTTACTTTATTTTATTTATTTTTTTAAAACTTTGAATTAAGATGTCTTTATATTCATGTGAAAAATTTACTAAGCAGATAAAGCTGCTGTTAATGTGACACAAAGTAGATTAGAGTTTTCTGCAAGTTATCATGAGCTGGTGGCTTGGGACATCACAACAGAAGACAGTGAGGTGAAAAAAGATTTAAAATTGCTTTCTCTGAGTGTAATCTGTTTTTTGCAACATTTACCGCAGGGCCTAAAAGAACACTACCCAGATTTATTGCTGAAAAGTGGCAGGTTTGTTGTTTTATTATATACCACTATACATCACTAACAGCTGTAAAGAGCATGTTGGATGCTGTCGAAAGTTTATGAGATGTTTCAACATGGCTGACTTATTTTATTAATGCTAAAAGGTGGAGATTTATAAAATTAATACCGTATTATATTGGTAATTTTACTGTAACTTGTAGAATACTGTAGTTTTCCATGATTTTGGGAAAAACTAAGACAACAGGATGTGTTATATTAAATAATCAATGACAGTCTAGTGTGATATGCACATTATTTTCTAATAACAGCAACTGTTTATTAACAATATTTTATTAAAGATATTTGTTTATTGTTGCCAAGCATCTCAGACTTTCTCCACTTTCTACAAATTGATGTTGGCTGCCAAGTTATTGCACATGCACAATGCCATTCCTCAGGTGATGCGTTCTTGTCACTCTCTTGTAAACAAATGCAGAACAAAACATGATGCTAAACAGGTTAATAAGAGATACTAAGCCCATGAGCTGAGGTGGTTTCGCCAGGTTCGGGTTCGCTCAAGTAAAATGGCTGCAAAAACAGAGTTTTTATCTTTTATATATATATATATATATATATATATATATATATATATATATATATATATTTTATAGTTTTATATATATTGAATAATATACACTAATATATAGTAGTGTATATGGATGTAATCAGTAACAAACATTCAAGTGCAGGCTGATGATTATATTCTAAAAAAATGCTTTACACATTTATTTATTCAGCACATTTCTTTCAACAATTGTGGACTCAATTAGGAATTTAAGTGCAGACTGTGGTATGTTGCAGTGATTGTCTTGTGTTTTTGTCCTGTAGCCACTGGCAATGAAAACTGCAGTACTCATAGCTATTGTGCTTTCCCAACCCCCTCTCTTGATCCAGATAGATGTGTCTTTTTGCATTTTGCCATCTCTACAGGGGTATTTCTAAACCTTTGTTAGGTTTGGAGGGCCTGGCTCTGGTAGGGTCCCTGAGCACTGGTTTCTCCGGGGCCCTACATGACTACTTATATCACTTTAAGTTACAAATAACCATACCTCCTTTTCCCTGTTGTCTCTTTATTTCTATGCCACTGATCTTATTTATCTTTTATCTTAGGTATCTTTTATCTACCCATCTCTTTTCTTCTGTGTCATTCTCACACTATCTATATATCTCATCTTTGTCACAATCTCTGTCTCTGTGACAATGAACTTTTTCTTGTCTTTGATCTTGGTTGCACATAATTATATATATATATATATATATATATATATATATATATATATATATATATATATATGAATTAGTAAATTATATTATATTAAATTAGTAAATATAAATAGTAAATATATTAATTTATTTGCTTTTGTTAAATCACTTGTTTTACTGGTAAAATATTTCACTGTTACTAAATATATATTATTTAAAGTAAATGATCCTGCGTAGCTTGTACACAGTCGACTCCACTGGCAACCCTTATGACAATGGGAGAAAATGATTAATTAAAATCAAGTACACACAGGTAGTGATCTTTTGAGACTTCATACACCCAGCAGTTTCCGTCCCATGAAGTCTGATGTTTAAAATACAACCAGTCTCCGTGTCTACCAATAATTGTTTAATGGGCACAAATATAAAATGTATTTAAAATAATAATAATAAATTGCTTTTAATTTTTTTTTGGCAATAAAAACTCAATCGTCATATATCTGCTGTCTTTATGACAGAAATTATCATAAAAAATTGAACAGATTTTATATGAGGAAAAAAACAAAAAGTATGATTGTTGCCTAAAACTGTCAGGAGTGTAACACACTTTTATGGTGACAGTATAATTGGATGCTTGCTTTTCAGTGATGGCTAAATAGAACTAAGACATCAGAAATTAAACATTGTATTAAGCCTTTTTTGACCTAGTTGTAATCCTTAAGAATGATCTAAAATCCTTAATTATGTAATCTTTACATTTACATCTTCTTTGCCTCCCTCACTACTGTTTTCACTATGTGTGGGGGTGTTCATCTTATATACTGAATTTCCATTGTCCTGATGGCTGCTAATAATTTTATTTTTTTTACATGAGATAGACATGCTTCCAAAAATTCTTTTTTATTATATATATATATATATATATATATATATGTATATATATATATATATATATATATACATGCAGTAATGTGGAGTGAAGATTATACACCACCACTTTTGTCTAAAAGGGCTCCTAATAAAAAGAAAAAAAATCACTTCTCTATAATTGTATAATATATATTTTAGGCGAAAATGTATTGAATGATGCTATTGTAGGCAATTAGAACCAAAAAAATCATTCTGGCAAGTAAATTGAGGTAAAAGTATGGCTAATAAACAAAAATAGAAAATACTAATGTTCGGAAAGTGTCACTTTCTAATGTTTGTAAATTTTTTTTTTTTACTTTTGCATAGCATGAATGAACTTATACCATATACAGTGGTGCAGTGATGATTATACAATTAAAAAAATGAAGATAAATCAGAAACCAAGTACCATTAATACCAGTAATATTGAATAATATTGATGAGAATAAGTATAAATAACAAACAACAATATATAGTAATAAAAAAATAACAGTCTCTTTTTTTGAGAGAACAAAAAGTCAATATTTATTGTGGCCACCTTTTACTTTGATAACAGCATTTAACCTTTCAGGCATAGAGTTCACATATTTTTTTATTTCTTCACTCGCTAAACCGCTAAAATGAAATAGTCCAAAAATGAAATATGCGACACCTTTACATTTTTTTGAAAAATTGGTATTTTCAGTGTTTTTGTTTATTAGCCATACTTTTACCTCAATATACTTGTCGGAATTATTTTTTTGGTTCTCATTGCCTACAATAGCATTGTTCAGTACATTTCACCCAAACATTATAGAGAAATATTTTTTTACTTCTTTATATCATGAGTTGTAGTTATGTATAATCTTCCCTGCACACTACTGCATATATATATATATATAGCCATTTTATACTGAATGTCCACCAGCCAAGACATGTTAAGGGGCTGCACTTTGTTTCTTTAGATTTGCACAGATAATGACTAAAACTTTTTTGCAATGGAAATCTTTAAACTTTCTCTAGATTCATTAATGTGGCTACGGATACATCTATAAACATGACCAGAACCTATAGTGTAGGGGAATGCTGTAGTGTCGTTGGATGTCATTGGATTAATATTTTTTTTTTTGTAGCTTGAAATCATTAAGGTGCCTGCAATCTGTATTTTACAGCCTGAAGGTGGAATGATCACAAAGATGAAAGTTATGCAGATTGTACTTTATTTTCACTTTGAGCCTACAAAATAATGTATAGCAAAATAAGACATGTCAATTATTTATGCCCTCTGAAGCAAATAGATGAAATTTATAAATATTTATAGATTTTAGATGAGATATTGTGCCATTATCTTTTAATGGCATTAACCTCATGTTCCCAGTGCAAAAATAAAGAAGCAAACATGAGACACCAAACATGATCTTAACTTTTCTATTCAGGCTAAACAAAATTTTGTTGACATTTATTTATTTATTTTATTAATTTATAATTTACCAATTAAATAAATAGTTAAAATAATTAGTCACTTTGCTCTAAACTTGAACAAGTACAACTGCACAGTGTCTACACATATAATGGGTTGCCTATTATTATAACCCTAATGGTCATCTTCCCAGTTTAGTCAAAGTTTCTTTTCCATTTCCATTCTTCTTGAGTCTGCTTTAACTTTTATTTACCTTCATTTAACAACAAACATTTTTGTGTTACTTTTACATTATTCTACTGAACAATTAATTTTCCACATGTTCTTAAACAACAACAACAAAAAAAATTATGCAGTCTAAATGCATCTGCATATAATATGATATATATAATATGTTTCTCATTTTAAAGCAACCATATGTAAGAACTCATTACCTATTCATTTGCATATCTGACCCCAGTGATCCCAGCATACCAGTAAAAGTAATATTAGAATATAAATATGACAGTTCAGCACAGCAGTTAAATGTGTTTGCTATAATCATCTGGTGTCAGATTATGAAAATGTCAAAATCATTCAATATGGAAAATATCCAAATTAATTTCATTAATTTTCAGAGTAAGGAAGGTAAGATGAAGTATGATTTTGTCAGGACTAAATACCATGATAACTGCCCATCTGATAACTTAACTGTTGCTTTCAGGGATCCAGTTTCGTCTGCCTACTGCCTGTAATGTTGAACGAACACAGGAACCAACGCCAGGTAAAAGCTCTCAGTTTGTCCATTGTTAGGTTTGTTTTCAGCCCATATACTGTCTCAAAATTCAGCACAGATGGACCTGTAGAGTGCCATTTTTTCAAGTACCTCAACTTAGATTTATTACTGGACATATGCAATTTCAAGCCTGCATCCATAATTAAGTTATCTCTTCTTCAACAACAAAGGTCTCTGTTCTCCAACAAGAAAGCTTGCTTAGTATACAAACTGAGTCTTTTGAACCTACTAATGACATTGGAGTCAGCCAGCTTGCCATCTCATATGCATTAACAATTTCAGAGAGCAATTGCACTTTAATGCTGGGTAAGTGCAGTCTGTAGGATTTCAGTACACACTTTGCTGATATATATATATATATATATATATATATATATATATATATATATATATATATATATATATATATATAAGCATTATCTAAAGACTAGGAGC
>JAOUQZ010000008.1:20280990-20297734 GCA_028564935.1 Neosilurus hyrtlii | reverse complement strand
TTATCTAAAGACTAGGAGCAATCATTCTCTGTGTTAGGTATTGAACACTGCATTCACTATAGCTTTGGATGCTTTGTGCACCTTCTTGCCAGTTCCTGATGCTTCCACGCAGGGCTTCATCAGCCTTTAGCACTAGTGAGATCATCTGTGTCTGCACCAGAGTTATTAAATTCAGACTTACTGCCTTTGCATTTGCCATTGCACTACACTAATAGCTCTTGCTATTAGCACAAACACAGCTGCTCAACTCTGCATTCTAACTCAGTAAAAGAATTTAACTTCCACTTCCATAGCACTCAGCAGCCAAGTTTTTTGTGTCTGTTCGTGCTTACTGGGAAAATGGTAAAGGAGCTATAATTTTCCTTTTCATTATGCTCTTTAGTAGATGGTGACGGTTAGCAGTATCTTTCTAGTGGTTTTGTAATTTTATATCTTTGCATCACTTTTTTTACATTAACACATTTTATTGGCTCCACTCATGGAGTCAGGGTCATTGGATGATGATGTAGCTATTTGTATTTGGAAAGGACAAATTATGCCCTTTCCATCACCTTTTGTTTTTTTTACATTAACACATTAACTAGAGGGGCCCTCATAGAGTACAGGGTACCTCTTTCCTGTATCATAATTGCGCATATGCTCTGTATGCTAATTGGTTTTAATTACTGGCCTTATACTATGTTCTGTAGTACATACATGCCTGTGAACAAATTAGCGAGAAGGAAAAAAGTGTTCCATAGTAACTGCATGTCTATTGGCACTCATTTCAAAGTTATGAGCACTGAGAATCCTGTGACCTTGATTTTCACCTTTCAGAGTTACTCAAAATCAACGGTAATTGTCTCAGTTGAAAGTCCACATATAGTTTCCTATTAGTGTTCCATAGTAACAGAAAATTTACTGTATGCATTTTAGAATTTTCAGATAAGTGTATAAAACATACTAAAGGAGGTGAATGAGTTATCTCTGGTCAAGCTTCATCTCTATTCTGAGTCTATTTTAGTCTGTGCACTGAATCATATTGTCTCTCTCCCCACACATCTCCTTCCCTCTCCTTTTTATGTGATTCATGTCTTGGTTTTTTTTTTCTTACTAGTTTGCACTTCCTTTCCTGCACATTGATTCATATATAGATCCATGCCTACCTAAAACTATTAAATCTTAGCAACTCCCTCCAAAGCCTCAACCTCTAGTCTGCATGAGAATTTCCCTTTTGATTCCCCTGTTGAAGACAGATGTGCTGTTTCCCAGGTTTGCTTTCTCCATATATATTCATCAACCGACTTCATGGTCATTGAGAGTATAGGGTAAAGAAATTACTTTAATGGATTCACAGTGTTGGGAGAGGTTAATTCCAACATTATGTTTTATATTATATTTTACTGTGGCAAAGTTCAGAATGAAGGTTAGATGTGTCTACACTAGAAGTGTCACTGCAAGGGAAATAGAAGAAGAACCTTTACATGAACATATAAACCAAGGCCAGCGCATCCTGCAGATACACTTACAAGGCAAATGTTTCAGTAAGCATTAGCATTAATGATATGGAGGGGTCTATAGCACAGTCCTGTGGTTTGTGAGGGGGCAAATTGGAGGCTGTTTGTTTGTTTGTTTGTTTAAAGACTTTACAGCAGTCTTTCTCTATAAATTACAATAGATAAATCCCTTTTGGCAACAACGAGTCTTCTTTTTTTAATAACAGCATGACCAAACAGCATAGCTCCATTTTGGTACTCCTGTGTTGTCAAAGGGTTTGCTTGGGTTAAGGACTTTTGGCTCTTATAATGACATCCAACTGACTGAGCTGGTTCTGAGGTAGCTGATCAAGAGAATTCATCGTGGAGATTTTTTGTTTAGGCCACAGCAAAAACACTTTCACTCTCATCTTCATTCTATCCATTTTCTGCTGTGAGACTATGAAAGGTAAGTGTTTAGTTTGATGCAGTGTTAATGCTGAACTGAAGGATTCAACTGAACATGTACTTCATCTGCATTTACGCTGACAATAATGAATTCCATTCACATCTGTCTACTTCAAACACATGTATGTGATGAATGTATGTAAGTCTATGGTCTGCTTACCTTTTACGGCCCTGTTTTACAGCATGCCATATGACTCCTGAAGCCAGGGGTTTCTTTGTGCATTTAAATTAGTTTTATGAACAAAAATGTGAAGACTAGGACAGAAGAAACTACACATTTCTATGCAAATTGTGCCTGCTGGGTCTGCAAAATCAAGAATCATTTGATTTATAGATCAGGACAATAAGGGAAGGCTGCGAGGCAAGAAACTTCATCCTCCCAAGTGAAGCAAAGTAAAGTAAAGGACCTGTTGCCTTTGTTTCCCACAAAGAAGCTTGAACAAGCTTGTACTGGACTTCATTGTGGGAGATTGGCGGCCCTTACGTAAGATCCAAAAACAATTGTTCATCAACCTGGTGACTGGTTTGTAGCCATCTGCACAAAAAAGCAGGGACAGAAAAATTGACAGGAAAAGGTGAACAATGAATTTAGTAGGAATATTACGGACTTCAGGGTTGAACTGTCTGAAGAAGAAACTGTGTGCACAGCAGTAGACATGCGGGTCAGCTGTGAGCAAGGCGTTTATAGGTGTCATAGTTCACAGTTCAGTAATTTAGGAGTGGATAAGTAGAAGGAGGTACAATTAAAATAGAATAGTGGAATATTAACAAATGAACATAAACTAGTTTATTTTATCCATTGTGAACAATGAAAAATTAACAGGAACTAGGGTTTTTTGTTTTGTTTCTAAACTGTATGAACTGAACTTTAAATAAGTTTGTTTTGAGCGTGAACTGGCACAAGACTGAGAAGAAAACTATTAATAAGTTCCCAAACTATTAATAAGTTTGTTGGAGTTCATCAGAGTTATTGTAAGTGGCATCAATAGAGTTGGTTAGGGGTCGGGCTGTAAGAGTTGTCAAATAGTTAGGAGGACTGTTCACTATCAAGACTCTAATATTTAACTAGTGATATTTCTCAGGAAAAACTACAGAGAGTCCTAGTGGTTTGTGTTGGAGGGCTCATGACTGCTTCTACCATGAATTTTCTACAATAGAAAAGAGTTTATTTTCCTCCTTAGTTTTGCTGAAGCAGCCACACATGTCCTCCAAGTAACTGGCCCTGAGAAGCTATACACAAGTTCAGTGGATGCATGCTTTAATGGGGCATATTATTTTTCCAATCTTATAAAATAAACATGAAATACAGAAATCTATTGAAAAATAAAATAGAATCAGCCACAGTAAACATTGCCATTATTTAATTTCTTTGAAATCATATCATTTGTTCTGTGATGAAAAACAGGTGTACAGGTGATACTGATCTTGTTTCACTGGGAAACCTTTTTATTCACCCAAAATGAGCTGATAATTGAAGATAAAACACATAGGCTATTCACTAATGATTGTGCATCCTTAAAACTTCAATGAAAGAGAGAAAGAAAGAGCGGGGGGGGGTTACAATAATAAAAATCTTTGATTAAAATTAATAATCTGGAAGAAATCAGAACCCAGGAAGTCGCAGTGAAAATGGATCAAAAGACAATCTAGATACCAGGCCAAGAAAGTGAAATAGCTGTAATATTTTTCAAGACATTTCAGTGAATAATATGTTCTTTCCCTGTTTATATACTAGAGAGTTGGGAAATTAAAGTGGAGATTGTGACTACTCCTCTCAGGGAAGTCCACTGTCCTGGTTTGATAGTACAGTCTTAGTAAGGAAAGCATTTAAGCTTACATTGCTTATTAGGTACATTCATCTAATACACCAGTGTAAAACATGAGATGCAATAGCAAACATACCTAGATTAATTAAACATACACTGCAGCCTTGATTACACTGTGTAATTGCCATTGCATTATTTCAACGAATGTAAGCAACATCAGAACATTTATTTGGGTTCATTTTGTACTGACATCTTGAATTGATGATGGGAATTTTGAACCACTCTGTAAAGCTTTTTTTTTTAGCACATCCCAAAAACTTTCAGTAGGATTAAAATCAGTACACAGTGATGCCAGATCATGCTCCCTAAACCATTCTTTCATTATTAGAGCCCCAATGTAATATCTGTGCCATCAGGAAGAAAAAGTCCATAGATGAAATAACCTGGATTCAGGTCGCCAAGGAGGACCAAGAAAATATTAGCACATTAAACAATTATTTTGGCCTGGATTGTACTTTGGCTACAGGGACAATTTATGTGTGCATTTGCTTTCACTTGCTGTCTAAACTGCCATGACTGACTAACACATTCCTGACAACCATTAACAATGCCCCCCCCCCCCCCCCCCTTTTTTTTTTTTCCTACAGCTGTGTTTGTGACATTAGGTATGGTTGCATAAGTAGATGATTGCTGATTTGGTATATGATTATAATGTACATGCTGTACATATTGCACTGGTTATGGTTTTGGATCCTGAAATCCTTATGTCATTATGACACAATGTCATGATTTTATGAACCATGTTTGTCCTACTCCCCTTTTATTATATCCAGAACCAGCAGTGACGTTTACTCCAAGCTATAAGAAAACACCTCCTCCGGTTCCTCCACGCAGTGTAACAAAGCCACTGATCTCGGTCACAGATCAGAGCAGCACAGAGTCCATGCACGATGCATATCATGAAGGCCGTTTACCCCGCTTGCCCCGCAGCAGAGATGTTTGGGGGAAATATGTTTCCACAGAGAGCTTGGACAGCGCCAAGGCACTCACGCTAGCAACAGAGGGCAGACGACTGGTATCCACAGGCAGCTATACATCAGTGCAAACCTGTGATAAGGCCGTACTTGTGTCGAAAGCTGAGGAATACCTAAAAACACCGCGTTCCTCTATAGGAGTACAGGTATTCAAGTTGCACTTCTAAAAATAAAAGAATAAATATGTAGTTATATTTATGAATGGTTAATCATATCTCCATTGCTCAGGAAATTAAGTGCAAAATACCACTGGTTTAGGTGTTTTTTTTTTACTTGTTCTCCCACTGACTCTCAGAACATTTTGTTTAGCCACACATTTATAATCCGCATCCACACGTTCCTTCTTTACGTTGACCAGCTCATCTGACACGATTAGGACAATCTAAAACTGGTTAAATGTTTTAATAATTTATACAGAGATATATATGTATATGTATTTAGTTATAAATACTTTCATATAAATACTTTTCCTTGCTCATAATTATAATCCATTAATCAACATGCAATCGAGTAATGCCACAGCATGTTGCCATGCTTCCTGCCCAGGTTGCAGGGCCTACTATACTTTATTGAACTTCTGGTCATGGAAGACTGCAGCACTGATATAATTCAAACTCGCAATGTATTGACATCAGAACAAATGATCTTCTGTTGCACCACCCAAGAGCTGTTAAAAGTGTTATCACTTTGCTGATTGTTGCTCTGTTCCTTTTCTTTTGTTCTCTCTCCTGATCTTTTATGTAGGTGGAAGCAGTCACAGACTCAGAAGCAGAGAGTAAAGGTCTACCACGGTATCAGTCAGTGGGCATCCAGGTGGAGGGAGAGAAACGGTGAGGCTGTTGCTCCTGGCACCCTAATACTAATACTACTACTACTACTACTACTACTACTATTACTACTGCTAATAATAATAATAATAATAAAATAAATAATAATAATAATAATAATAATACGGTGGCAGGGTGCATATATTTTAACTGTGTGATGGCTACAGCTTGTACATGTTGAATAGTTACATATAAAGCATACAGAAAACATACATATAAAGTATACGGCCTGATTGATTATAAAACACTGGAAAGTCTTTGTTACTCTGATACCCATTTCCACTTAGTTTTCAGCATGTCTGGAAGATATCTAATAATAGATCATCAGCTGAAACTTATTACTAGCAAAACAAGGAGCTTCATAACCCAAACAGAATCTTGTGATTTCCCTGAACAAACTCTCTGATTGTAGACATTGGCAATCACCTGTCCTTATCTCTTCATATGGCTAATGTGTGTTGCTCATGACAGTTTCTCCTTACAGCAATGGAAGTGTTCATTCAAGGAATCAATTTGTTTAGCTTTTCCTGAATTACTTGGATTAACACTTTCAATGTTTAAAAATTATGTGTCTGAATGCTTTTTTGTTATATTATCCCCAAACATAGTTTTAAGACTGATGGTATACTTAGAGTGTGTGCTAATAAAAAATATCAGAAAATATTTATTGAAAGAGACTTCATAGCGTATACAGTACCAGTCAAAAGTAAGAAGAAGTAGTAACTTTAGTTAGAATAAGTAGGTGTGTATAGCCTTTTGACTGGTACTGTATGCTATAGTACCTGTTATAAACCTTTGTTCCCTCATCAGGCTCATTGTTTTCTTTCTCCTGAAGTTATGCTACAATCCAATGTACCAGTAACCCTTTAAAACTTTCTGCAGTCAATGTTGTGATTAGAGTGCAATGGGACAGTCATTCAACTTGGAATTCAGGAAATCAGGAACTTGGGCAACATCCAACTTATCTGACATTATTCTACTGATTTAGATATTGTTAGATATTAGTTATGATTAGATATTGCACATATAAATGGGATGGCTGGGTGGCACAGTGCTTAGCACGTTCGCCTCACAGCAAGAAGGCCTGGGTTCCATTCCCGGGCTCGGGCATTTCTGTGTGGACTTTGCATGTTCTCCCCATGATTGCGTCGGTTATCACCAGGTCCTCTGCTGTCCTCCCATAGTCCAAAAACATGCACAGTAGGCCAATTAGATGTTCCAAATCGCCCATAGGTGTGAGTGTGAGTGTGAATGGTTGTGTGTTGCCCTGCGATGGGCCAGCGAGCTGTCCAGGGTTTGTCCCGCCTAGGCGTCAGCCTCCCTCTGTGACCCTAATTAGGATTAAGTGGCTTAGAAAATGAATAAATGAATATATATGTTCATAAAATGAAAAATAAATGAAATTATATGGAATTTTTGGTGTTCAATGATTTCAATATGCGAGTTCTGGTACAGTCATGACCCTTGTTCTTATAAACATAAGTACCAGTGAAAAGTTTGGACACACTAGAAACCATGTCTAAACTTTTGACTGGTAGTGTAAATAATTTACTCTGAAAAATTACTCTAATCAGGCTTTAGTAGCTTGCTGATCAGTAGGTCCAGGGATCAAGATCCAAGAAATATGAAGATTTTAAAAGTTTTGTTTACTTTTCTTTTTCTGCTAGTCCATGTGGATACCACAACAATACCAAAAGTCGATGTATTTAATATGTTTGAAGTCTCATAACTGTTCAGACTGGTGATTAAATAGATAATTAATCTACCATTGCTTTTATTTATTCATTCATTATATTTGTTTTATTGATTTTTGATGGCCAGTCTGAGGTAAATGTACTTTATGAATAAGAAAAACTTGCTGTTAAGCAGCCCATAAACAATCTGAATCGAACAGTTTAAACAAACATTGTTCATAAAATGGTAAACAATTCAGCAGAGCCAATTAGAGTATGATGATTTTGGCATGCAATGTACACAATGCTCAACCGGTAACTATTGCCTTACTGTATTTGTTGCAAGACAAATAAAACCAACTAATCATCTAACATGTCATAGCTAATTAACTGACTGCATTTCTGGTAATGTTGCAAAAGATTTATTGTTTAGTTTTGACTGAGCTTTCTAATGTTGATGGGTGCGTTGTGTGTCTTCTGTCAGCCATGGGCGCTTTAAGCGCTCTAACAGCGTGACAGCAGCAGTGCAGGCTGACGTAGAGCATGAGCTTTTCCGATCAGTGGAAGATAAAGTCGTGCAGTTTGGTGGCTTTCAGAGGCACTCAGAGCCAAGCTCTCCTGCACAATACAGTGCCACGCGCACTGTACGCACACAGGGCATTTTCACCTACCGAGATGATTACCGAGCCCCAAGTGGGCCACCAAGCCCACGTGCCACAGCCTGGATTGAGGAAACAGAAGAAACAGAAACAGGACAAGTGTCTCCAGCGCGTGCTGATGGCAGCTGGTACATGCAACTTCTGCACAATGAGACCAAGCGCATGGAGGGCTGGTGTAAAGAGATGGAGCGTGAGGCTGAGGAGCACGAGCTGTCTGAAGAGAGTAGGTCAACACACACACACACACACACACACACACACACACACACACACACTACAATCTAAAAACAAAAAGCCATATTCATTGTATTTTATCATGCTGTATGAATGTACTATTTACAAATTAGTATGAAAGGATTATGAAAAGGACTTGATATAAACATTTAAAGTGTCCTCTGTCCCTCTTTGTCTTGTCACTGCACTTAAGTTTTAGGAAAAATCCGGAGTGCTGTTGGAAGTGCACAACTCCTCATGTCACAGAAATTTCAGCAGTTTTACTGGCTTTGTGAGCAAAACCTGGTAAGATCGAGTTCGGTTCATTTCTTAGTAATTAGAAAAAAGTGTTTAATAATTAAAACAGTATTCACTGAAACTGGCATCCAAACGTTTTGTATGTTTAGATTCTGAAATGATAATTTAATTATGGTAATGCTACTCCTAAACAGTTATCTTTATATCACACTGACCTATACCTTTACCTTTAGTTCAGGGAACTCAGATCCTTTGGATAATGTGTTACTAGTGTCATAAGATAGATTTACTTAATTGTTATACCACATGTATGATAAAATTAAACTGTAATTTCAAGAGTCCTAAGGATATAGTATACTGAATGTGAGGCTGGGATCTACTTAAGTGTACACTTTGCCTTGACCTATAAGTCTGCTACTTGAAAGCTTTATAAAAATGTTCCAAAACTTGTTCATAAAGTAAAAATATAAAGTAAAAGTTCTTGTATCATGCCAAATTCTTGAGAAAATTTAACCATAGGTCTTACATCATGAAGTAAATCCTCTATAAGTACTAGGCTCATGGATTATATCTTATCTTTCTGATAGTTCACACTTCATAGTCATCCGCAGTCACAAATCCTCCACTGCCCCTCAAACACAAGTAGTTGGTCGACTGCTACGTCTCATATCTCATTTTATTTTTACCATGATCTGAAACCATGGTTGATGACTTGACATTAGCTATCTTAAGTAAAACAAATCTGGGAGAGAAATCATTTATTGGTCTTAAACTTTTTTACATAAATGACTGATAAATTCTCTACAGATATTTTCAAAATAGATATAATTTTTTAATCACTTAAAGTTAAAATCAGTTTCTATCAACACTACAGCATAGTGTTTCTGTATAATCACTGGTATTTCTGGTAAAATCCAAATTGACTCATAGATATTCACTTCTTAAGTGCAATTATCCTTACTCATACCGAGCATTCTGCACACATTACACCTGTATTCCATTGTGTATTCATTTAGGACCCGAGTGCAATGCCCCGACCCACAGCGCAGGATCTGGCTGGATTCTGGGATTTGCTGCAGCTTTCTGTTGATGATGTCACAGCCAAGTTTGATGAGTTGCAGAAACTCAAGAGAAATGAGTGGAGAACTGTCGAGGAACCAGAAGAGAAGGTCAGAACTGTAGAAAATTTGTATAGTGACTTTCTCGACCCCCTTACATTACAGCATCGGTTTTTGTACTGGATGCTCAAATGTTTGTTCTTATTTCAGTGATCACAAAATTCCAAATGTAGTGCATTTATCACCTGTGAACTATTGGCAAAGTGGGACATCTTTTAACTTTAATATGGAGATCTTTAGTGAACAGACAACATAATTTATATTTGCTTGTTTTTCATAGTGACAGGTGACACATGCTGCATTAAGTAACAGTGGTGCCTTTCTGCTTTGGTTCACGTTCTCCTCTTGTTTATATGAGTTTTTCTCAGGTTGTTAGATTTCTTCCGACTGTCCAAAACCATGCAGATCTCCAGATTAGTTATTTCAAATTACTTGAACATTAGCTCTGAATCCTGTGTGACCCAGAGCACAACGAAGCCTGTGCCAAATATTAATGAATGATTGTCAAGAATCGAGAATTTACAAACCTTTTATATGAGTAATTTAAAGAAATTGCCTAAAAACATTTGTCCTTTTTTTTGTTAGCAGAGATAGTCTTTGCTTTATCTGAATACACATGTCGAGACATTTCTAGTTACTTTTGGGTTCTCTGTAAATTAAAGCAGCTCACTTCTGTTATTGTATTAGCAGAAGCCAAGAATAGCTTGTTGGTTTTGGCATGTCTATGCACCTGTAAATGAAAGCTGACAAATAACTAATTCTGATTGGTCAGATTTTGTTGTTTATGAGCCAAATTATGTAAACTTAATTAATAAACTTGATGAATTAATTTCCTATAACTGCATGCCCTGTAGTGCTTTATTACTTAACTGCCATATGGTATAAGGAATTTTACCTGGTTTAGATAGGCATTGTGGCTATGTAGATCTCAGTGTATGTAGCTTCAACCAGACAGGCAGGATAGGCATCAAGGTGCCCATAACCAATAATGGTATTTACTATATACCCTAACCCTAACCGGAAATTGTTATATATTGCAGAACAGCTTATTCAGGTGCAAATCATCAGCTGTCTGATAACTATTCTCACCAGAGTGAAAATAGCAACTGCCTAATAATAATCATCAGTAGTGCATATCACAACCACTATAATTCTAATTTAGTTGCATTGCAGATGCTATATTAGATTCTCATTACACCATGTTTTAATTGCAATGGGAAATTTTCAACTATCATTTGTATTTTCAATTATCATTTGTATTCTTTTTCTAGGAGAGAAAGTGGCCTCCTCCAACAGCAAAAAGACCGCCTAAAGGACGTGGTGCTGGATTGACACGGGACCGCTCTCTGGATCTGCAGGACCGACAGAGGCAGGAGGCTCGACGCAGGCTAATGGCTGCCAAACGAGCTGCTTCGTTTCGCCAAAGCTCAGTCTCGGAGAGGGCGGATAGTATAGAGATTTATATACCAGAAGCCCAGACGCGACTATGAAATGCACGATTACTCATCCTGTCACCTGCACGTGCTGCTATTACACACCCTGTTTACACCGGTTCACTCCCAAGCACCTTTAATCACTCTTAAACACATTCCTGAGCTCTCTAAGTGCATGTGTAATCTTGAACATGTTTCTCCACTAATCCGAGAAGCTTCATCAGTTTTTAAACGCTCTGTCTTGGTTTCTCTGAATAGTGCACTACATAAGAAGTGAGCTTTTTTTGTAGTTGTGTCTGAGTAGGGAAGAACATCCAATGCATTCCCATAATGCACTGAACTAGGTAATGTTGAAACAAATGTTACATATGTGCTGTCTGGTGGAATTATTTCCCACATGAAAAGTTTGTAAAAGACTTTGTGTTCATGTGTGCTATCGATGTGTGCTATTGATAGCTTGTTAGTTAACTAGCCTGGGGGGGAAAAAAAACAAGTAATGAAAAAGTGGTTAGAGATACTATTTTTGACTGATTCACTGACTACTAAAGTTATGTTGTTAAAAACAAGCACCAAAAGTGTAATTTTCACTATCCAGTTAGAAAATCAGGTATAAACATTTTTGTAATTGCCATTTTAGGGGAGGCTCATGCTTGTTTCATGATAGAGTAAAATTATGCAGAGAAGGCAGAAATAAATGTATATAATATATATTACATATAAATATAAAAATGCAGAAATATAACATATAATTTATGGAAAATACTATATTTAAACAATGCTCTAACGGGTGCTGCACCATTATATTTGTAGAGCTACAGGTCACTGCATTTATTATAAGTTGATTTCAATTCATAAAATTGCAATCATATTCCACAAGGAATTATGTTAAGTGTCCTGAGATCACAGTGATTCTGTTTTGAAATTCTGTTCACATTAATTGATTAATTAAAAGGGAATTTGCATTTATTTAGCACTTTTAACAGACATTCCTTAAAATTTATCCACTGTATTATTGTAACCTTATTTCCAGAAAATTTAATAATGAAGTGTAAAAGGTCAGGCATAAAATGGCCATAAATCTTGGTGGAGAAGAATACTACGTTTTCTCTACAACTATGACAACAAATTAAAGGACCAATTTTAATGGTGGTCACCTTTATAAGTGGTCTGTTAATTTTTTACATAGCTGTTTATATTATATTTTTGAGAACTAGAATGAAGGAAGCGCCTTAGATGAGTGGAGAAATGTCTTCAAGATTATATAACAACTCGAACGGCTTTGATTCATTACATTTCACACTGTCCTGGATGACTGAAAACATTTAAATTCATTAAGAAAAAGGCAAAAAAAAAAAAAGCCTCAGAAAGGCTCGAAGATTCACCTTTAAGATTAATCAAAGGGCCATGGACTGATAACAAAGAAGCTTAGTTTGTGCTTTCAAAGACATACAGGGTGAGAAATCGTACTAACGTCATCTGCGGTGTGTGTCCACAGCTAAAAGAATGGTTAAACTTCTGAACATGAAAAAAAGAATGTAATGTCAGAAAAGGGCACTTGTTTTGTTGGACAGCTGAGAATAGAGTGAGTGAGTTAACCTTTTACATGAATCATCTCAATTTGAAACAATGCTCTATTTATCCTTTTACAAACTCTACATACTAAATAAAAAGAGAATATATTCAGATTTTATATTATAGTATAGTATATTACACAATGCATTTTTGCACCTCAAAAGAATCCTGTTTGTATTTCCAAGGGAAATGTTGTTGACACTCACACGATTATTGTTGCAGTTGAATTGCAAACAGAAGGACGCGGCTTTACGGATTCATGCTCATGGACATAAAACCCCCTGCAGACATACACATACGAGGATGGCAATGATGTGAAACAAGATTATGTTTTCATTTGCATTATGTGCAATGCTCCTCTTCCTCAAGGTCTTACCATTTCCGATGTAGTCTAATGGACATACAGGTACAAAGAGACACTTGAATAATATTCAACTAATGTCTATGGTGCTGCTTTATACTCTGAAATAAATTTCCTCACCCGGCCCTTATGATCTGCACAACACCATCATCAAGCTACGGAGTTTTTAACAGAGATATTGACATGCTTCTGATTAAGCATGTTTGGTGCAAACACGCGTGCTGAGCCCTCTGTCGCCTTTAACAAAAAATAACAATACTAATAAAAAGAAAGAAACCTAAAAATGGGAAAAAAGGACTTAATCTTAAATTTCTAAGGGCATTCATGACCAGGTATGTGCCGATAACTGTGCACAGGGTGGTTACTTTGTATCCCCGCCGCCCCACTCCAACACATACCCACACCAAAAAAAGGGTCAGTTGGTTTACTTCCAGGTTATAGCAATGATGCTATAGCAGCCATTAATATGTTATCTTTAATAGTCATAAACTAAATTTGTTTCAGTTACATTATCATATCCATGGTAAAGACATGAAGCTATAAAATTGAGCATTGTGTATATACCATAAAGTTCTTTCTTCATCTTTGATAAATGCTATAAGGAAACAGTTAGCGCTATAGCTAGCGAGGGTAAATAACTAAGTGGCAGTGTAGTGACTACATACTATGAATTCCAACGATCATCTGACATTATATTATTGCATTTTAATATGGTCAGCTTAAAACTAGTTTTTAATTTATGTTTTGCAGTACTCCATCTCCTAGACATTGCATATGAGTGTAAGAATAAAGAGTGTAAAATTACACCGTGTTCAACAAATTGACAGTTGATTGGACTTTTAAAAAAAACCTTCTTACGCAGAAATATTTCGCACATATAACCAAGTGGTTGTATGATACATTGCAATATATATCAAGCACAATATTATAATCATGTATGCATAAAAAAAGTATTGCCTCTACTCCATTTGGTTGGAGGCTGCCTAAGTAGGTAGGGATGAATGTTGGTACAGCTGTCTCCTAAGCTAATATATATTTGATGATAGCATCATATGCAGTATATCCTTCTTGCTGAGAGCAGTACTGTAAAATATGTCATTATAATAAAATGTTATAATATGATGCTAAACCATGACAAAATGCAAGGAAACTATTAAACAAAGAGATCTGCCCATGCCTAGTCATGACGCCCCAACATGCTTGACTGCTCACTAAGGCCAAGTTCACACAGACATTTTAGTAAACATCAGAAAATGCATTAAATTTGGTTGTGGTGTGTTTTTTTGTCCCCATGTGAATGGAAATGCTTTGAAACATGGAATGCTCTGCCCCTGACTATCTGGCAAAAGCACTGGTGCAGAGAGTGTTTATCATTTAAGTCTTTGCTCATGAGTACTGACAAAAAAATGTCCCTGTGAACATAGCCTAATTCATACACTCAGAATATCTGATGTTATTATTTATTTTTAAATTAAATTTCATTCTCTCATATCAGTATATCAGTTCTCAGTATGTGATATGGAAAATTCCTTAAATTGTTCAATGCTGCTGACTTCATGAATTCAGACACTCAAAATGATGGTAAAGAACGTTTACATGTTTTGCTTGTTTTAAGATTTATATATTTTGA
This sequence comes from Neosilurus hyrtlii, assembly GCA_028564935.1. Classification (NCBI taxonomy): domain Eukaryota; kingdom Metazoa; phylum Chordata; class Actinopteri; order Siluriformes; family Plotosidae; genus Neosilurus; species Neosilurus hyrtlii. The sequence goes on along the minus strand of JAOUQZ010000008.1, from coordinate 20,283,268 downwards.
AATTAAACCTTTTTTTTCCCTTTTTTTTTTTTGCATATTACTATATTAGTCAGCAAGCTGTCATTTATCACATTTATATTTATATCAAACATTTATGCACATATATACCCTATATATTGAGTCTGTATTAAGGGTGCAGTGGAAGTAAATACACCCATTTTTGGCAAATTAATCCATTTAAGGCTTCTCCTTTATTGAATCAGTTTGTGAATGTGGTTGCCACCAAACTATTTTGAGTGATGTTGTCCATGTTGTGACTCGCATGGAGTAATAGAAAGGAACACAAACCCTCACACTGATGTAGACAAGTTAATGGATAAAGGTCTAAATTTAACAACAGCAACAACAACAACAACAACAACAACAACAACAATAATAATAATAATAATAATAATAATTATTATTATTATTATTATTAATATAATAATAACAACAACAATAATAATAATAATAATTATTATTATTATTATTATTATTATTATAAGAATGCAGTATTTCAATTTTGTAAAAATAAAAAATAATAATTCAAATTGAGGGCTGACTTTTGCACATATATGCCATCACATAATTACCATTGCACTTATTTGCCTATGATTGTAAACAAAATGTCTGCAAGTTGCCTTCAGTAATATGTATAAATAATTTATGCCTTTACCAGGAAGGTGTCCAAATCCCTCCAAAATGACATACTTTAGCTTTAATTACTCTATTAATATAATATTACTTTATTACTGTAACTTGATTTAAATAATTCTATTTTATACAAACTGGCTGAATTAATTAAGGGATTTGAGAAAGTTCATATAAAAATCTTAAGAATAAAAATAATTTGAGTTTAGCTGCATTCCAAATGAAATAATGGAATTATTTCCAGGGTATTGCAATGTTCCTAGCAATTTATTATCAGGAACAGTTAAACCAGTTATATATTTAGTTATATATTTCTCTTTATTCTGATAAATAACACAATTTTTTTTTTTGATAAACATAATTCTGGTTTATAGTTGTATTACATAAATTTTAGGTTTTATTTAAAGTGGTCCAGGCCATATGTGCTTGCCTGTGAGATCCACAAAGCTCAATTATTTTTATTTTTCTAACCTTTTGTTGAATCCTGCATCAGTGCATTGATGAAACATTTCTTACCCAAAAGTATTTGAGATGTTGATAAATCACAACAAATGTGAGCATGCTTTATAATTAAAACACACGACACTGTCAAATTCATTCATTCATTTTCTGAATTTTATGTTATTCATTTTTTATGAATAACATAAAAAATTATGTTATTTATCAGAAAAATTATGTTATTTATCTGGGTGAGGGCAGAGTACACCCTGGACAGCTCGCCAGGCCATCGCAGGGCTAAATGTTTAATTATTTTTGTTATTATATTGTTTAATATTATACAAATTCTAAAGCTATATCCAGACAGTTGCACTTTAAATAACTGAGTACTGTAATAACTCAAATAAGACCTATAAGAAATAAGTTTTGTAGGAAAAACTACCATGGTCCTGTGACAAAGTCAAAGTCCACTTGGCCAGTTTACCTCCCAACTACCAGTGACATCAGCATCGCTAGGGTTGGTGCCTCCCAGAGTGGTAACTTGTCACCACCACCCTTCTCATGCTTTCTCTTGTACCAACCCATAGAGAATACTTAGTGATGTTTTTTGTTTTTGGAGTATAATTTAAAATTACACCTCCACTTTACAATATCACACATAGACCCTAAATGCATTGATATTTATAAAGTTTCAGGTGAATAAAGTGAAAATTTTGTGAGAAATTGATAGAATTAGAAAAAAACTTTTAATAACTAAAAAATTAATGAATAAGGATGGCATGATCTACAGCAGCTCAGATAATGTAAAAGCTGCAAACAAATAAACAGAAACAAGTATACAAGCATTTCAGCACTTGTTGAACATTTCGACAAAATCAGAACTTTACTTTCCTGGCCTTCAAAGCTGTAAACCTGTGAAAAAGGTTCAAAAGTATATTAGCAAGTTTTATCCACAGAAATACATTGATATATATCACATGCAAGTTAGGGTTATAAAACAATATTTCTGTCCTAAAAACAAATACATTATTACTATTACTCTTATTACTCTTATTACTCTTATTATTATTATTATTATTATTATTATAATTATTATTATTATTATTATTATTATTATTATTATTATTATAATCTTGGGCGGCACGGTGGCGTAGTGGTTAGCACGTCCGCCTCACAGCAAGAAGGTCCTGGGTTCGATTTCCAGCTCGGG
>JAOUQZ010000008.1:20264924-20280890 GCA_028564935.1 Neosilurus hyrtlii | reverse complement strand
ATATATATATATATATATATATATATATATATATATATATATATATATATATATATATATATATATAATGTGTGTTAAATACATTAAAATGTTATCACTGTGAGCCATGAAACAGGTATGTAATGTAATACATGTTTGGCAGGACATCAAGTAATGTTTGAATATATTTTGCCCTTTCAACTCCATATGACTCTTTGTATAGTCCTCTTGAGCATAGTCCTGGTTGTAGATGTTTCTAGTTCTGAAAATGTTGAAGTGTATGCATTTATACTGTATACAGATTTTAAATATTATCCATATTGTGCTCTTTATTTTATTTATTTATTTATTTTTTATATCAGACGGGGATTAATGACCTACAGACGCTGGCGGACCGACTTGCTCAGAAGAGTATATGTGCCTCTCTTTTGAAAAGCTTCCCCAAAATCACCATCATTGGCGAAGAGGTTTGTGTGTCTTGTTATTAATGTTATATGTTTAAATCTTTCAGGTTAAAGCAGGTTTTTAATTTAGCTGAAATATTTCAGATCAATTATATGATGAAAGGAGCAGCATGGTTAGTAGTGGTTAGTACAGCCGCCTCACAGCAAGTATGACTCGGGTCGTTTCTGTGTGGAGTCTGCATGTCCCCCTTGTGCTCTCATGTGTTTTACCTGGGTACACCAGTTTCCTCCCACAGTCCAAGTACATGCATATTACGCTAACTGGCTGTTCCAAATTGACCATAGGTGTGAGTATGAATGGTCATGTGTGTGTGTGTTGCCCTGTCATGGTCTTCGCTCAGTGTTGACTGAGATAGGCACCAGCCTTCCTGTGCCATTGGTAGGATTAAGTGGTTTATCACTATTCGAGTCCCCATTTTATATTTGTGATAAGAAAAAGTCCGTTGATGTGATAACCTGGTCATTCAGTACATTCAGGTCATCAGCTGACTTCATTTTATTGTCACATTAATGTTGCTAAGCCTCGACCTGACCAACTGGAGCAACAATGCCATGGAGATTACACGCTGTGATTAAGGCTAAATGTACTTCATGAAAATATTAAAGTGTGCAACTTTTTTTTTTTTTTTTGGCTCAGCAGTGTATCAATGCATTTTTTGTGTTGATAAAACATTTTTTTTAATGTATATAATTTTTTTACTTTTATTGTCTACATAAGTTTACCTTCTACAGCATATGTTTGAGTTCATAATCTAACGAATCCTGAAACTGCTATAATAATCAATTATTATTCTAATCGGCATCAGTTCTGCTTTGTTCCAAAAATCCATATATGTAAACCTGTGTGTGTGATTTTTACTCAGCACTACTGTTCACTTCTGCACTGTTGACAAAATGTACGTTTGCCCCTTATATCTTCTCTGTAGGATCTGCCAGCTGAGACAGTGGAAGACGACCTGATTGAAATCGGACAGTGTGATGAAATATTACAAAAATCATGTCCTGATGAATACAGCAAGATAAATGAAGAAGAGGTAAGAAATGTGCACATATTCATGAAAATAATTTAATGTATGTAAAAAAAAAAAAAAAGCTCTACCAGTAAAAGATAGACCTACAAACCTGGGAGAGAGAAACACAAAGCAAAATGAAACGTCTCAGAACTGAAAAGTAATTCTGATCACTAGGTTCTACTTTCCACACTCAAACTGAATGTTTGGTTAACGTTTAATGTAACAATATCAACCTTGTGATTTGCTGATTTTTACCTGACTTTAGCCCCACCCACTTTACACGAAACAGATGTAGACACATGAAAGCCCATCACCCTTTGTAATGCATAATCTTGCAAACAGTGTGACAGAACATAATTTAAAAATATAATAAGACAAATGTATTGATCTGTTAATTGTTTAACTTTAGAAATAATAACAATATTAACAATGTTTCACCCAGTCAATGTATCTACACCAACTTCACACCGAATACGAAGTCTTTGTTCTTGAAACCTGTTGCAAGTCCCAGAGGCTTACTGTAGAACTTAATACTTGACATTTCTGTCTCTTAGCTGGTTGTGTGGGTTGATCCTGTAGATGGCACCAAAGAATACACGGAAGGTAAGAGTGTCCTGTCATCTTTATCGTGATGTGTATCTTGTGGTTCTCCAGTACATGAATGTTCAACGCAGTCTAGAACTCATTGTTATGTGTATATTTAAGAATATATGTGATTATATTCTTAATGCCATACCAACAGTAGATGAAACTATAAGAAAACTTCTATATTTTTAAAGTAGCAGCACATCTTTCAATTGGTTTATTATAAGTTGTAAGTTATACGTAGTGTTCACCATACAGTACAAGTACCTGTCAGTGGGCTGCTAATGCAGAAATGATAAAAAATTATAATAATAATAATTTTTAAAAAAAGGTTTATTATAAACCTGTGATTTAGTTTGCAGGCTCCACTTCTGTTAGAGCTGTTGTTATAGAATATTAATCAACCCTAGACCAATCAGACTGGAAAATTCAGCATCACTGTGGTAGAACACATCTTGTATAATGGATTATTTTCATTTTTTATTAAAGGTTAAAACAGGGTATTATATTCTGAATAAAAGTCTTAGTTCAGCTGCTCTCACTTGCTCTTTCTCTCTTCTCTGCTCTCTCTCACTTGCTCTCTCTCTCTCTTCTCTCTCTCTTTTTTTATTTCTACATTTCCTGGGGACTTGATTTCTGTTTCTTACACTGGTCTGCTCGCCTTCTTTAACCTCTCTCTCTCTCTTTCTCTCTCTCTCCCTTTTTCTCTTCCTCTCTGTATCTGTACTTCAGCTGCATACATATTGAACAACCCTGTCTGTGTGAATTGGCTAGAGGCCCACAGATCTCCAACAAGTACGCTAATCCTTAATTTGTTCTGCTTTCTAATCCTGGCTTTACCACGCCCCACCTATGTCACATGAGTGTATTAGTCAGCACGAGCAGACTCGAATTGGAGTATAAATCTTCAAATAAATCACTGTTCGTTTCCTTCACATTCTGCACAGGGCCAAATCGACTTGCAGGCTAATGTTTCTAAATATGTGACATGTTTCCTTGCTGATTCTCTCTAACCAAGTAGCTGTTAAATTGGGCCACCGATATTTAATACTCATTTAGGGCTCATTTGGGAATATTTATTACATCCACACCCACTAGAGATAAGCAATCAGATATCAGCTCTGTACTGTGAATACAGGAAAAAGATAAATGGCTGCTTGTGTTGCTAAATCTATTTTATTTGAAAACAGGTCTCCCAAAAAATGCTCAAAATGCAACAAATAAAAGTATTCAATGCTATGAGCAGCAGCATCATCTTCTTCCGCTGAGTCTGGGGTCGGGTCAGTGGGGGCAGTAGCCTAAGCAGTGATGCTGTGAGCATCTTAATCTTCTTTCACTTAATCCGTGATCAGGTCATGGGGGTAGCAGCCTAAGCAGTGAGGTCCAGACGTCTCTCTCCCCAGCCACTTCCTCCAGCTCTTCCGTTGGGGCACTGAGGCGTTTCCAAACCAGCTGAGAGACAAAGTCCTGCCAGCGTGTTCTGGGTCTAATTCAGGTTGGACATGCCCGAAACACCATCTGGATCCTCTCAACGGGGAGGAACAGCGGCTCCACTCTGAGCTCCTCCTCCCGGATGACTAAAATTCTCACCCTATCTCTAAGGGAGAGCCCTGCCACCCTGCGAAGGAAGTTCATTTCAGCTGCTTGTATTCGTTATCTTGTTCTTTCTGTGACAATAGGTGAGGGTAGGAACATAAATCGACTGGTAAAACGAGAGCTTTGCCTTCTGGCTCAACTCCCTCTTCACCACGACGGACCGGTACAAGCTCTGCTTTACTGCAGAGGCTGCACCGAACCGCCTGTTGATCTCCTGCTCCATCCTTCCCTTACTTGTGAACAAGACCCTGAACTCCTCCTCTTGCGGCAAGACCTCATTCCAGACCCGGAGGGTGTATCCCACCCTTTTCTGGATGAGGACCATGGCCTCAGACTTAGAGCTGCAGATTCACATCTCAGGTACTTCACACTCAGCTGCGAATAGCTCCAGTGAGAGCTGAAGGTCCCGGCTTGATGAAGCCAAAAGTAAAACATCAGCCGCAAAAAGCAGAGACGAGATCCAATGGCCACCAAACCAGAACCCCTCAACGCCTTGGATGTGCCTACAAATTCTGTCCATAAATATTATGAACAGAACTGGTGACAAAGGACAGGCTTGGCGGAGTCCAACCCCTACTGGAAATGAATTCAACATGTTATCAGTGTGGACCAAGCTCTGGCTGTGGCAATACAAGGGCTGAATGGCCTACAAGCTATAAGTATATATACATATATACATATATGCATATATACATATATACATATATATTCATTCATTCATTCATTCCCTCAATAATTACTATTTAGTATACTAGCAACGCGGTGGCTTGGTTGTGTAGTTGTGTAGTAAATAGGTTTATTGATGCAAATAAACCTCCCCAAAACAACCCAGAATTTGGGAGGCTTTTCAAAATGTTATTTCTACACAAGTCACCAAATGCCTACTCGGACTTGATAGGAATTATATGAGATGCATTTATTTATTTAAGTTTAGGAAAGAAAACATTTATTGAGAAGAAAAAGCCATTTTAAATTCAGTGCCCATCATGAGGAGCGTATTATCAGAGACATGTTCATTTATGTTTTTGCAGGGCTCCTTGATCATGTGACAGTACTGATAGGCATTGCTTATAAAGGAAAAGCAATCGCTGGAGTGGTCAATCAGCCCTTCTACAACTACCAGGTCAGGATCACACATTTACTGCAGTGTTCATGGTCGGTACTGACAAAGCATTCTGTCAAATACTACTGTCCCTGTAGCCATTTAGTGTTGTTTCATGCAGCCTCTAATTGTTAGGGGTTCATCAATAATAACAATACTAATAATAACAACAGCCACCTGTATTGGATCCTGACTGTTGTGTAGCGTGTATTCCTGTTATACATTATGCTCAATTTTCCCAGGTTTCTTTCGTATGTTGTTGATGGCACTGTACTTGATCAGGAAGATTTATCTAAAAGAGTAAAGGTTTAAAGTGAAGGTGTGTGTAATGATGTTAGGTATAGTAATGCATATTTCCAATGTGACACTTCAGGCAGGTGCGGGTACCACGTTGGGCCGAACGCTCTGGGGAATGTTGGGCTTGGGAGCCTTTGGGTTCCAGCTACAGGAAGTCCCAGAGGGGAAACGCATCATCACCACCACTCGATCTCACAGCAATAAACTTGTTAATGATGCTGTGCAGGCCATGGATCCCCATGATGTCATCAGAGTGGGAGGAGCTGGGAATAAGGTGTGTGACAGTACTTCTGATGTATTTTATTCCATGTGCACAGGTGATGTTGACTGACGTCATTGTACATAATGTAAAACCACCCAAGTTTTACTCTGAATGTTTTGCCTGACTTAATAACAGAAGTTTAATGAGCTGAATTGTGAGATATCTATATGTCATATGTCTTCTAAGTTGTTTTTTATTTATTTTAAATTTTTTTTAAAGGGGTCATTTGATATATGTTTTTTTCTTGGAAATTTATATTTCTGGATGTATATTTCTGCCTTTTAATAATTTATCCTCTCATCACCTGGTGAACCCTCTCTTCCCCAAATCCTCGATCCGCTCCTGTTCAAAGAACACACAGTTGGTAGATTGTGTTAAACATGGTTCATGTTTGTGTGACACACACTGTGAACATACAGTATGTTAGAAAATGCCGATCATCATACTGCTGCATGTGTGAGTGTATGTGAATGCACGTGTGTGTGTGTGTGTGTGTGTGTGTGTGTGTGTGTGTGTGTGTGCGCGCGCGCATAGGTGAACTGAATCTAGTCCTGTTGGCTTAGATTCTATCGTATCATCAGTGCTGAACAAAATTAAATTGTAAAAACTGTATTTGTATCATGGCAGCACAATGGCATTGTGGTTAACACATCCTTCTCATAGCAAGAAGGTTCTCTGTGGAGTTCTCTGTTTATGTTCTACTTGTACTCCTCCAGGTACTCTGGTTTCCTCCCATAGTCAAAGACATGCACATTAGGCTAACTGGGTGAAACCAGATTTGCCCTAGGTGTGAGTGTGAGTGGGTTGGCCCTGTGGTGGACTGGCAAGCTGTAAGGTGTACCCCACCTTTGCCCAGAGTCAACGGAGATAGGGTCCAGCCTCCATGTGACCATAGGAGAATAAAGCAGTTTGATAAAAAGCAGTTCATTGTAAATGAATTCGTTTTTGTAGCACATCATTTTCTGTGCCATGAGATCTATAGTTTACTATCTAAAGAAGTAAGTGTCCCACAACTAATTATAATTATACATCGTTATAATGACCAGCTTGATACTGCAGTATTGTATACTTAACTTTCTTTTTATTGATTCATCCCCCAAATAAAAACATGCAAACTCGATCGATCATCCAAGGCACGACAGAACTGTGTTTAAACATGAACACGAACTGCTTTGATACAAAATCTTCTTAATACTTCTGCATACAGATGAGTAAAAAAACTTGAGAACTGGCTTCATGTATAATAGATTTAATATTTCTTTTTCATACGCAGTTTCATAAATAGTCTAAACCAAAACAGGAGGGTTATTTGGGGTAAATCTTTTCCACACCATTGGAACTGCTTCTAACAGCTAATATTCACTGTAGTGTATGTCTAGATATGAGAATTTTAGTCTTTCAGAAAGTGAACTGTGAACACTGATGATAGCAGCTTTATAGGTGTAATTTTGGGAAAACATATTTTTGCTTTTTTCAAACAAAAAATATTCTGTTTTAAGTTTATTCATTCTTTCATTTTCCAAACCACTTAATCCTACTATTAGGGTCACAGGGATGCTGGACCGGGGTACATCCTGAACAGCTCTCCAAACCATCGCAGGACAGCACACACAACTATTTACACTTATATCCACACCTAGGGTTTTTTTAAATTTGGAACAACCAGTTAGCCTAATGTGCATGTCTTTTGGACTATGGGAGGAAGCCCATGCAAGCACATGGAGAACATGGAAACTCCACACAGGAAAGCCTAAGCCCGGGACTTGAACCCAGGACCTTCTTGGTGTGAGGCGGATGTGCTAACCACTACGCCACCGTGTCACCGCTGTTTTAAATTGAGGGTTAAAATCAGAGGTAGAATGTCACTTATATGTGATAATACATAAGCAATAATACATTTATCCCATATACCAACAGAAGAGGAAACATTCTATTATATTCATTTAGCAAGGTAAAAACAAACTTGTTCATACCTCAGAAACTGTTTTCACACACATCCCCTTTGTGTGTTCTGATGAGTGTAATCTCCCGTGCCTTTTCTCACAGATTATTCAGCTAGTGGAGGGAAAAGCTTCTGCGTATGTATTTGCCAGTCCGGGCTGTAAGAAGTGGGACACATGTGCAACTGAAGCCATTCTGCATGCTGTTGGAGGTAACATCTCATTTCTCTTTGTGTTTTTTCCTTCTGGTTTATTTTCACTCTCCTAAAATCAAGTAGTGTACAAAACACTAGTGTAAAGTGAACCTTCTTTGCTGTGACCCCAAAGGAAAACTGACAGACATGCACGGAAATGCTTACCGCTACGATGCCGACGTGAAGCACATGAACTCGGCTGGTGTATTAGCCACACTGCGGGATCATCAGTTTTATGCAAGCAGAGTTCCCCAGTCCGTTCTCGAGGCACTGCAGTCCAACTGAAACAGCCACAGCGGCTTTACGGAACACCTCTTGCCTTTCAATTTGATTCCTTTCCACTCAGAAATCATTAGAGAAGGGTTACCGACTGTATAGTGGTGTTGTCATCAGTGACAGAAAATAGATCTGAGTTTGTACCTAACAAGTTTTTGTTTTTATTAATCTCAAAAGTTTCACATTTGACTAATTATAATATATATATTATATTATAATAATATAATTATATATATTTTGGTATCAGAACACTAAGATTTTATACATACATGAGTCATTAGTTAATTGTGTTCAATGTCGAACATATATATTATGTTAGTTGTGTATGTTTGCTGACTAGCCCATGTGCCATAAAAACAAATAAATTTACATTCTGAAGATTTGATTTATTTTATGCGTCTGCATCATTTTCTATATGTGCAAATTTGATTTCTGCTTCATCTGTCATTGCCTGTACCATAATAATTATGATTATGATAATAATAGATTTTGCTAAGAACTCTAAACAGCATACTGTCATAAAGGTAAAATTGCCAGTTAATTTTATTGTTGTCATCCACTGTTGATATTAGCATTAACTCTAAAGACCCTTTTACTGAGATTAATTTTTCTTGTATTACATCAAGCAGTTCACTTTTTTTTTTTTTTTTATTTTTTTTTGGTCAACTTCCATCTGTGCTTAAAGTTCCTATTATTTAGTGGTTCCTGTTATGCTGATACAACCGCATCAGTCGCAGGAGACTTGCTCTGATTTTAAACTCTTTACCATCACTTATAGGTTGAGAAACAGCCTTCAGGCAACGAAACAAACAAAAAAGTTCTCCAGAAAATCTCATAGTCAGAACCTAACACTGATGAGCTAGAGATGATGTACACATACACATGGGACATGAGAAGAGATGAACTCTAAAGAGCACCAAGGCACCAAAAGCATAAGTATGTCTTGCTCATTGATCAGTAGCAGAAACATCCATATCTTTAGAAGTAAATTTTCCATTTTGCTTCCTTTCGTTATTTCTCTTTGGAGATTTTGGCTTGCTGTCTTCCTGGAAGACATTTTACAAACAGAAAATAAAGGAGCAGTCATGCTTGAATTGAACTTTGTGTTTTCTTCACAAAAATCAAGTGATTATGTAAAGGTCTAGTTTCATGTGATGTCAGGAGGATCATAGTAATAATAACTCAGTGAATAGCTTTATCTTTTTGGCTACATTAAGAACACAGCAGGATGAGTGCTATGTATATGAGCATGGATAAAAAGATTTTATTATTTTATTTTATTAACCGTGAGCCTGACTTCTTTAAACAAACCAAATATAAAATTTTGGGTGTCATTTTTAATGTATACCTTTTGAGTTTGCATATTTTTGCAATAATGTATTTAGCCATTCACCTGGCGGCATCTCAATACATATTAATGTTCATATCAAAGGCATGTTTAAGCTGATGGTAAGACCACATTAAGGTAATTAACAATTCCTTAGTGGTGAATTAGATGCTGCAACTGAAGACTACATGGCAATACGATACTGTTAGATTATTAATAAATAGTCTGCAAACAGGTTTCTTGAAACTTTTTTTTTTAAATAGTTTTGGAGTTTTTAAGCAACTGAAATGAATGGACCACAGTCTGTGTAGAGTTCTGAGCCTCTGTTTCATGCTGACCATCTTAATGCTTGTTGGATTAGCCCATTGGCATTATATTTTGTATATAGCACGGTTCTTCCCATTGCCCAGAGTTTCCAAACATATAATTGCAGAGCTGCTTAGTGCTGAAAATCTAAATGCTTAGTGCTACTCTAAAATTGTCAATATTCAAGATGGCACCCACATTGTTTAAATCATATATTTTCATATAAGTGTTTTATTTCAGTTTGTGTTTGTATTTAATGTACTTTTTTCTTGCAAGATGAATCTCGTGAGTTCAACTGGCTTATTTAAGGAAATATAAATTTTAATTATGGTATTTTATCATTTATGGAACAACAGAGAAGTTTATATCAAATTATTACTAGCCATATGAAAGGTTCCTGAAACCAGAGACATGTTATAAATAACACAAGAAAATTTTATCAAGTAACTAATATTTCAAGAACTAAAAATAGTATTGAAAATAAAAATAGAAAAATTATTTTCATCCCTTGTCATACTTACATTTTTATGGGGTAATTGTCACTGAAGCTCTGTGTAGTGAAAGCTAAACGTGACAGTTTTGGATTGGCAGAAAGGTGACCATTTTTAAAATCAATATTTTTGATGGCCAGTGTTATTTTATAATAGTCATTTGAACTTCTGCACCTGCCTGTGTCACCATTCGAACTATATTTTTGCAACAAGCCAAACAACTACCTGAGATTATAATTACAACTAACTTGAAGCAGTGCATGAAGCCCTGTGGATGGGATGTTAAAACAAAAAAAAACAAAAAAAAACCCACAATCTAAATTTTTGTCCCCTTTGGGTTTCCACAGTGGGACACTAACAGAGAGACAGGCCCAGTTGCTAGTATACTGCAAAGTGGTCTACCTATTACAAGGTACATCCCACAATTCCAAGTATAACAAGGGGCACAAGGGCTCAGTGGTTAGCACTCTTATCTCACAGCGAGAGGGTTCAGGGTTTAAATCTCGGCAACAGACCTTACTGTGTGGAGTTTGCATGCTCTCCCTGTGCTTGTGTGAGTTTCCTCCAGGTGGTCTGGTTTACTTTTACATTCCAAAAAAATGCACATTTGGTCAACTGGCTACACTAAAATGCCCATAGGTGAGAATGTGAGTGTGAAAGATTGTTTCTGTCTGAGTAAAACTTGTGACTTGTACAGGGTGTACCCTACTTCTTTCCAGAAGTGAGCTACGATTGGCTCCAGCTTCTCCCCACATCTCTGACAGATAAGCGGGATAGACAATGAATAGCTGGATGGATGGGTGGATACAACTACAACCTGAGCTCCATTCAACATGTGGGAAATGTTAATTACTGATTCTCCTTCTGCTATTTCATGGCTACGGCACATGGGGTCAGTAGACACACGCTGGTTTATATTGCAATCCACTTTTCTAAGTAAACATGCACATTTGAAGTCATGGCAAGAAGCATCATAGCTTCCCTAAATCAATCCTCCATCTACTTTATTATTTGCTCACATGTTCTTCTTGTGTCTGCATGGCTTCTTCTAGGTCCTCCAAGTCTCCCCTCAACCGTCCAGAAACCTGCAGGTAGGAGGGCTTGAGTATGTGCTATGTGTCCCATGATAAAGGATTCAATATCAAATGAATACCCATAATAAATAAAAGCGGAAGTTAATACTGTGCGAAGTAAAAGGGGGGAAAAAACATTCGGAAGACATCATTCATTCATTTATTCATTCATCTTCACAGGTTTTTTTTCAAGGTCATGTTGGATCTAAAATAAATTATCTTTACACAAGTTTTAAGTGAAAGGAGGTGCACTTGAGCAAATAATCATGGATCTATAATGTTGAAAGGAAACAACTTCTTGACCCTGTCCTCTTCACTGTAACTCGATTTAATTGCCAGCACTGAGCTTCTATAATTGTGCTGTCTCTAAGGCTTAAGAACCTGTGGTGGGGTAATTAGCCTTAAAAATGAATTTACAGCAATTTATTACCACAACATGTGGTTCACTAAGAGGTAAAATGTGGAGCTTTATACCAAAGACTTTATACCCCAGTGTCTGGAGGTGATATTTTTATCAGGCACATTTGCACCACACCAAACAATTAAATCCATACCTAAGGGAATGTGCACTATTTTCTTTAGAACATTTTTGAACCTGTTCAGCAAAATCTTTCTAAAAGCCATATGGCCTGAAATCTGGTCAACTCATGTTAGTATGTTTAGGGATTTTATTCAAAAAGCTCTCTGTATATTATGTATAACAACCACGTATTGCATGCCTTAGGAGGTTTATGGTTTTGCAGTGCATTAAAAGTTGTGATGTTAGAAATCTTGATCAGATATATTTAGGTGAATACGTGGTCAGCAATGATGACTAAGATGCCACTTTAACAGCTCTAATGCTACTATCCTAACAATAAAGCTATATATGAATGTATATAAAGTGTTTATGTGAGGTGGTCTGTGAAAACCTGCCAAATGTCACAGTGGCTTGATTGTGGCCAAACAGTCACAAATGACAAAACGTATTTTTTAATCACATTTTTGTTTGCAACTTACTTTGGCAAATCTACTTAAGAAAAACAAATGTAATTCGGCTCAACAGCACAAAATGTTTATTACTAACTAAACCTTTTTTTAAAAGATCATACTAAGTGGATAAAAATGTGTTTTAGGTTTTGAATAAAGTAGGGAATGAAAAATAGTATTTATGCTGATAAAGTATTTTTAATATAGTATTTATTCCATGTTACTCCCTCATTGCATTTGGGATGAAGTAATCAAAATGTTTCCTGTCCTTTTCACTTTGGGGTTTAAAATGCTAGAACATGTGCTTTAGACAAATGTGTTTTAGCTCAGGGAAGTTTGTAGTTGTGAAAACTACATACAGTGGTATAAAATTTCACAATTTCAAAATGTGAAGAGTTTTCCCGGACACAGAGACTAAAGGCATTTCCTGATTAATGTCTGTACATATAGACTACAAACAGTGGCAGACTGCACAGCATTTGTGCTGATATTGCTCAGCTAAACACACACCATCAGTCATGCAAAAGGAAATGAGCTTGGCAACGGAAATTGAAGAGGGAAATATATATGTTTTGTAACAATCTATATAATGGGAGTATGGAATCTGCTGTCAGTGTTCAAGCACACCCCCACCCCTCACTCTTTCTTGCTCTCTCTCTCTCTCTCTCTCTCTCTTTCTCTCTGTCTCTCTCTCTCTCTCTCACACACACACACACATACAAACTTCAACACACTTGACATGTAATGACCTTGACAACAATACACAACGTTATTATGTTACAATTGTATGGAGCATTTGACAATCTTAATGTTTTGAAAACAGGGTTAAAAAAAGAATAAACCCCCTTAAAATATTTACATTTTGTTCCTTTGCAGGCCTGAAATGAAGACACAACTTAAAACAGCCAAGTAAAATATAAAATAGCAACAGATCAGAAAGAAGAAAAAAAATCACTGAGATGGTTAAAGGCTCACCCCTCTTAAAAAAAGTACTTGTAATCTCAATAAGGTTTAACTAATCACCTCTGAACTGCAGAGACATGCCTCGTTAAGCCGTTTGGGTTTCTAGAACATTTCCAGCAGACATAAATTTCGAAGTCATGTTTAGTCAATTATTTGTTGGTTGCTTTCTGACTATTAAGTGTGCTCAGTGCTTTTATTATGATTTAGTTTCCAACAGTACAAAAAACTCAATGGGTTAGTAACTTTTTCATTTCATATCATTTTCCAAACTGCTTCATGCTTAGTTGGTCACAGGGAGGCTGGAGCCCATCTTAGCCAACTCTGGGCAAAGGCAGGATACATCCTGAATAGCTCGCCAACACACACAGACTCATTTACACTAACATTCACACCAAGGGGCAATTGAGAATATCCAGTTAGTCTAATGTGCATGTCTTTGGGCTGTGGGAAGACACAGAAGAAACCCACGCAAGAACAGGGAAAACCTGCAAACTTTACACAGAAAATTCACAGAAACACATAGAAACAGGATCTTTTTGCTGTGAGGCAGAAGTGATAAGCACTATGCCAACGTGATGCCCAGCATAGCGGCATTTGCTGTAATAATGTAATTCAGCTGCTAAATATATACATCCCATCTAAAATACTGTATGTCCGCTCTGAAATGTACACATACAGTACGCTACAATAAAGTCAGTGTTAATAGGTCATAATTGCAAATGTAATATTATACAGAAGGCTATTTCTTAACGCAGTGGTAATAAAAACATGCCATTTTCCAAAATACACTATTTCATCAAGGTGCTAAAACAGCATGCTCACTTGTGTACTGTTTATTCCTCTTAAGAGGATGTGTGAACAGTTTCAGTGACACGAATACATTCATTTAGTAATGAACTGATATTACTGCCTGTAAAAAAGCCTGGGTCTGAAAAAAGAGGTTATATAGCCAATAGTGTTTATTCTAATAGCTAACAATGTATATATATTTCTTATACATTCATTCCTTCAGCTTTAATAACTACCTTATCGTAGTCAAGAGGTTTACTGAGCCTGAACACTGGACATGAGGCAGATATACACCCTGAAAGGGATACCAGTCCATTACAAGACACCATGTGCACACACACATTCACACCTAGATGCAATTTATCTTATCTTTGGAGGTGTCAGGAAACTAAAGAGCCCAGAGGAAACCCACACAGACACAGAGAGAACATGCAAACCTGCACACAAGCAGGAATCCGAGCTCAGGATTGAACCAGGGACCCTGCAACTGTAATTTGAGATTGGATGTTGGCAAACGCCCAAAAACAAGCAAGAAAAACATAAGAAAACAAATAAAAATGACCATCACGTTTATAAGACACAACAGCATGCATTGGCTATTTGGAAGTTACTTGATGCCTTACAAAACCACAACACTTGGTTGTTCTTCAATATTATTTGTGATGCACAAGGGTGTATTAGCATTTATACTGCAGATGTATTTTTAACCGCCTCTGAAAGTCAGCTCAAGCAGTCAGAATATTCAAACATGAGCTGTAACAGATGAAAAGACAAGATGTATACAGATTTGTGTTTTGGTGCAATAGAAATGAGTAGCCTGCACAAACGTTTGCTTTAATTATTTGTATGCCCCCTTCGTGGTCCAGCGAGCTGTGCAAGTTGTTCCCTGCATTTGACCGGAGTCAGCTGGGATGGGCTTCAGTCTCACTGACTGTAACCCTTATAAAGGAGGAAGTAGCGCAGCATGAAAAGCCCCCCTCCCACCAATTTATTTGCATTACCTGTAACACATGCATAAAATTTAAATTGGAAACCTAAACCTACAAGTGATGTGGAGGTAAAATTATCAATTATATTGCATTTGCCAACAAAACAGAACAGTATGTCCTGGAAAGAACATGACTAATTGGAGTCTTGGCTATTAAAACTTAATCTACACGCCCTCATAACTGAAAAGGCTTTATCAGAAAATGTGTTAAACAAGAGAAAGGGCACGAAATATCCTGAGGTTCTTTCTGGGTGTTGATTGTATGTCCAAAAATGTAATGCCTCTACCGATAGCTGTGTACTAGAAAGGTTTCCAAGAATTCCAAAACCCCCAAAGCTCCCTGGTCTGTGCAGAACTGTGTTTTAGATGTTGGTTCTAATCCATGCTCATCCACCACGAAATGGGTTTATTAAGAGTCTCCCAGACCGCACTGCTTTCATTCACTGAATTACAGACCAGGTGGTGAATAACAGATAACTTTTTTAAACCTCAGCGAACATACGCTGATGGAAATTTGCTTGGAAATAAAATACATTGTGTGTTTGATGCAATGGGTGATTTTGTCTTAAAGGTTAAATATTCCACCCAACATTGAGATGGTTTTCTTATGTGCAAACGCTTTAATTAATAATAAAAAATAATCCAGTAATAGAGATTACATACACATCTACATCCTAGGAGAGTAACACAATGCAATTATCTTTGTGTTTAAAGGTCTGTGTCCACTAAAGGCATTTTTATTTTTTTTGCACTGACACCACTCACCTATTACCAAAGTGCTTCCAGAGCACTTCTCTCAGCATTCTTACACAGTCTTGATTTCAAATAATGATCGTGTGATCCCTTCAAAGATAAACTGTAAATGACTGGGTTTTCAATGATGAGCAGGATCAGTTTCTCCTTTCCTATTGTTGACAAGTTAATTCATTCACTGATTTGCTGAATTGCTTAATACTACCACGATTATGACTTTCAGCCGACTCTGGGCTAAGACGAAGTATACCCTCAACCACCAATCCATCACAGGGTCAAAATATGCAACCATTCACACTGACACCTAGGGGAAATTTGGAGCCTATTGTACATGTCTTTGGACTTTGAGGGAAAACTAGAGCACATCCAAACTCCACACAAAAACTAGGACCTTCTTACTGTGGATGTACTAACCACTAAGCCTCCGCGCTGCCCCGAAAGATTAATTGTATATATTTTTTGGCAATGACATATCAAAACAGGTATGACGGTCAGGTGAGAAACCTCCCATCATTCAAATTTAAATTAAAATTAAAATTTTATTTGTCACATACAAATTATACACAGTACAATATGTAGTGAAATGCTTAGTACGACTG
>JAOUQZ010000008.1:20248180-20260634 GCA_028564935.1 Neosilurus hyrtlii | reverse complement strand
TGCAAAGTGACAAGTGTCTGTAAAGTGACAAGTGTCTGTGTGCAGCAGTCAGCTGAGGTGGATGTTTATGTGTGGGGTTAGAATCTAGTGTCCAGGTACCAGTGTTCTGGTTCAGGGCCCGTACGGCCTGCGGTCCTTCTCATTCGCTCAGTGTTTGCTTTCAAGGAACAATTTAATTTTCTACCTTAGAGCAGATATACTATACTATAAAAATAGAAAACTTAAAATGCTGTACAGGGGCTGTGGTGGCCCGGTGCTGGATTACTGATGCCAAGGCCGGGGGTTCAGGCTCCACTATCACCGAGTTGTCATTGCTGTCCCCCCAGTGCAGCTAACTGGGTTATCAAAGGCCATCCATGTCTCTCACTGTCTATGGTGAGAGGCATTTAAAAGAACCATTGCTGACTTTCGTCAAGAGTAGGCTACATTGCCGTCAGCGTGTTTGTGCCCTGCAATGGCCTGGAGAGCTGTCCAGGATGTACTCTGCCCTCACCCAGATTCAGATGAGATGGGCACCAGCCTCCCCACGACCCTTATTAGGATAAAGTGGTTCAGAAAATGAATGAATGAATGAATAAAAATATTATACAAGGACAAGAAAGCAAAAATAAACAACATATATCTCTAAGCTTATAAGTAAAAAAAATGTTCTGAAACCATGTTAAAGAAAATAAGTTAATTCTCAAATCTCAAATAAAGTTTTTTTTCCTTTTATTTTTGTTTGCTCCATCCCACAATATTTCCTAATAAATGTAGCTGGTAATTTGAACAATAGTGACCCTGACCAGGCAGTTGCTAAAGATGCAGTGAATGTACTGCACAAACATAGCTGTTCTTTATCCCGCAAGCTTAATATTTGAAAAACCTCCTACTCTCTATTCCAGTCCTGATGCACACCCGGCACATCTCAACCAAATGCCCTATGCTTCTCTATGGCAAGCTTTCTTAAAAAACTAACAAACATATAAATAAATAAAATCCATTGTGCACCTCCAGTTTGTATCCATATCTGCCCAAGTACAGATATGAGTACTGTTATTCTGAGTAATGTGCAGTATTTGTATTTGTTTGCACTCATTCTCACTCTCACTCATTTGCTTAAACGCTTAATCCAGCGAGGGTCGCGGGGTGGGGGTGGGGGCTGGAACCTATCTCAACTAACATTGACACTCAATAACCATTTACATTGACACTCCTTTGGAACAGCCAGTTAGCCTAATGTGTGTGCCTTTGGATGGTGGGAGGAAACCAGAATACCTGGCGGAAACCCATGCAAGTATGGATAGAATATGCAAACTCCACACAGAAATGCTCAAGCCTGGAAATCGAACCCTGGACCATCTTGCTGTGAGGTGGACGTGCTAACCACTATTCCATGTGTCATATATATATATATATATATATATATATATAAAAATGGCATTATATTATTAATATAATAATAAAAACTATATAATTCACATTTGCTGTAATTCTTCATAGTTCCTTCTTCTAAGTGTGAATACCTTCCTTATATTAAAAGCTTGGTTAGCACTTCCACCTTACAACAAAAAGCTGGTAGGTTCAATTCCCATGCCCAACGATGATGTTTCTCTGTGGAGTTCAGTTTGCATGTTGTTCCCGTGGTTGTGTGGGTTTCTGGTGTTCCGGTTTCCTCTCAAAGTCCAAAGACATGCACAATATGCTAATTGGATTCTTGATTGTCCCTAGTTGTGATTAGTTGTGTGTCTGTTTTGGCCCTGTGATGATCTGGGTGTACCCTGCCTTCACACAAAGTTGGCTCAGATGGCCTCTATTCTCCCAGTGACTCTAATAAAGCATAAACGTACTGAACTGTACTTTGAACATTATTTAAAATCCAAATAATGCATCATCTATATATTTTTCTTAAGAATTAAAAGTAACTCAATACATAAGCATTTAACAAGAAAAAAAAACAATCAAAGTGGGGACTTACAATTTTGCATGATGCCGATGACTTGAACAAATCATTAATCATTTATCAAAGTGATGATTTGAGATCAGCAATCTGTGGGAGCCCCCTGAGAAAAGGGAATAAAAATGGTACTGGGTAAATGGTCCTGCTTGCTGGGTTACTTGTTTGCCACTAAATGTTACGTGTAAAGGTCCAAATTATTGCTATTTTTGTCAGCATCATCTAAAACTATTCTGTTTGTATTTTACATCCAAAACCATCTTAAACAAACAAAATAACAAAGAAAAAAACATCTCATACTCATTAAATTGAATCTGCCCGTGTTGGCATGATGCTTGTCCACGAATATTTGTCAAACTGTAATAAGAAATCCTTCTGGATTTAGAGGAATTGTAAATGGAAATGTTTTCTATCAAGGGTCTAACATTGCTTTATGTAACTGAAAATAGGCTTGTGTTCAAAAGGGGATTTCATTTCATTGCTCTGGCACATTGGTTCCACTTCAGAGATCACAAAAGATGAGTGACAGGGTTCGTCATAGCTGTGTGCCTTCAAACTGAGCGGATTTTCGAAAGTGTCCAAAATGACATTCTGTAATGTGGATTGAATCTGGTCATTAAAACTGGAATTTAAGATAACTGCTCTAAACTGTCTGCCTGTGCTCTCTCTCTCTCTCTCTCTCTCAGTGGGTGTGTATGTGTATGTGTGTGTGTGAGAGAGAGAGAGAGAGAGAGAGAGAGAGAGTCTTTCATTCAGCTGCATAAATAAAGCAGAGGCAAGGTTTCATCTCCGGAGCTTCAGAGATGGTCCCTGTGCAGTAGGTGTGAAACATACAGTAGGCGGAGGATTGTGCTCTGCACCATCATCCATGCTAACACTCCTTTATCCCAAAGCTCTGCTCACATTCGTTACATCTCTCTCCACTCTTCTCTTAAAATGTACTTCTCTACTGTTCTTTTTTTCCCCAAGAGATATTATCTCCACTTCAGAATTTCATGACTGATGTGTATGTAATTGTAACCTATCAATGGCCCTATTTTTATTTAGTTGTTGTTTTTTTCCCCTCTTTTTTTTTCTCAGACCACAGAAGAAACGCACGAAGGCCAGTTTAAGTGTTATCAGCAGGTACACAGTGCCACAGGGGAAGGGCAGGAAAGAGATATGATATCCTTGCCTGACAGGGGGAAAGATTTCCAAAAAAAGGCATGTTTTCCAAAGTCAGTGATGTATCTCACTCCTGGTAGTCATCACAGGACAGAAATGAAGCAGTGTTGCTTGCTGATAGAAGGTTAAAAATAAGAAGGAGAGCCTCAAGCAGGCACATACTGTGTCTCTCTACTACCAGGCTTGAGTTATTTTCCTACTATTTATTACTTCTGATTACACATTTCTACAAAGCAACACAATATAATGAACAGAGATGTGCATGATCTGGACTAAAACTCAAAATATAATGAAAGCAACTGGGGGCAGTGGTGGCTTAGGGGATAAGGCCCTGGGTTACTGATCAGACGGTTAGCAGTTCAAGCCCCAGTTCCACCAAGTTACTACTGTTGGGCCTTTAAGCAACAACTGCTGAGTTTTATAAATGAGATAACAATATAAGTTGCTCTGGATAAGTGTGTTTGCCAAATGCCATAAATGTAACGTTTGTTGACATTTAGATCTTTGTGTGTGCCTCCTTTCCAAAGAAATGCAGATTTGGTCACCTGGGCCCTTTAATAGATTGGAGACCTGTTTAGGGTGCCTCTCACCCAAAGTCAGCTGGGATTGGCTCAAGCGTCCTCCTGACAGACAAGGTAATGCATGGATAAATGGAAGACTGGATAGATGGAGAACTCAATAGTAGGAGCATTTCTACCCAAACACACAAATGACATTAACGCATAAAATTTAAAAAGAACTTAGCTATTTACAATGACAAATAGGACCAATAGAACCCCAAGGAATGTTATTTTTGAAGTTTCTAAGCAGTACTGAAAATGTGATGTAAGCTGAAGTCTCACATACTGCTGGGATTTTCTATTTGTGAACAGTGCTAAATTTGTATGCATTTCTACACTTATCAGAATAGACAAAGCTCTACTTTGATCAATGTAATAATGTGTACAAATTTAGCTTATATCATACATTAATCTAAAATGACACCTTTTCAAAGCCAATTTAACGCCTGACACATATTCAAAACCCTCTTTCATAGAATTTCTTTAAGTTTGTTGCTGATAAAGCTGATTCAGTTTGTAAACTTTTTACACAGTAGTAAAGTTTATTATAGGCCTTACTGAAGGGACATCTGGTGACTGTTAGGGCCAGATGTCTTTCAATTGTACACCTAAAACTGACTGTCAAATTGTCCTCACTTTAAAATGTAAAGCACCACTTACTTACTTGTTGTAATACTTTATATTATTATTACTATTATTATTATTATTATTGTTATTATTATTATTATTATTATTATTATTATCATTAATATGAATAATAATATTTTTATTTTACCAAAATGAGTCATGTGAAATGAGAA
The DNA here is from genome assembly GCA_028564935.1 of Neosilurus hyrtlii. Lineage (NCBI taxonomy): Eukaryota > Metazoa > Chordata > Actinopteri > Siluriformes > Plotosidae > Neosilurus > Neosilurus hyrtlii. The sequence continues at coordinate 20,256,174 of JAOUQZ010000008.1, read as the reverse complement.
TATGCCTATAGGGCTAAAATATAACTTTGTCATTATGGTTGTTTAATGCTGTTATAGATTTTCATTAAAATCATAAGATATGTCATTCAGGTCAGTGGTGGCTTGGTGGTTAAGACGCTGGATTACTGATCCAAAGTTCAGAGGTTCAATCCCCACCATCACCACTGTTGGGCCCTTGAGCGAGGCCCTAAACCCTTTACTGCTCGTTCATATAAAAATGATAACTGAAAGCGCTCTGGATAAAAGCATCTGTAAATGTAATTTAAATGTAGTATGGTGCCACAGTACAGCTAACTGGGTTATCAAAGGCCATATATTATTATTATTAATAATATGAATAATAACTGTCTTTTGTGAGAGGCATGTAAAAGAACCATTGCTGTTGTTCATAAAGATAGGCCATTGAGTTGCTGTCAGCGTGTTTCTGCCCTGCGATGGTTGGCGAGCTGTCCAGGTTGTCGAGCTCTTCCCTCGCCCAGAGTCGGCTGAGATGGGCGCCAGCCTCCCCGTGACCCTAATTGGGAGTAAGTGGGTCAGAAAATGAATTAAAAAATGAAAATATGGTTCTTGATGTACAGGGTGACCCACTAAAATTTCCCACATTTCAAAGGTAAATTAAACGAAAATTATTAATCGAATTATTTCCACACATGAAAATTCATTCAATACAGTTTTTATATATCATGTTTTAAAGATAAAATACTCCAAATGGTTGCCTATACAAGATTTTTGAAGGCTGCTATGTTTCGATACGTCATGTTGGGTGGAGCAGCAACGATCTCCTGCTGAATAGCAACCATAAGTGCTTCAAGAGTTTGGATACAATGAGAGTACACTCATGATTTAGGGTGCCCCCCAGAAAAATTCACATGGGCCGAGGTCAGGGAAACAGGCCGTCCACCCAACAACAAGATCACCTGATCCAAAAACATCTCCCTCAGCACTTTCAATGAAGTATGAGCTGTGTGTCCTGTAGATCCTTCTTGCTGGAACTACACACTGAGTTCTTCAAGCTGGGGTTGGTTTACCAACAGACCTTGGTACTGCCTCCCGTTCCGCAAGTTTCATGTGTGTAAATTATAACTTGGTTATCTTAACTTTTTTATTTTCCTTTGAAATGTGGGAGCAGTCTAAAGACATGCAGATTAGGCTAATTGGCTGCTTCAAATTGTCTCTAGGTGTGAATGTGAATGATGGTGTGTGCTGGCCCAAGGATGGTCTGGTGAGCTATTCAAAGTGTACCCCGTCTTTATCCCGTATCGGTTGAGATAGGCTCCATCCTCCCTGCAACCCAACTAGGATTAAACGGTTCGTGTGAGTAAAATGAGTGTGGGAGGTTTTTTGGGTAACCCTGTATATGGTTCTTGTATAATGAAGTTTTCAGAGTATTAAAAGTTAAATGGTATAACAAATAAACAAAACATGTCATAATTGATTCACATCATGTTTTATTTATATTTACAGTAAAGATGAGCACGAACTACCAGAAATTCCCCTTTTCCCACCCCAATTTTCACCAACATCATTCTCTACTGTGGAGTTCTATAAGTTTCTTGTAGCTATCACCTCAAAGAATTTTAAGCGGGTGAACAACATTAACTCCATAGTAAAAAAGTGCCAGGCAAAAAGGCAGTATATGTATATACTTTTTTGGCAGTTAAAAAAGTTCAAACTTTCACAGACAGCATTAATTGAGTTCTACACAGCCATCATTGACCTTCTCCATCAGTCTGGTTCAGCTAGACATCCGGAGTCTGCTGCATATCATGTGAACAACAGAGAAGGTCACTGTCTGTAACTTCACTTTCTCTGACTCACTGTACACCACACAAACAAAAAGGAGGGCTGCCAAGATCATCGCCGCCCTTCCCCCTCGTGTAGATGGTTCCTTTCCATCAGAACAACCACATGCTTGATTTAAGAATAGTTTCTTTCCCAGAGTAGTTGCACTATGTAACATGACCCTTACCTGGAGTATTGCACTTCTGAACATTACACTTATTATATTTATAAAAGCACTTGTGCGCCTTACTTACGATCACATTTATTGAAAAATTTGTTCTTGCATCACTTTATAATTGTCCTGATCTTGCTGCCCTCATTTATTTAGTCCATGTCCATTACAAGCAAATACACCATGACACATTTTTTGTATGTTAGCATACATGTCTAATAGAACATTTACAGCAGTTGGTAGATTCCCTAATCGAGAGGGACTTAGATTTTTTAAATCCCATTTACACAGCTGAATAGTTAAAGCTTAAAAGCCTTGTTCAGGGGCCCAGTGGTAGAAGTTTGGTGGTGCTGGAGCTTGAACCAAATCTGGATGCTGGGGCTTGAACCCAATCTGCTGGTTGGCCAGCTAGAATCTTAACCACCGCACCACCGATGCACCACCAGCACCACTAAAACTGATTCTGATATAAAGCAGAAAGCTACTGGAAGCTCAAGGAGCAACAATGTTTATTGTCATGACTTTATAATGAATATCATCCTCGAAAGTGCCATATTACAGCTTTGTCCACAAGAATATTGCCACTTTGCATAAGAAATACAACAGTTTTATGACAGATTAAGTAGCATTTGTAGCCCTATGCCCTGCTTTCTTATTATCAGATATTTATTACATTTAAAAAACATTGAATATTCCATTCAAACTTTTTAAAAGGTTACTCCTCATCTCTTACAAAAATGTATAGGAAATTAATTTTTAATTCAGTCATTCATCTGCTGAACTGCGTAATCCTACTAGGGTCGCAAAGAGGCTGGAGCCTATCTTGGCTGAACAGACCCTGAACAGCTTTCCAGTCCATTGTGTGGTCAAAACACACACACAACTATTCACACTTACACCTAGGGGCAATTTGGAACTGCTAATTAGCCTAATGTGCATCTATTTTACAGTAACCAGAGTACCCAGAGGAAACCAATGTAAGCACAGGAAAAACATGCAAACACCACAAAATAATGTCTTTGTGAAGCCTGGGACTCAAGCCCAGAACCTTGTTGCTGTGAGGTGGACCAGCTAACCACTACACCATTGTGCCATGTGTATACCTGTATAGGAAATTGCACTTATCAAATCATGCACTTTATGGGTGAGACTGTATAAACATGTGCTGCATGAGGAGCATGAACCAGAACAATCAAAAATGAATAAAGGCCAAGGCTAAATTTATACATGTTTATAAGTGAGCTTATCTGTGAAATGTATACAATAGGAATTTAATTAACATGGACAATGTTATTGTTCAAGTACAGCTAAAGGGAATAAAGGCTTTAGAAGGGTGTACAATGCTACCTCTTACTGCTTAGTGCACTCCACCCAAAGCCCATTACCCTCTGACCTTGTGTTTAGAGTTGGGTAAATGGATATAGTTCTATTACACTTTAAGAAAGTGTAACAGAAAGATGTAGCGTTGAGGAGTTGACCCTTGCTCTTCAACTGATGCTGTATTCGGTCCGACAAGCCTGCGGCACATTCTTAATTATTTCTTACTGATGGCCTAATCCATCAAGTGAAACAGTCTCGAAGACTTCCAGAGTAGACAATCTGAGTAGAGTGTAAGGCAGATTGGAGGTGGCTGGGGAAGGGAGTGGGGTGTGCTTTTGTATTACAGTAACACCTTCAGTGCTTTATGGGCTCTGAAAGAGAAAGACGCTTCTTTGCTAATCTTAGCCCCTGCTGGCAGATATTAGTTGTGCTTACACAAAAGGAAAGTAGTGAGAAAGACAAAGATATACCTGAAGCACTGTGATAACTCTAAGTATTAAATAGCGAGAGGGAAAAAACAGACAAATGACCAGCCTTATTATTTCTGGCATAATATTTTACTGAAGTTCTGCCAAAATGAAGCCTTGATCTAAAAATATGCTGTAATATTCGATGTCTAGAATGCATGTTAATCCATGTACAATGACCATCCTTCCAATATGTGTGGGAACCTGTGAAAGCACTTTATATTAATAAAATTTGACACTTTACACTGTATGGTATTTGGGAGCAGTATTGAAGGACTAGAAACTGCCTTGTGCAGCTGGTGGATGTAACACTCGTTGTTTTAGGTCACTTGATGCTCAGGTGAACACAAATGCCAGAGCTGGCGGACTGCAGTGAGTATGCACACTGTATTTTACTTAGTTACCTGCTAGCTCAGCTAAACTAAGCTTGAAAGTCAACCATTTTAGAATTTCTCCACTACCCCAAACACCATGTTTGCTTCCCTTTCTGAGTCATTCATTCACTCATTTACCGAATGGCTTTATTCTGCTCAGATCACAGGTGGGCTGGAGAATATCTCAGCAGAATCCAGGCGGATGCTGGGTATATGTTAAACAGGTTGCCAGTCCACCACAGGGCCAGAACACACAATAATTCACACTCACACCTAGGGGCGATCAAGAGTAGCCACTCAGCCTAATGTCCACACCACCGGACTATAGGAGAAACCAGGAGCACCTGGAAGAAACCCATGCAAGCACAGGGAGAATATGCAAACTCCACTCAGAAACGCCCTCACCAAGCCCAACCCTCTAAAAAATACAGACTGCTTCTATGTTAGCTTTAAAATGGAAAACTGATTCTCACTTTAACTTTTTGCATCACACGCATCAGTTTCTTTTTCATCAGCCAAGTAAAAAAAAAACATTGCTGTTTTTACACAAAACCTTTACAGCTGTAAAGGTTAGATTTCTTGTTGATGTGTTTTTATTAGGTCATTTAAACATTTTATTGCTTTGTGTGAAAGGGTAAGGTGCATCCATCTTTAGTGATCTGATCACAAGTAGACAGCCAAAACATACTTGGCATTTTCAAAGCATCTCCACTGACCACTATCTTCAGTGATACGATTTCATGCATCGTTTCCGCTGGAGGAAAGGTGTCACACACATTTATTATATCAGTCCAACACTGTTATTTTCAGGCAGCCACATTTACGAATTCTATTTGTACCTATACTGGCTGTTTCAAATGTTTCAGTCATATGGACTGTTAACAAAAGAGATGAGACCAAGAAAGACACTGCACCAAAGAAAAACACCTTTATTTATTAGACTACTCACTCATTCACTCACTCACTCATTTGTCAAGCAACTTAATCCTTCTAGGGTCGTCACACCCACCCAGCCATTCATACTCACACCTAGTGGCAATCTGGAACAGCCATGTTGCCTAATGTGAATGTCTTCAAACTGTGGAAGGAAACTGGAGTACCCGAAAGAAACTGATACAAGCACGGGGGAACATGCAAACTCCTCACAGAAATGCCTGAGCCCCAGGACTCAAAGCTAGAGCCTTCCTGCTGTGAAGTAGATGTGCGTCGTGCCACTCTTATTAGACTAGAAGCAAAGAATTCTACCAAACAGTGCGATTTCTAAATACTATTAAGTAATTATATATGTTACAGATAAGGCAATGATGCAGTCATCTAGGCCCTTTGCTGTTTGGGAATCATTGGGTAGCTTTTAGCTCCCATTACATTTGCACCACATATGCACCAGATGTATTTTGACTGATCAGATCACAACCACATTGACAAGACACATTTATTCCCCATTCACTAGTACTTCGGAAAGTCCAGCTGCAGGCAGATTGCCCCGCTTGATGTTTGTTAATACCGGATGTGAACGGAACTCTTTCCTTAGCAGTTTAGCAGCCCAAAATTATGTCCTTGTCTTTATAATATGCACCAGTATAGCAATGCAAAAACCTCAACACCTTGAGAGCACTTAGTGAGCCTTTAAACATCTGTAGGCAGAGTGACTGCATTTCCTGCTAAATTTGTTTTTTTGCTCCGAAAAATTACTTTATCCTTACAAGCACACAGCCAAGGCAAGGTGAGTATGTAATCTTGATGAAAATATTTCTATGTATGTATGTTTTTACTTAGTCACTCATTTGCAGAACTACCTAATCCTGTTAGGGTCGCAGTGAGGCTTCACCTATCTAAGCTGACACTGGGAGAAGGTAGGGTACCCTGAACAGCTCGCCAGATCACTGTAGGGTCAAAAACCTCAAGCTCTCTCATGCCTAGGGGCCAACCAATTAGCCTAATGTGCATGTCTTTGGACTGTGCGAAGCAAAACAGGAGCACCCAGAGGAAACCCACGTAAGGCCGGGAATCAAACCCAGAACCTTGTTGCTGTGAGGCAGACGGACTAACCACTATTAATGGATAATGAATAAATAGATATCCTTTAAGGTTGGTCATCTTAGTTGTTTTGTTTAGCACGGTGATATCTTACGTGTTTTTTACAGACCCCACAGTCAGGATTTCATGACACACAGGGAGAGAAAGAGAATAAAATATTCACCCCAATTATGAGTCAGGTCTGGATAAGATGGTGATACATATTGACACCATGTCATTACCCTGTCGATGACCCTTGAAACAATGGAAGGTTGACATTCCTTCATATCTGTTCTATCTTTTAGGATCAAATGGTCCAAAAGGGGTGCTTGGAAAGTGAACAGTAACATTTTTTAGCTTCTTAGGTGAAAAAATTAGTCAAATGCTGCAAGCACCAGGCTGCTGGTCTGAAAAATGACAGATTACATGTTTGCAGTTGCTTTTTGTTTACCTTTCTTGTTTGTGCAAGTTTGTTCTTGGGTTTGCACGCGTCACCAAATATGTTTAGTCATTTTGATGAGATCTGCTGAGTTGAAGCAGAAGCTGTTCATATTAAGACACCAGATGTGTTTTGTTCAATTTTCATTTCAGCATGATCACTGATATGTTAAATTGAGGCAAACCAGCACACACAGCTCAATCTTTCATTACGGCTTTGGAATATGGCTAAGGAGCTACGCCTCCATTTCTCTCCAGCTCTGTAGTGCTTCACTCTTCTTACTCTCCTCCTCTCTAATCACACCAATATCAGCAGCAGTCTAGGAATGCTAGATTGTTCCACTCCAGTGTGTACATCTGTGTGTATAAGATTTTGTTTGAGTGCGTGTGTTTGTGCGTGTGTGTGTGTGTGTGTGTACATGATATGAGATAGTGGTGGGAATGACTCCCAGAAGAGTGAATATGCAGCTCACGATGAATGTCTTGTAGCTCTGCTACATTTCTAATGCAAAGCAGAGTGTACCAGCAAGTGTATGTCATCATTTCTATTTCCATGATATTTCTTTGCTATTTTTTTTCAATGCTATTTCCTGTAAATGTGGCTGCATCAAACTGAAGATGTCAATTACAGTTAGATGTGTCTTTACTTTCCCCTTTTCACCCTGCATATCACAGGGTTCTTTTATAATGCTGTATAGGGCACAAACTAAGAAAACAAATATCTCAATTTAAAGACGTGCTTAAAAAAAAACATACAGAAAAACTACATTCGATTTCACTTAAGGACATGGACTGAATCGTAAACAAGACTTGAGCAATGTGTGCTAACTTCAAAAGTTGGTAATGATGCTACTGAGAACTATCTGCACTATTAATCATTTCATTTTCTTGTCCCAAAAGAGACATTAAATGTCTGTACTGTGTGGGATATATAAAATGTCAAGGAACATTGCAACTAAAAACATATCTACTTAATTTTGTATTTATTTTTTAAAATGAATACTAACTCTTTTAGAATTCATGCTTTAAACATTTTTTCAGCTGCTGTATAACATATTTTCAGATTTCCTCCAGGAACAATAAAGTAAGAGCATTACGCATATATGTGTTTTTTAGGTTAATTGGCTGCGCCAAATTGCCCATAGATATGAGTGTTAATGGTTGTGAGTATTGGTCTGGCAAGCTGTTCAGGTTGTACCCCACCTTTGCTCACAGTCGGCGAGATTGTGTTCTAGCCTCTCTATGACCCTAGTTGGATTAAATGGTATATATATATATAAAGATATAGATATAGATATATATAGATAGATATAAATAGATAAATAGATATATACATATACATATATATATACATACATATACACACACACACACACACACACACACACACACACACACACACACACACACACACACACACACACA
>JAOUQZ010000008.1:20229471-20240520 GCA_028564935.1 Neosilurus hyrtlii | reverse complement strand
ATGTAAAAAAAATTTATATATATATATATATATATATATATATATATATATATATATATATATAGTACGTGTAAAATCCCACTATTCAGTTGAATCAGTCTGCTATAGAACAGTTTCTGTATACAATGCAACACTGAAGATAATAGGGTTTCTCTTTGTTTGTTTTTTGCCTGTTTTACTGTAGAATTAAAATCCCAGGATAATGATCCTATAATTGTATATTGAATTTTCACAATTACCTCAAATATTTTAATAGTGCTGCCAATAATGTACAATGGCTGGTTTGGAGGTATAAAGGCAGTGCACATCAATATCACAACATCTTTCCAGCTGTGAAGCAGGGTATAGGCAGCAGTGTGGTAGGCTAAGTCACTACCTGGACAACTTGTAATGACAATAAAGGGGATGACTTATTCAAAACTATATAGAAGACTATAAAAAGTCTTAATAAATTAACCGACAATACAGTTTTTTAAAATAACCTCATGATCTGACCTGACCCATGATAAGAACTTCCAGGACTATTTTAAAATTGAGACAGTGTTATAAGGATGACAAACCTTTCTCCTCACTGTTTGCATTTCCCATACAAGATCTTTTCTTTTTTTTTAATATTCTAAAAACATGATAAAAACTAGTTTCTTTTTTATATTACAGTTAGATTTCAGCCCTAGTCAGTCAGCTGGAAATCCCTGTGTGAATCTATAATATGCTTAAATAATTGTAATGCAACCCTGGCAATGTAATTTTAATTGCATGACCTATTAAGAAGCTGCCGGATTTCAATTATGTACATGCATTAGTGTTCCATTCAAAGCCCTAGGAGAAATATAAGTTAACTTTTATTTAATAATATGTAATTCATGTAAATGAGCTTCATGTATGACATTGCCCTAAAAAATGGATTAGGATGTGTCTTAGCCCCACCCTTGATGTACTGGCACAATAAAATATGATGAATATTATTTTATTATTAATATTAGGATAGGTTATTGCATGGTGTAGCATACTAAAAAAAGACATGTAAACATTGTCTTCCCAAACCAAATTTGTATTCTTGCTTTCTCACTCAACTTTCATTGAAAAACAAAGATAACGTGTAATTTAACAACATCCTGATGAGAAATGTTCAGCTTATCTTGACTGGTCATAGCATGGTTCAATTAACATGCAGTAATTGACTTTTCATGATAAATTCATATCCTGCCAAGTAGTGTGGATGCAGCATATTAATGCAACATGGATAAAAAAAAAACCTTTAGCACCTTAAATGATTCAAAAAAGCCTTTAAGATGCAAGGTACCTCTCCTCTCAGGATGTCAGCACAACACTCATAAAGCAAGTTTTGCTTACTGCCTTGAAGACACTTTTCTGTTTTATTTTCTATTAGAAATGTGCCAGAGAAGCCCTGGATCCCTAGCTACCATGCATGGATTTCATCTCATAACAAGCTCAAATGTGTGTCTCATCAGCGATGGCTCATGCCACTCTGTGGATCTGCTGATTCTGTTCAGCAAAGATGAGCTCCCTTTCCTAAATCAGGAGACACAGTAGCTTCATAATTAGATTTGCTTTCCATGCAGCTTAGGCACATTCAATCTAATCTATTTATGCATTCCCTTTTTCAGGCTTCATTGAGATTCTATTGCTTCATATTTGCACATTGGCTGTCAAAAGTGTGCTTTCTTTTTCCTAACAATTTGGATCTCATTTTGAAGGCCAAGATAGGCAATGATTGCCCAATAGCCTCATACTGAATGCAGTGTGCTGGAACCTCACATACTCTCCATTTCATGTAATTCTTGGATGGAGGGGCTTAGAGAGAGCACACATAATCACATATATGACAGTCGTGGCTTCCTGTTAACATGTAACTTAGGTCAGGCTGCTGTATTCCTTTTTTATTAGTGTCTTTTACATGTACAGGAGTACTGATTTAACTGTTATTGGCTTTTAATAGCATACCAAACAACATTTTATGATTTTTTTTGACACTGCTGTGAAATATGGGGAATTTGAAATGTGTTTGTAAATCAAAGAATTAAACATCAAAGCTACAATCTACAGCCTTCTCACATTTTGTGTAAGAGCTCTGCATTTCTATAACGGAGTATGTTTCTACAGATTAGTGATTTTACAGACAACAAGTCATTTATGAAAGAATGGTCATTTTAGAATGATCTATACCTCACATTTTCTAACATTACCGGCTCGCAGATACAGCCCAGTCCCACCTGAAGCGAAGCAGCCCCATAGTGTGATGCTACCAGCACTGTGCTTTACCACAACTATGGTGCTCTTTAGGGTAAAAGCTGTCTTGATTTTTTGCCAAACATACAGTATCTCTTAGATGATGCCATTAGATGACATTTTGGTTGTTGTAGATGTATGTTTTTGTTGTTGTTGTTGTTGATTGTAAAAAAGGGCTTCCATTTTGCCCACCTACCCCATGATCCAAACATAGGAAAATACAGGACGTGAGCGGCACCTGTCAAGAATTTCTGCCGCTCTTTTAATTTTTTTTGTGGAACTCTTGTCATCCTGCTAAATTTAGACTTTTATCCACTTCCTTGAAGTCACTGCTATCTCATATTTTCTCCAGTTATTGTTGATGGAGTTTGTATGTTCTCCCTGTGCTTGCATCCCAAAATTCAAAGACATGCATATTAGGCTTGGCTGCTCCAGATCCCCCCTAGGTGTGAGTGTGAATGGTTAGGTGTTGGCCCTACAATGGTTTGGCAAACTGTTTAGGGTGAGCCCTAACTTCGCCTCCCCGAAATCCTAGTAGGAGTAAGTGGAGTGAGTATTTTGTACCTCTTTCCTAGCTGATACCTTTCATCAGTGAAGATGTTAAGAAAATCCCACAGCTGATCATTATTTGTGGTTAATCAAAATCACTTGATTGATGACCAGCTTATGAAAATTACTTTGGAAAATGTGTGCCTTTTTTCTGAGCAACTAAAAATATTTTCAGTCCTCTTAATGTTGACTGACAAAAGAGGATAAGTGAGTTTAGCTTCTTTTTAAACTAGCTACCTCAGCTGAATGAAATGTGTCTTACATTTACAACACCAAGTTAATTATACAGGAAGCAGAGCTAATAAAAGAATTTAATTACTCATGAAATACAGGGCATAATGTGAGTGGCAAGGAAACTGTCTAATTAACCTGCACAGCTTTGACTTTAAGAATGCAGCTTGTGATTGCTATTGGGTTTGTTGTTGCAGAGACCTCAAATGTCTTAACCTTGTCCACTACACTCAAATTCATTTCTAGTTAGGGGGCTAGCAGGACTCATTATGTGGAACATGTTAAGTGACATTTATTTATTTTTTTAACGTGACTAAGCTTCCCTGATGCTAGAGGTAACATCCCCCTGGCTGAAGATCTTCAGTTACTCTTCATCCAACTGAATATTTTTGGGGTTTGGGGAACTAGTGGACTGTTGTATACAGTAAAATGCTACAGTAAACTGTTCCTTCTTTAAGATGAAACAGATCATTCATATTCTGAGGATGCCAGAATTAATATAAAAGTTAGTATTAATATAAAATAAACACACACAAGGTCGATAAAACAAAGGAAAGCAAGGTTACTAATTTAATAAGAATGCACAGAAATATCTGATCATTTTAGGTATTAGGAAAAAAGAGTAAAATAAATATCTTGTAACTAGATAATTATTGGAAGTAAGTATAGGAAAATAAGCTTACACTGTGCTGTGAACACAACAGTGATTGGTTTTGGGAATTGTATGGTTTACTGGAGCACATGATAGGGACTCAGTAACCCATAGACATAAACTGCTGCATACTGTATTCATCTCCCATAACCATTTACACTGGTTAGGGTTGCAGTGGATTATGGGAATACTGGATCGGAGGTTTGAGCCGCGAGGGGGTGCCTGGCTATCTCAGGGTACCATGTACCCCTTTCACACCTGAGACCAAATTAGCAGAGCCAATTTTCCTACCAGTTTGTTGTGGGAAATAGGAGGAAACCCATGTGGACCTGGGAAGAAAATCTGAAATTCCAAGCAGACAATAATCCAAGTTCAAGTTTGAATTGGTAAATGCTGGAAATTGGTAAATGAGTGGGTAAAGCTGTATTTGCTGCAGAGTTCATGACAGTCAGTGTGTAAAAACTCACAGAAAGCATTTGCCCTCATAACTGTTTCATTTAATTTTCCAAATTGCTTTATCTTTTATTCAGGTCACAGGGAGGCTGGAGCCCATCCCAGCCAACTCCACATACCAGCACCACACACACAATCACAATTACACCTAGGGGCAATCGAGAATATCCAGTCAAACTTTGGATTACGGAAGGAAACTGGGGCTCCTGGAGGGAACCCACACAAACATGGGGAAATCATTTAAACTTCACACAGAAATGCCATTATTGGTCATTGAGCTCAAACCCGGGATTTTCTTGCTGTGTGTGAGGCAGAAGAACCAACCACTACAACACCATGTCTCCCTGTTTCCCTGACATTCTGTTTTAAGTTCTCTGCACTGTAAATAAAATTAGCACATGATGTTTTTAGTCCAAATCAGTAACTTATGATGCGCTGGTAGCATAATCTAATTGCATAATTGCAGCGAATCAGATTAAAACAACAAAATGTTCAAACTGGTCCAAATATATGAGATAATAACATTAACCTATGCCATGGCTCCAGCATTCAAAAGAGAATGTAACCTATGGCTATGGCCAGAGAGATTTGGGGCTATAGACAAAATATCTGGGGCATCAGTCTATTAGCACATGCCTGAATACATGATCAAACCTAAAAAATAAAAAATTATAATAATAAAAAAATAATGTGAGAAAAGATGCAGTGGAATTAGAACTTAGGGGACTGTAAACACAAGCATTACCTTTACTATTACATTTAATTTGCCTTGTATATAAACCTGACATACCCTGTTGTTTTCTTCCAGATTCACTCCAGCATACTATAAAATAGTCATGCATTACTGCAGCCATTCCAGGAGGAAATTTTGTATTGGTGCATGCTCCTGGCTCGCAGATGTGCCAGTAACACCTGCTGACGAACCTGAAGCCACTGGCATTTGTTAGTGCTCATCAGTCAGAGAAGAAGCTAACAATGTCTCCAGGTTAAACCCAAGAGCTCAGCTCTTTATCATCGAAGCTCCCCTCTGCTTCACCTTCAAGGAAAAAAAGAGAAAGCAATAAACTCCCATGTCACATGCTTGAGATCCCAAGCCCTGGAAATGGCAATGTTTTGATTTGTATTTTTGTATAGCACTGCTAAGGTCTTAATGCAAACCACATTTGTGTGTAGGACACAATTACTGCTTTAAAAAAAAATTAAAGAAAAAAATGTACTGCTAAAATGGATAGTGAGGCCAGAGCATTGCTTTTGCATTATCAAATCCCTGTTGTGACCCTAGACCTTTCTTACCTGTGGATTGAATAACAATTATGCTCCTGTGTCCCCACACATGACCCTTTCTTGGTTTTCTCCCTCATTAGTGGCAGGAGGAACTCCATTAGCACCCTCCCCCGTCTCTTTCTCTCTGGGTTTTGTTTTTGGGTCCATATCCTCATATCTTTCTCTTTTCTCTCACTCAGCCTCTTCCTACATTAAACCCTTTTTTCTCCTTCTTTATCTTGCCCTGTGGATATACATATACTCATCCAAGCAGCCTACACTTTGTAAATTCCATGTGATTCAGCCCTGGCTAGAAGACATCCCTTTTTTGCTGAGCCAATTTGGATTTGAATTAGATATCCTTTTCCCAAGGTCGTTCAGAATGCCCTTAGTAAAATTGCCAAAGTAAAAAAAAACAGTGGTTTTCTTAAAAGGTATCAAAAGTGTCTTAGTAACAATGTATTATGGTATTAATGTACAATAAGGTACTTTAATGTATATATATTTTTAATGCCATATCAATCCTATGTTATTTCCACATAATCAACTTGTCGATACCTTTGCATACTATAAACATTTCATTCACCACCATGCTACTTATTTCTAAATACATCCGAAAATTTTTTTAAGCTTATTCCTGATGTGCTATAAAGGGAGCTTTAAGAGAGATATTCCCAATGACTCATGGCCATGCATCCTTCAAGTCTGTTTGTCTGTTCATCAGGTCTTGCTCAAAACAGAATCTCCAAACTCAGATCTGTAATTAACTCATTCAAATACAAACAACCGAACAATTGCACAATTAATCTAAATGCTACCTGTGGCACCCGCAAGCTACATGATGCAATTCAAACCAAATTACACCAATTAGAGGCAGGTGACACTGCTCACCATGCTTACTCAGTCTTCTTCCTCTAATTATGTATTTTTGGCATGTAATTTGTTGTAATTGAAAATGTCAGGGATAAATGTGACCCACAAACAAATTGTGGCTAATTATTGTTGCACCATACAGTGGCTGACATGAGAAAGAAATAAGACATGGATTGAATGCATACCCAATACAATATTACAAGGAAGAAATTACACTGAAAGTGCCATCATGGTGACTTTGAAATATTAGTCTGCACTTTGGTACAGCTCTGTTATTGTGAAAGTGCAAAATTAAGTTCATGCTTTTCAAAATTCATTTATATTTTCATTTGCTGAACCACTTAATCCTACTAGGGTCATAGGGAGGCTGGAGCCTATCTCAGCTGACTCTGGGCAGAGGCGGGGTACACTCTGAACAAGCTCACTAGTCCATCCCAGAGAAACACACGCACAAGCATTCATATTCACACACCTGGGGTAATTTGCAACAGCCAATGAGTCTAATGTATGTGTCTTTGGACTGTGGGAGGAAACTGGAGTACCCAGAAAAAAAACCTAAGGAAGCATGGGGAGAAAATCCACTCAACTAAAACCCAGGACCTTGCTGCTCTGAGGTGGATGTGCTAACCACTACATTACTGTGCTGCCCACTTTTCAAAATTTTCATCAATATTTTGAAAATTTTTAACAACTGGTAAACCAACTGTTAGCAATGTCCAGAAAATAAGACTAGTTTTTAAATCTAAAGACAGTATGTTTGACTTTACATTTATACTTTCCCAATGGTTCAAATAAGAGTGAAGTAAACCAGCTGGAACCATGTGATTGAGGACAAGTGAAACAGCTGCTGGCCCATTTTCCCAATATATGTACAGTACCACAATGTCACTTCCACAGACGGTCTCATCTATCTTCAGTCATTCAGCAGGTAAATGTAGATACCCATTATTCAATCCAGTGCTCCAACAGGCAGGTAATTACCTCAGAGGCTGCAGAGAGCCACAGTGAACTTGACTACAAGCAGAGTAGATAAAGACAGTACTCAAGCAGAAAACTGCAGGACTATATGCAGAATACATCTCACCAGTACTCTTGTATTGTACACACAGGCCGCATTACATGGTAGACATGAAGTGACAGTGTAGTATCAAGCATGTGTGAGAATAGAAATAGCTTGCATTTGATTGAATTCTTTATGGATATAATGACTCCAAATTGTCTGGTCCTTAATTTCCCATAGCCCTATTTTTGTTTATAATGTATATATTGCACATACCCAAGTAAATAATGTGTAGAAAGACTCCAAAAGGAGAAATACACATTTAATATAATGTTATCAGATCTGTAGAGTTCTTTGTGTCTCACCTCTGATTACTGTAGCAAACTGAATTTTGTCAGTGGCATAATAATGTGCTGAGAAATTGTATAATATAAACCATGCAATGTATCTTAAATAGAAAGTAAAAATTTTTTTTTTAAAAATGAAAAAAAAAATGTTTGCACATATTCCAGCTCTCTCTATAATAATAATAATAATAATTATTATAATAATAATAATAATAATAATAATAATAATAATAATAATAGCCCTGAGATGGCCTGGCAAGCTGTCCAGGGTGTACTCTGCCCTCACCCAGAATCAGCTGAGATGGGCGCCAGCCTCCCCGCGACCCTAATTAGGAATAAGCGGTTCAGAAAATGAATGAATGAATGAATGGGTATATGACAGCATTAGAGTATAGGGTATATTGATATAGACTGCACAGGAATGGGGCAATATGATTGGTTCATTATTTGAAGAATAATAGACATTAGTCCAAGTAGACAATCCTTAAATCAAAACAGCTGAAAAACACTCATGGCTTGCTATGGTAGATAATTCTGAAATCCTAGAAATTAAAAACAAACAAACAAACGAACAAAAGGCAAAACAAAACACACAAACAAACATAAAAAGAAGTTTATTTAAATTTTGAATGATGCTGGTTATATTCTCAGCTGCCCATACCCTTCGAATATTTTTGTGATAACACATAGATTGACTGAACACATGGTATCAGACAGCACGTCATTCTACAGATTCTGATTAGTTTAGTTTTGGAAAGAATTTTGCACAACAAGCTACAGCTAAATTGCCAAGTACAAAAATTCAGTGTGACCCTGACTCATTGATTAGCATCTCCTCTGTGAGTGGTTTTTTTTATGCCCTTTCTTTTGTGACTTGACTTTTCCACTAGCCAAATTTGATTCACATTTAATATACAGTAAATGCTGACATAGTATGTTTTCAGAAGCTGCCTCTACTGTTTTCAGATAGCTCTTTTTAGACTCCTTCCATAGCAATCATTCAAAAAAATCTTAAATACTACAGACAAATTATAGATGTTGGCAGGTCTGACACAGGTCTTAATATTTTATCTCAATTTTTACACAGGGGCAGCACGGTTAGCACGTCCGCCTGACAGCAAGAAGGTCCTGGGTTCGATTCCCAGCTTGAGCGTTTCTGTGTGGAGTTTGCATGTTCTCCCTGTGCTTGGGTGGGTTTCCTCCGGGTACTCCAGTTTCCTCCCACAGTCCAAAAACATGCACGGTAGGCTAATTGGCTGTTCCAAATCACCCCTAGATGTGAGTATGACTGATGGCCCTGCGATGGCCTGGCAAGCTGTCCAGGGTGTACCCCGCCCTCGCCCAAAGTCGGCTGAGATGGGTGCCAGCCTCACTGCGACCCTAATTAGTATTAAGCGGTTCAGAAAATGAATGAATAAATGCATTTTTACATAGTTTATTTCCAGGGAAAAGTTTCTACGTCACATAATGCCTGAGCTGGTAATGTGTACTTTATTCAAGACAGATGAAGCCACCACATCCTTTTAAATTGGTCATGTAGAATAAGATAGCTGAACCTGCTTAGAGAAAAGTACTAACTACACTCTTCCACAGACATGAGCTTGCAGACATCTGTGGTGCTACCATTGCCTTATTCTTGGCGGACAGGAGTACAATATGATGTGGTTTTCTGCTTTAGGAGCTCATCTGCCTCAAGGTTTATAGTGGTGTGCATTCTGAATCCTGTTTTTACCTCACCATAGTTTTAAAGAGGGGTTATATGAGGTGCTTAGATTTTCTGTCTGGTAAATCTTCTCTGACCTCTCCCAATAACAAGGCATTTCTGCCCACAGAAATGATGATTGATGGATGTATTATTATTATTATTTTTTTTTTTTTTGCAGCTTTATATAAATTCTACAGACTGTAGAGCATGAGGTGGCATAGTGATTAACACATCCGCCTCACAGCAAGAAGGATCGGGGTTCGACTTCTGGGCATTTCTGTGTGGAGTTTGCATGTTATCTCTGTGCTTGCATGGGTTTTCTCCACGTACTTCAGTCCAAAAACATGTACATGCACAGTTAAATAGCTCTTCCAAATTGCCCCTAGGTGTGAATGTGAATGTTTGTGTATGTGTTGGCCATGTGATTATCTGGGGAACTGTTCAGGGTGTACCACGCCTTGGCTCCAGCCTCCCCGCGACCCTAATAGGAGCAGGCATTTTGGCAAATGAGTGTGTGAATTCTATTCCTCCTGTCCCTAAATACTTCTGATTTCCCAAACTTTACACCTCTAATACCATGAAGTTGTATGTTCTTTCATAGCTTTTTGAAGCATATGTGTTGTCATTCACTGAGCTGTGGAATTGCTGCAGTAGGTATGAATATAAATCCACATCTGGATGCCAGTGCTGTGATCCCAAGAGACAAACTCAGTCATCTGTGGTGATGATGAGAGGAACAGCCCCCCTAGTGTTGAGCAGCATATGGCCTCATACACAGAGGAATATTCACCTTTGGGGTGGGGATTATCACCTCTTATATGCACACTGCCAGAAGGACATTGGCTCTGAGAAGGAAAATTTTTCTGCCACTGCAAATGTGCAGTTCAACCCGTTCGTATCATTCTGAAAGGATGCTGTAATTCCTGTTTGTTCCAAAGAACAAATTCCTATTGAATGTACAGTTTTCATGCACAGACAGGAATGTAATCAGGGATTACAATGTCATAGCAATATTGAGTAGAGTGATTGTACAACATACATATATACATACATACACACACATACACAAATATATATATATATATATATATAAATTTTTTTTTTTTTATATATATATATATATTTTTTATATACACACACATACACACACACACACACACACACAGTAGTGTTCAGTGAAGATTATACAACACCACGTTTGTCTAAAAGAGCTAATAATAAAAGAGAAGTAAAAGAATAATTTTCTATCATTTTTTGGTGAAAATGGATTGAACAATGCTATTGTAGGCCATGAGAACCAATAAAATAAATCCGACAAGTACACTGAGGTAAAAGTACACTGAAAATATAAATTTTTCTAAAAAAATTTTAAATTGTATCTTTTTTACTTTTGCATAGCATGAATGAACTTCGAACCATATGGCGAGTAAAGAAATAAACAAATATGTGAATACTATGCCTGAAAGGTTAAATGCTGTAATCAAAGTAAAAGGTGGCCACACTAAATATTGACTTTTTTTTAAAAAAAGAGACTGTTATTTTTGTTATTACTATATATTGTTGTTTGTTTACTTATTCTGAGAATTTGATCCAATATCACCCAAAATAAATACTTAATTAGTACTTTAGTACTTGGTTTCATGGTTTATATATATATATATGTGTGTGTGTGTGTGTGTGTGTGTGTGTGTGTATGTATGTATGTATGTATGTATGTATATATATA